>CM055652.1:10789018-11389018 GCA_029378325.1 Elaeagnus macrophylla | reverse complement strand
AAAATATAATTTAATTAATCTTATATTAATAATTGATCTCATAATTATCTCTTTATTTTATATTCTAATTTATTTTTAATCAATAATTAACATATTATTTTATATATACTATAATTTAATATTTATAATAGAGTGAAGAGCTAAAACAGTCTATTTATTTATACAATATGTGTTATTTAGTTCTCTAGTTTATAAAATATGTCTTTAAGTCAATTTACTTAAAAAAATGTGTTATGAAGTCCCTTTACTCGTAAAAAATGTGTAAAATAAAGACAAAATTAATTTTTCATCTAATTTTTCGTTAAATCTAATGAATAGTACATATGTTACATCCATGTTTATATTTTTTGATAGATATATATCAAATTAAATAATTTTTAATTAAATAATTACTTTAATTTTTTATAATTTCTTTCTATTAAACTTCAATAAAATTTTTATTATCTAATTTATGATTTTAGATATTAAATAATGAAAATTCTATTTAAATTTTATTGAATTCGATTAAACTTAAATAAAATTTTTATTATCTAAGTTGTGACTTTAAATATTAAATAATTAAAATTTTATTGAAAATTATATTTAAATTACATTGAAAATTTTATTTAAGTTTTTTTTTTTTGAAAACTAAAAAAATTAAATAATTTTTTAATTAAATATTAATTTTTTTTACGTATATATATCGAAAATATAAATATGCATGTGAACATCTGCTATTTCGTTAGATTGAATGAAAATTAACTTTATCTTTAGACACATTTTTTATAAATAGAGGGACTTAAAAATACATTTTTTAAAAATAAAAAAAAAAACTTAAAAAAACTTTTTATTACTTAAAAAACTAAATATTATTTTTTATAAAAATAAAAAGAATTTTATAACAAATTTTCCTATATAATAATAGTCTTTAGCAAAACATATAATTGGTGAGCCACTCACGCTCACAGTATAAACACAACCAATGTTCCCATTTGGACTCCGGTTGGTCTTCTACGGTCTACTTGCGTTTAACAAATGGGTCATAGGGGACCAGTTAACTTTTGTCCAGCTATATGAGGTGATGTTCAATATCATTATTTAAAAATTGTGTTTTTTAAGTATGTTCTTAAAAAAAAATGTGTTATTAAATAATAAAATTAACTTTTAATTCCATTTTTTTATTAAATACAATTGTTTGATGGCACGTAGAAGGAAAAATAAAAAGGTTTAAATCTGTGGCGTTTACCAACTAATTTCTAATTATGATTAAAACTATCATTCTTAGCAACAACAAAAAAAATGATTAAAGGTATCAAACATTTTAAAAGGTCAGAGCCAAAAACTCATTGTCACTTCCAATTGTGAAATGGTTACGTTTCCAGACTAGAAAGTCCTACGAGAATCTTCTTTTTGACTTTGGTCAATAGTTACCAAAATATTTACTTTTATCCATCCCGTTCACAATTAACCGATTTTCATTTCATTTGTTTAAATTTTAATATATTTATTAATAATATTGTAATATTATTTGTATACATTAAATTTATTTAAGTGTAATTTTTAATTTTTTTTTATAGGGAGAAAAATATTTTGTTCAAATATATCATTCATATCAATTTTTACCAACATGATTATTAGGACCCTAATGTAGTTTATATGGTTATGAATTAGATATTAAATTTTGTGTGAATTATAGTAAATATATAAGTGAAAATCTACTTGATTTCTTATACATTTAGAAAGAGTTTGTTTAACATTGTAATTATCACTTCATAATTATTTTTGCTAGAAAATTAAAAAATATTTATCAATTATTTATTTTATTAGATATTTATAATCGTCTACTAATTCCTTATCTATTGAACTAATCTATTAATTATTATGTTGATTAATATCACATATCGCTAAACACGTAGAACATAACATTTTACACTCAACACATATTATTGTAAACTTAAAACGCTAGCAACGTACACATTCTATCCCGGTCTGAATATTTTTAAGAAGGAATTTTTTTTTTTTTTTATAAAAATACGACATGTTGTATTTGTATGCTCTTTTCTTCATCTTGTATATCAGTTTGTCTATAATTCATGTTTGTGTAATATCCCTTCCTATAATCTCGTTCGATAATAATAATTTTTTTTTTTTATAAATAACACAATTATTTAACTGTTTTAATTTTTAATCTCATTCAATAAAAAAATATATTTATTTTATTCTAACACTAAATAAATATATAGTTATTTATGTTATATATATATATATTTTTTTTAAAAAAATATATATATATATATATTATGCTATACAACTCAACCTAATTTTTTTACTTTACAAAAATACAAAAAATATATTTATAAATTTTGAAGATATATACATCTTAACTCTATCGATTTTGATGTTTTATTGTTCTATTAATTTATAGGTTGTTCTATCAATTTATAGGTTGACGGAGTGAACTACTCCATATGTCCATCCATCGGTCTACTTTCTGCCTCATATTATAATTAGATTTAAAAATTAAATTAATTCAAAATTACGAAGAACCTTCTCCAATCTCCATTGAAACCTTCAAGGAGTAAAAAGTGCTTGTACCTTTTACTATTAGAAACAATCAATCAACCACTTTCTTTGAATTTGTCCCTAAACCGAACACCAAATGCACACGACAAAAGATAAACTTCTAATACCACCTATGCTAAGATTAACATTCAACAATTTTCAACACGTCTCACTTGCAATCCTCTCTGCAATTCCACCAAAGCTCAAATGCTTCGGCCATGTCTTCTTCTATTACTCTCTCTTTTTCATATTTCATTGGTTCTTAATTTCACTGATGGGCAATCAGATTCCCCTAAAAATATTGAAACTTTCTATCCATTTTCAACTGCTACTCAAAAACCCAGTTCTCCAAATGCAATTACTCCTTCTTTGCCTCCATCCGAGCTTTCTCAACCATCACCACCACAGCAAAGACAAACTTCAAAGTCATCGTCTTCTTCCAACAGTAAAATAGCAAAAGCAGTAGCTGCCACTGCAGCTAGTACTCTGGTGCTTTCTGGGTTGATATTCTTGTTGATCAAAATAAGTATTTTTGGTAGACGAAGAAGAGATAATATTGGAGGTAATTCTTCAAGAGGAGGAGGAGAAGGAGGAGGTGGTTCAGTAGTAGTACCTCACAATCATAGTGATCAGTTTGTAAGATATGATGGTAATCTTAAAGGGTTCATTGTTGATGAGAATGGTTTAGATGTGCTTTACTGGAAAAATCTTGAAGGTAAAAACTCGAAAAAGGGTTCCTTCAAAGAGGTTTTACATAATAATTTTAGAATTAAAGAAAATGATCATGTTGATACTGATAGAGGCAAAAAGCATAAACCTGGTCAAGAAATTCCTCTGCTCCGAGGAAAGTCATCAACTTCCCATATACCAGAAGTGAATGATTTCAATAGTATTCAAGCTTCACAATCTGATGTGATTGAATTGAAATCTACCCAAAAACGAGAACTAGAGCCCCCACCACCTTCCCCACCACCAACGCCACCTAATCCACCACCAACACCACCTAACCCACCACCTGTTCGAGGAATTCCTAACAAGAAAAGTCCCGCACCTCCTCCACCGCCAGCTGCTAAGACAAGTCCAGTGCTGCCTCCTCCGCTACCCGCCAGAGCAGCTAGTTTGAACTCAATACCAAAAGCACCACAGAGGCTGCAGGGCACTAAACCAAGGGAGGCATCAACTGGAGAAGGCAGTTCAGATAAGGGAAATAGTAAGGTAAAATTGAAGCCTTTGCACTGGGATAAAGTGAACAAAAATGTTGATCATTCAATGGTTTGGGACAAAATTGATGGTGGTTCTTTCAGGTAATCAAAGTTTTAATCTCTTACTAGAATACCTTAGTCCAAATTCAATCTGTTTGATTACTGAGATTCTGATGAGTTGAAATGTAATATTGGTATTGCTTTCAGGTTTGATGGTGATCTTATGGAAGCTCTTTTTGGATATGTTGCTACCAATAGGAAATCCCCTAAAGGAAAGAATAACATAGTAAATCCTAGAGAGTCAAATTCTGGGGCATCATCCAAAACATTTATTCTAGACACACGAAAGTCCCAAAACATTGCAATTGTTCTCAAATCATTGTCAATCTCACGCCAAGAGATTCTTGATGCTCTCATGGATGGCCAAGGACTTAGTGCAGATACCCTTGAAAAGCTTGTGAAAATTACTCCAACAGAAGAAGAAAAATCCCGAATACTTGAGTATGATGGAAACCCAACAAGACTTGCTGATGCTGAATGCTTCCTTTATCATATCCTGAAAGCTTTTCCTTCTGCATTTGCTCGCATTGATGCCATGCTCTTCAAATTTAACTATGACTCAGAGATATCCCACCTCAAGGAGTCAATACAAACACTTGAATTGGCATGCAAAGAGCTTCGAACACGAGGACTATTTATGAAGTTACTAGAGGCAATCCTCAAAGCTGGAAATCGCATGAATGCTGGAACTTCACGAGGGAATGCACAAGCTTTCGATCTCACTTCTCTAAGAAAGCTATCAGATGTTAAAAGCATGGATGGGAAAACTACTTTGCTTCACTTTGTGTTAGAAGAAGTAGTGCGGTCTGAGGGAAAACGGTGTGTTCTCAACAGGAGTCGTGCCTTGAGCCGCAACAGCAGCCAGAGCAGTAGGGCGAGCAACTTGAATTCTGAGAGTATGACTTCAAATGAAGAAAAGGAAAAGGAATATATAACGATGGGATTGCCAGTGGTTGGAGGTCTGAGCTCTGAGTTCTCTAATGTAAAGAAAGCTGCAACTATAGACTATGACAACTATACAAGCACATGCTCAACTCTCACAAAGCGTGTAACTGACATTCAACAACTCGTAAATTGTGTTAACGATGGAGAACAAAGTTTTTCCGGAGAGATGAAATGGTTTCTTGAAGGAGCAGAAATAGAACTGGAGATGCTAAGAGAGGAGCAAGACAAAGCAATGGAGCTTGTGAAGAGAACAACAGAGTATTATCAAGCAAAGGCTTCTAAGGATAAACGAGCTTACCCGTTTCAACTGTTTGTCATAGTAAGAGATTTCTTGATCATGGTTGATGAGGCATGTGTGGAGATTGCTCGAAATATACAAAAGAAGAGAGGGACTCAACGTTTAGGTTCATCATCTTCCTACTCAACACCACATAGGGTCACTCTGAGATTTCCAAAATTGCCAGAGCATTTCATGTCAGACAGATCTAATAGTAGTTCTAGTGAATCAAATAATGATTAAGTTTGAATCCGTTTTGTTTTTTCTCATGTAAAATCAGTAAAATGGTATAGAGGGAAACACACCAAGTGAATTATAGATTTTCCATTTTTTTGTAAACTCCTTTGGAAATTGGCTTCATGAATTTATACCAATGGTAAGTTGTTAGCTGTCCACCTTTTGTCTCTATATGCCTTTATATGTGCTCTCTAATTGTTATAAGAACTCAGCAATATTGTTAAAATTAAAGAGAGTGAAAGATCATAATTTCTTCAGGTGGACCCATACTCCGGTTCTTCGCCACCCCAACTAGAGAGGAGCGGGTGATCTGAGCGATTTCATAAAGAGCTAGCACAAATATTGATGCGCAACCTAAGTATCATATGCAATTTTATCATTACAAACTATTTTATACATTTTTTGTTGGAGAAATGCTAATGCATAAATTTGTAGCATTCACATCAATTATATTCAATTATATTGTAACACATGATAAAATTATTATAAAAAATGATTCAATTTTTTAAATAATTTTACCATGTATCATGATAAGATTGATGTGGGTACAAATGTTTGACAGTAGCATTCCTCTTTTTCCTTGGCTATGTTTTGGGAAGTAAAATAACAATGTAATGATAATACAGAGGTAGCATAAGCACCTTTCCTATCTTTTTCACATTATTCAATTGCAACACCTAGACAACGTTATCAATGATGCAAGTCTTTCTGTCCCTCTGTCCTTTCGAGAGCTTGTAACTCATCCATGATCATAACGGCTTACGAACAGCATAATGCCAAGACATGGACCCTTCTTCTGAAGATGCTTTTCTCTCATTCATATCTTACAACATTGATATGAAGTCTACAAAACGTGTTTCAGCTGCAGTTGACGAACCCCACTCCCATTAATATCTTAAAACATGGTTCATTGACGAACCCCACTCTTCGAATCCATCTACAATATCAAATACACATCATTATAAGAAAATACGATCGGCAAATGTTTTGCATGGTGCGGATGAACTATGGGAAGAAACTTTTTGCGTAGAGATGATTACGAAAGATAACTTGGCTCAATGGGACAATATAACCATTTTCTTTCGATGATTGCTAGACATTTTAACAACAAAATAAGGAAAGCTACAGGCCTCTCTGCTTCATCTACCATCATTACCAATTACTAGTATGCTAACAGCACTTGACTTTTTCTTTACCTTTCTATCCAATTGCAAAGAATGAAATTTCTAGGACACTTTATAGCCCATCTGTCCCAATCACTAAATGTTAACATAATGTTGGCGGGATCAAAAAATAAGGCATGGTGCATCTGAGTCATATGTGCATTTACCTTTGTTTATAAATCATAATGGAGCTCCAATACCAATAGGTCTATATATTATAGTGACTCACCTTATCTGAAATGCTTTTTGTTACTTTTTGTCCCCTATTAGAGCCTGTCATGGGAGTGGCTTTAGTATTAAGGTTCTGCCTTAACTTTTTCACATCTGCTTCCTTTTCTTCCTATGTCAAAAGCAGAGTCTTAAGATTAGATGAACATGAGCTTATCCTAATTATATATAATTTGCAAAGCCATAGGCTCATTTATATTTATTTTGAAAAGGGAAGCAAATGTCTTGTACCTTTGGTTTCGATTCTTTTGCACTGTGAGTTGCCTCAAGCTTCTTTGAAAGCTGAAAATCATTAGTATTGAAGGTCATTGAATGTATGGAAATTCAAACAATATCATATCCAAGTCTCTAAAATATATAAAGAAACTAAGAAAACTCAGACAAACATAAAAGAACAAAGAGACTGAAGAGCTAACGCATACCTCTTTCTTTTTCTCCTCTCTTTCTTCACTTCTCAATCCAAAAGATGACGAAGGAATCTTGGAACTTCTTTTATTTATAACACTCGTTTTGATTGGCCTAATTCAGCAATAGAATGTTATAATTTTAAACATTTAAAAGGCTCCAAGATATCAGTTGATTTAACTCACATCATATACTTGTAATGAAAGAAGAGAACAAGAAGCTGCTAAAACCCCAAAATCTATCCATCTTAAGGTTTAAATTCTTAGACTGGTTGGATAACCAAGAGTTGATTTTGAATCTATTCGCACACGGACAAACACAGATGTAGTCTCAAGGTGCAACATACAAGAGACCCACCACAATTTAAAACAAATTACCTTTCATTCTCTTTTCTTGGAGTCACTGAAGTGGAAACATTTGCTTCTGTCAGCTGTGTAGGCTGCTGTTTTGGATTACAAAAAACAAGTAATAACAAAATTTAATTTTATCCCTTTTAATAATTATAATGAAAGAAATAAGTCATTTAAGAATTGGAACAGAAAATTTATAATAGATAAACCTGCGTCTTTAATGAAGATCTATCTTCACTAGAAGACCTCAATGAGCTGAAACTGTTTTCAAAAGTCTTAAATGCTCGTTTGACAATTTCCTTATCCCCCATTCTCTCCATGATAAGAGATTTTCTAGGCACAGTTACGGAAGATGAATCAGGAGTTTTAGGACCCAAACTAAGGGACATATATGGAGATTTAGGAGCAACTTTCTTGGTTTCGGTAGAAGGTGGATTCTTGCTCCTTGGTAAAGATGAACAATTCTCCTTCGTTGCAGGAGATTTTGATAGAGGTACTGGTTTGGAAGTTGACACGGACTTTGACACTCTAGGTGTAGCATTTTTTGGTGTTTTAGTTATTGTTGAAACTGATTTCTTCTTTACATTTCCAACATTGTTTTGCTTCTTCATAGGAGTAACCTACACAACCAAAGATGCAGAAAATATTATACATCAGATCCATATCATCCAAAATACCAACTTTTCATACATTGATAAAGTAATTTATTACTTACCTTTGGAGATTCCTTGGCATTTTTGGCTTTCACCTTTTCGACTTCCTCTTTAGTCTTCGAATCATATTCTACCTCATTTTCCGCAATCTGAGGTGTTTCTTTTATGCCTTGAGTGTCAATTGAAACATCTACTTCCTTCGCTGAAACCACTTCTTCTGATTTGCTTAATGTGGGACCAACCAAGTTGCTTTGAAGTTCCTCAATTTGTCTTTCTTCTTCAGATTTGCTTAACATGGTGTTGACCTGATTATTATGAAGTTCCTCTTTTCCTCTTTCAACTGACAATGTATTAAATTCCATAGTGATAACATCCTCCTCCAGCAGATCATCCTCGTCTATAACACTCGTCTTATTGATCAAATCAGTACCTGGCTCAAATCCTTCAGAAGAATTTGGCTCCTTAGACACATTAAATTCAGCATCTTTTGATTCCATTTCACATGGTTTATTGATCAGATCTCTACCATTCGGATCATTGGTACTAGCAACATCATGATTCAGTTGCTTCTCTTGATCCATTACCTCAGCTTTTCTAGCTGCAATCTTCTTGTAATGTGCTTCAAAATAGGCTGCCTTCTTAGCAACCGAACCGGGTGTAGCACACTTCTCTACTTCTTCCAAGTACTTATTTGGTGAAAAAGATGACCATTTCTCCCAAGAAAGTGAATCATTTTCAAACCTACCAAATGAAACAGACACTTCCAAACCAGAACTTGAGTCATCTGTCTTTCCCATCTGCTTTTACAACAGAAAAACAAAACAGATGAGTTTTTTTATCAATTATAAATAGGATACTGAGACAAAATAAAAATAAAAAAAAGAAGAAGAACAAGAAGAAGTGGAATTTGTGGAAAACCCATTTTCTTATTATAATTTATAAATCTAAACACCAAAGAGTGTACCTTGTTGGTATGCCTTGGGAGATCTACAATTGACTCACCCATAAATCCTCAGCAATTAGGTTGAAGTGAGATACTACAGATCTACCACACCGGGACACAGAATGAAGAGGGCTAGGTTTTCGATAAGCATGAGCATAGCTTTGACAAATAATGGATCCTTGAAGATAGAACAAGAATAAGAAAATTCATAATGAAGACAAAAAGGAGAAAACTTTAAAATTTTGGACAAATGTAGACTAAAAGAATAAGAAGGCATGTGCATGTGTTTCTGTTCCATCTTTTTACCATGCTTCCATTATTACGACTTTTCACAGTCATGAAACCTTTTGTCTGTCTCTGGTACTTGTGGAAACCCATTTTATAATTATGTGCTTCAATGATTAACACAATGGAACAAAAAAGAAAAGCAAATAATTTTAGATAAAACAATATGTTTAACTTTAACTAGATCAAAAAAGGTCTAAAAGTAAAATCTTTTATGATTCCATAATTGGGGAAAATGAAGAAGGGAAAAAGAAATACCATATGAATCTTGTGGATTGTTAGAGATAAAGTCAGTTCAACAATGGAGGTTCAAGAGAAGAAAGTGGGTGCATTGAAAATAAAATAAACACATGAATAAGGATCCAAACACTTCAACGTTTTATCCTACCTTTCTACTTGAAGCTTCAGAAAGAGAGAGACCCAAAAACCCCAAGACACTGATCAGTTCAGCTATGAGCCTATGAATATCATCATGTGAGGAAGGCCCACATGGCATAGCGATGAAAGTTATCATGTGATATATCTATTGAGTCTTGAGTCTCTGAATTAATAATTTAGCCTACTCTATCCCTGCTGTGGTCCCTCTGATTTAATTGGTTGAACTAAACTATATAGCGACATTATAGACAAATTTTTACGTTGGCTGAAGTTTTTGAGTAATTCTTCCGTACGAATGGAGAAACAAAATTACCAAGTTAAATTTTATTAAAACATAAGGATAATTAAATTCATAAAAAAGTTTTTTTTTTCTTTCAATATTTTAAGATCCGACATAATTTTTATACTACTTCAACATACATTTATAATTGAGAATAGAATCTCAGTTGTTCACTAAATGGCTGATGGTAAAAAAAAAATTTACCTTTTATTTTAAATTAAATATATTAAAATACCATTTAATTTAAAAAAAAATTAGCCATATTTCAATAAAGTAATATTATATACTACATTTGTGATTTATTTTAAATTGAGATTTCATTTTACAATTGGTAAAAATTTACATTAAGAGGCATACCTATTAAAAAAAGAAATCACTTACCAGAAATATTAGATTAAAATGTGTCAAATAAGTTGTATTTTATCTTAATGCGACATAAAAAAAAAGTAATACTAAATAGCACAAATTTATTATAATATTACGTGTTTGAATTTGATTAACTTATATAAAGGGGCTCACACAATTTTGATATTTATTAAATTTAATTTTAAAGAAATTAATCGTAAAGTAATACATAATTTAAAATTATTATAAATTTATGGTTGGTAGAAAATATTTTCTAACAAAAAAAAAAAAAATTCCATTTCAATATCTCGAAATTCAATTTTTTATCCTCATAAATGTATTTAATTAATGATAAATTCAGTTCTTCAAATAATACATTTAACTATTACATAGACACAAATATTTATAAAAAAAAAAATAAAGAATTTGAATAATTTAAAAAATCAAACTAGAATACGAATTTGACTATTATATAATATAAGATTTTTAAGATAATGAACTAGTTGAAAAAATAATAGTACAATATATATTGATAAAATATTTGAAATTTTATTGTAAATACTAATATCTAATCAATTTAAAAGATATAAATTTTATAATATTAATTAAAATTAAATATAAATATATATATATTATGTTTAAAAAGATAAATAAATATAACTTAATATGAAATTTTAAACCTAATTTAATTATATATACATTAATATGAATTAAGAAAACATAGAAAATTGGTCAAATGTAAATAATGATAGGGATAGGTTTTTTAACGGAGGATTTTTTCCTTTGTTATTAGCAAATTGATCCAACTCAACAAATATTAAAAAATTAAAATAAAATAAGAATGACACATTTTTATCCGATTTAGTATATTATATTACGAACTTTTTTCCTTTCTTTAATTGATATGGATTATCATATCAGCAATAAATATATATTTTATCTATAAAAAAAAAATTTAATTTAAAATATAGCTCCTATAAATATAAATTTGTAACACCAAGTGGCATGGTTTGACCAATAAACTACTAGTACCATTCAATAAAAAAAAAAAAAAAAAACCCTACTGGTACCACATCAAAACCTGTTACAAGTTAATATCATGCTTAACTTGCCTTCTGTTTTTCCCATTCAATTCTTCTAAGTAACTCAATCATCTTTTCCACATTTTTTTCGAGCATCACTTTCCAACATCTTCTATATATTACTCAAATTCTTGCTTATGAATAAATCATAATCCTTGTCTCTTAGCACTCTATAACAAAGCAAACATGAGAACCAATGCCCTCTTCCTTCACATGTTCTTCGGTCTAGCACTATTGGGCCGAGTGAAACCCGACCCAAACCCGCTTCAAGACTACTGCATTGCAAATACAAAAAGGCCACAATCTTTCTTCATCAATGGCTCACCCTGCATTGACCCAGCCCTTGCAAACTCTTCCCATTTCACTACATCCGCTCTATCCAAGCCTGGGGATACAAAAGCCAACCAATTTGGGTTCAATGTCACCCTCACAAACACTGTTATCTTGCCTGGGTTCAACACATTGGGTCTAGCTATGGCCCGGGTTGACATAGAGGTTGACGGTATTGTCCCTCCCCATTCGCACCCACGGGCCTCAGAGGTAACCCTTTGTCTCAAGGGTTCAATTCTCGTGGGCTTCGTCGACACGTCCAACAAGCAATTTACACAACAATTAGGGCCTGGTGAGTCATTTGTATTCCCAAAAGGCTTGGTTCATTACTTATACAACAATGATCCAAATCGCCCAGCACTTGCCATTTCTGGATTCAATTGCCAGAACCCAGGAACACAACTAACATCAATTGCCTCATTCACATCAAAACCTCCAATTCCAGACAAGGTATTGAGAAAGGCCTTTAAGATTAATGAACAAGATGTTAACAGGATAAGGAGGAATCTTGGAGGTTGAAGTTGATTACAAATTTGTGAATTATTTCTTCGTCAAAATCTAACGTTTGTTTTAATAATTATTTCTACTAATGAATAGTGCTGGAAAATTTTAGCTTAGGCTTTCACAATCAAGCTATATGTTCCAAATGGTCATATAGCATGTTTTACTTGTTTATAGGAAATCATAATGTTGTTTTATATGTAACATTCTATGTACTTTTTTCCTACCTTTTATTTTATGAATTAAAAATATGTTTTGTAATATTAGACATGATAAATTAATGATTGCTTGTAAATTTTTTAAAAAAAATAAGTAATTTTTTTTTAAAGATTTATCGAGATCTACAACATAAATATTTTTTTGGGTGCTAGTATTGTCAATATTTGACTCCATTAATGACTTTTTTTTTTTTGCACTGATCACTTGATTAAGTATAATATGCTATAATAGTTTCACTAATTACATATATTTTTTCACCATAATATTATCATTTTTAAGATTAAACTAAAAGTGTATTGAAACAAAAACAAAAGTATAACTAAATCGCACTAAAATAAATATATGGAATAATATATCAGCATAGACCTAAAATTTGTATGAAAAATATCATAATTATAGTTAATTTATTAAACTAGATTATAAATCGCTTCATCTTCAATAGAAAACAACTATTGGAGAAAAATATCATAATTATAGTTAATTTATACAATAATTGCAAAAGTTATTTTGAAAATGACAAGTTAACTATGCAATTCTGTTGGATATACAGAAAGGGCCGTCAACAATACCTCATTGGATAAGTGGAACTTCTAACGAATCGACTATGAAATATTATAAGTTCAACCAAAGTGTGCTAGTAACTCAAAATAAACTAAATTGTGAAAGGGAAGCTAATTCATTTCTTAAATCTTGCATATAACGAGAAATTCATACATAATCAACTATCCTCTATTTTTATAAAAATAAAAAATATAAAAAATAAGTATAAAATTAATATAGCTAATAAATTTTGTGGCTCAACGATATATAACTCACTTAAATATTGTATAAAAAATTAATTAATTACCTATATTTTATCACGAAAATATTGCCATCTTTAAGAACAAAACTAAAAGTATATTGAAACAAAACAAAAATATAACTAAATCATGCTAAAGTAAATCTATCCGATAATATACCACCTTAGACTTAGAATTTAGATAGAAATATCATAATTATGATTAATTTTATTAAAGAGTGAAAATCGCTTCATCTCCAATAAAAAACATCTAAAGGATAAAGAGATTCAAATATTGTAAAAAGGTGCTATAAGTATCACAATTATGTAATAAATGTACAATAATTTTATAATTATTAGATCGACATTTGATGTCCTATAATTCAAATAAATTAATCAATTTAATCTCTAATATAAAACATCTAAATGAGAAAGAGATTCAAATATAGGGAAAAAAAAAAGGTATTATAAATCTGGCAATTATGTAACCAAATGTACAATAATCATATAATTATTAGCTTAGACACTAAAAGTCCTATAATTTAAATAAATTAATCAAATTAATCTAATTACTACTAAGGCGTTAGAATTAGGGTTGAGGTGTATACAAGTCGTGTAATTTTTTAAAAGATATACTTTAATCTTATATTTTTTAAGCTATACTCTTAAGATCTTGTAATTATTTAAAAGATGTGTTTTAGTCTTGTATATTTTAAGTTATATCTATAAGATTTTATGATTCATCAAAAGTTTTAATCATGTTTAAATAATTTTTTTTTTCAATCATAAATTTAGAATTTTAAAAAATAAAATAAATATAAAAATAAATTCAAATTTTAATTTATTCTTTAATATTCTTCATTTAATCCATTTCAATTTTAATTTTTTATTTACCTATATTATTTAAAAATTAAATTTTTAATATTTATTTTAAAAATATTTTTTGTATATTATTCGTAAAAAAAAAAATTGAATTTATCCTTAAAAAAAGATTATTTAGATTTGATTAAAATTTTTGAAGAATTATAGAATCTTTGAGAGTATACTTTAAAAGATAGAAGACTAAAGTGTATATTTAGAAAAATTACGGGATCCTAAGAATATACTTTAAAAGATAGAGGACTAAAATGTATCTTTTGAAGAATTATAGAATCTTAAAAATCTTAAAAGATAGAGTATTTAGTGTACATTTTGAAGAATTGAATTAACAAATGAATTTCACGCAATTTTTATAAGGTAATTGAGACATAAAAAAAAAAAGTTTTTATATATTTACTCCACGAAAACAAGTGTTAAACAGGAGAATGCTTATGTTTAAGCTTTAATAAATTAATATAAATTAAATTAGTTAATTTTTATAAATTATAGGATATAATGTATCTCAATTAAATTTAAAAAAAAATATTAATTTTTAAAATAACTAAACAATTATTAAGCACTATCCTTCAAATATATGTATACAATAATTGCAAAATTTATTTTGAAAATGACAAGTTAATTATGCAATTCTGTTGGATTGAAAGGGCAGTCGACAATACCTCATTGGATAAGTGGAACTTTAATGAAATACAACTATGAAATATTAATAGTTCAACCAAAGTGTGCTAGTAACTCAAAATAACCTAAACTGTAGAAGGAAAGTTAATTCACACATTAAAATCTTGCATATAACAAGAAATTCATACAAGAAGATCTTGGTATTTTGTTTTTATAAATAAATAAAAAGTATGAAAAGTAAGAATAAAATTAACATAGCAAATGAACTTATAATTTAATAAAATGAAATTTATTTAAGTAATTAAAAACTAAATAAATAAATAAAATTAACTATAAATATTAATAAAGAGCATTGGTAATACTTTATCCATTGTAAGATTTAAATCTAGGCAACGTACCATTAAAAAGGTCCACATATTTGAAGCAAAATCAATGTGAAATTGTGTGTGGACTAGTTTAAATTCAAAGTCAAGCATCCAACTTTATCAAGCAAACCGAAATTTGGATCCCACTTGGCAGCTTAATAGAGGAACAAACCTTGCTTAAAGAGGACAAACTCAATATTATGAAACTTATTATAGGAGGCTAAAGATATTAAAAAAATTACCAAAAATAACATACTTAAAATTTATAATAATAAAATTAATACTTTAATAATATTGAGCATTTAATATTAAACGTTCAATATTCAATTTGAACGTAAAATATTGAACGTTCAATATTAAACGAGTATAAATTATCTTCGTTCAATTCTAATGGGATGAATGTTCAAAGAAAAATGACATATTAATCATTTTTTTAATTGTAAATATAAATTTGAACACAATAAGTGCTAGTTTTGTTATTAGAAATTTTGAGGGATGTTAATTTTGTTATTCTCCCAAGATATTGGGTAGTTCTATTAACACTATATCAGTTAAAAATATGAATTAATAAAATTATATATATATATATATATATATATATATATATATAAATATATTATTTTTTAAATTTATAATAATAAAAATAATATAAAATATTTGATTCGATATTTAATTAAATAAATATAAATTATAGTAATTTAATTTAAATAATGTCTAAATAAATAAGTCTTAAAAATGATATAATAATTATTTTTTAATTAAAAAATATTATTTTTATTATTATAAATTTTAAAAATTTTATTTTTATTATTTTTAAAAGATATTTAAGAGTTGAAATAAGCACAAATATAAATCACAAGTTTATATTAATGATAATATATTATGAGTCACAACTTTTTAAAAAATAATAATTTTTTTAAAGTTATTTAAGTATTTCCTTAACATTCTATCTTTGAATTAATCCACGTTTCTGCTACTGTGGGGTCCTAAAAGTAGATGACAATGACGTTGAGGTGGGTTTGTTGTCAGTTTTCTTTTTCTTAGCCTAACCTCCAAGAATGCTCTGTCAGCACCACTTGAGCTGGCACCCCATATTTTAGTTTGCTTCTCATGTTGTCTCTCACATTCTTTTTATTCTCTTTTCACTTTTTGTTTACTGAAACTTGATTATCCTTAATATTATAACTTCAATCATGCTTCTACAATTAAAAATAAAAAAATTGTATCATATCAATCATTTAGGACAAAAACGAAAAAAAAAAAAAAAAAAACAGGAAATAAATTTTAAAAATTTAAAACTATTAAAATAATCGGAAGATTATTTTATAACTTGTTTACTTAATTTATTTTAAAAATAATTTTTCACCCAACACATATTTTTTTTTTATGAGCAACATATATATATATATATATATATATCAAATAATACATTATTTTTTTTTATAATACATATAGTTTTTTTTTGAAGTAATATATATGATATTATATATATTTTTTAGACAATTTTTATTTTTTATTAAATAAAAATAGTTAAATTAAAAAAAATACATATGTTAATTATATATAAAAATATATATATTTAATTAAATATACAATTATTATATACAATAGTTTCAAATATTTTTTTATTTAACAAAAGGTCGCATGGAGGAGAAGAAACTATATATAATAATTGTATATATTTTATTATAAAATAAATAAAATTTAACTATTAATTTTTATAAAATAAAAATTGATATTAAATGTATAAATAATATTAATAATTTAAATTTATGAAAAATATGTACGATATATTATTTAAAAAAAAAAGATTTAAAATGTGTAATTCGAAACACGAACCCATAGTAATGGGTGCAATTGAATTTTAAGAACAATTATATCTAATGCAATTGAATTTAAGAACAATTATATCTAATGTTATGTATGTTACATCATATTAAATATTTTAATTATATAATTTATTTACAGTTATATGTTTGATTATAAAATCAAATCGTATCGTACAATATAAAAATAATATAAGTTATATAAAAAATTTGTACGATCAAAGAATCTAAATATTGGACAATCAACTTAATTTGTTCAAATTTTTAATTATAAAATTATATGTCATAACTTTTTATTATCTCAAATTAAAAATAATATTTTTTTTTATTTTAAAAAATATAAAAATAAATTAAATATTATTTTAAAAAAATTTATAATAAAATTATTTTAAATATAAATTATTTAAGTAAAATATATATAAATAATTTAATCAATTTATATTATAAATTTTTTCATTAAATATTATATAAATTAATTATAATTTAATTTAATTTAATATAATTAACCTTAATGTGCCAAACGTAGCCTGTCTTATTCTTCCTCAGGCTCAAAATAACTAAACAAATGAATTTAAAAACTAGTTCCATCTTCCAAGAATTGAAAACCCCAACTCTGGTGCTTATGGCTTATCAGTATCTTCAAAATATTTGTAATAACAACAATTTATATAAATAAAATTATTTAACTTAAGGAGAAAAAAATTGAACACCCCAACTAGAAATATAACTCCTCAGTATACATAAAACACTTTGATCAAAAAATATATATATATACATAAAACACAGAAAATAATAATAATAATAATAATAATCATAATAAAATATAAACAAGATATAAACTTTTTGTTTTTTTGTACACAGCCATGAAAACAATTTGTTACTGAATAAATGAAAAAATCATCTAAACAAATCACTAGCATCCTCAATCGAGGTGGAGATAGAAGAGGACAATGCATCGTTATCACTATTTTGATCGCAAAGATCGTACGGTTGCCAAAGAATATCAACAGGACAAGGCCTCTTAGCATCAAGTCTAACCCATGGCTTCCCTTTTCCACTCCAATGCAACAAAGACACTGGACCTGGATGAAGAGACCTACAACTCCCTCTCACATTATCACCACCCAAACCATGTTGATTCCAACTGTGATCAACTGCTTCAACTTTCCCGCCAAAAACCAGCAAAAATGGAGGCAGAGAACCCAATTCGTAAATCCTTCTCTTTCTCTGAATTTGCATCCAATTCTCGATCTTTTTCCTGAAATTTCCATCTCTCCATCTCACCAAGTCCATAACCATCAGTCCTGTGTTGAAATAACATGGCTTTATTGTACCAAAAACCCGATTCAAAACCGGGTCGGACCAGAACCCGTCAGTGAAGTACTGTGTGAAATTCGCGTGACAATACTCTGGAGCTCCTATTACTCGTGACCCAGATAGTTTAATGTTCCAGAGCTTGAGAATATCGTCGACAACCACCACGTCGGAGTCGAGGTATATGACTCGGTTAACACAGAGATCGAGAATGTCACCGAGGTAGCTCCTTGCGTAGTTCAATGGGTTTTCAAGAGCTATGCGAATAGAAGAAGATATGAGATTGATAACTCTGTCTTCCCTAAAAATGTAGACTTTGAAACTGAGTGAAGGAAAGGTTGATCGGACGAGTTTGGTCAAGACTCGTGGACTCGCTTGGTCAAATTCAGCCGTAATGAAATGGAAGAAGACGTTTCTCGGGCAAGAAGCGTGCTTCAAAACAGAGTGTACGGCAGCCATGGAGCCTCTGAGGTACTCTGAATCTAAGGTCATGGCGATGTGAATCAAAGAAGGGTCACAAGACGAAGCCGCTTCTCGTTTAGAAGTCGTCGGACACTCTGCACCGTTACGGTACTCAGGCGCTTCATGGAATCTGGGCAACCCATCAACGACGTCGTTCCCTCTTGTCCGATACAATCGACCACCTTGGCAAAACGGCGGAGAAACAACAAAGACACTGATAATTGCTAAAACGACGGCGCATAATCTTAAAAAAATCATTATTTCTTTTTCTTCAAGAAGAAGAAGAAAAAGAAAAAACTTTGTTCGGGGGTTTTAGATTTAGTTTTCTTACTGGTATAAAAAAAAAAAAAAACCAATGAGTGGCAATTGTGGTCCATTAAATCAGAATGATGACGTAAGGTATAGAAAGAGACGGTTGGTTCTAAAAAATGCTTGGAAGTTGAAGCCAAGAAAGGTCAACGGAATGTAATAGTAGCCACATGGAGAAAACAGAGGAAACACACGGTTGCTTTAGTTTTGGTGTTAGTTTTGATTTCTTTCTCTTTGTTGGGCAAAAGCGTTTCTAACAAAACGCGGTTTTTCTTTATGAGACGACGAAAGAAAGTAAGAAACAGTTATAAAAAAAAAAAAGGAGAAGCCATCTTTGAAAAATATTTTTGTGAAAATTAAAAGGAAAACCGAATAAAATTAGTAAAAAAAAGGAAAAAAAAAAAAAGTAGAAGCCATCCTTGAAAAATATTTTTGCCAAAATTAAAAGAAAAAACTGAATTAAAATTCAATAGCAATTTATATTTCCGGTCCATGCAGTGAAGTATCTAAAAAGTGATCATCTAAAAATTTTGAGAAAATGAAAAATAAACTTAAAAAATGATTATATATATTTTTTAAATATAAAAAAGTAATAGTATTGTTAATAAATGTTGTTTTAAGTTTATTTTTGAAAATGATTTCGATTAGGATATTTTCTTATAAAAAATTAAGTATTTTTTAACTCTATCAATGACTTGATTATTGTTTAAATATTGATGAATTTAAAAAAATATATTAAAAAATGTAGCTTTTTTTAACAATAATAAATATATATATATATATTATATATATGCTTTTATACATAACAGTATGAATATAAAATAATATTTTTATGCAAAGTTCATAAAATTATCAATTTAAAATATATTATATGTTTTAAAATAATAATTTTTAGAAGAGGCCTCAATTAAATTTTACATAAAAAATACTAAAAATAATACAAAAATTATAAACAAAAATTTATTTATGAAAATTAAAAGAGGTCACGTGTCTCTAAAATACCATGCTTCCGTCTCTGAGTCCATGGAAATAATATTGGTTTCCTTTAAAAAGTCTTTTCTGTCTCAACTCTTCGTCTCTATCTCTGTTTTTTACTAGCATATATAAATAACAGATCGTGGGACAGTAGAGTTGTTGCCAACTTGGTTGCAAGCCTAGTTTTTTAATCTTAAAACATTAATCGAATGATTAAAAATAATCATATTTATTATAAATTTTTTATAATATTAATTTTTATTAATATAAGTAATTTTTTTTAATATTATTTTAAAGTGTGTGTCTTTATTTCCCCGTCATTTTACATTTTTAATTTATTATATTATATTATATTTGAATCATTAATTTTTTTTTTCTTTCTTAAGTCTTATTCATTTTTTTTACAAGATGAGATGCAAAATTTTTGGCTCATTGATCATTAAAGCTCTGATACTAGATAAAAGCTCATAAGAATTATGAGTCATTTACTTCTAAAATATTAACTGAATGAGTAGAGACACTCATATTTCTTATAAACTCTTTCATAATATTTTTTTTTTATCAATGTGAGACAATTTCTCTAACATTTTCCTTCAAATATGAGTTTTGTCTCTTGTAAAAGCTATTACTTTGTATTTTTAATCTATTTATTATAATATATTTTATTTAAATTATTTATCTTTTTTTTTCTTCTTTCATAATGTTTTTTTTTTTTTTTTTTTTTTGAGGTAAGGCTCAATGTATGTTAGCCCAAATTTTGATACTATCTTAAATTCTATAAGAATCATATTCCATCAATTTTAAAAAGTTAAATCAATGAGCAAAAATATATATTTTTTTTATAAAAAAATTTATAATATTATATTTTATTATTGTAGAATAATTGGTCTAACAATACAAACATGTATAATTGCTTTATTAAATAGAATGTTAATGATTCAAATTTTGGTAGTTATTGGCCATCATGTCAAAATGAATCACAACCATGCCACTAGCTAATAATTAATATTCTAAATTTTTTTTATATGATTCAAGGTAATATATATCGATGTGTCTACTATATAGGTACGATCCTTCCTCTTAGTGAATTTTTTTTTCCCGTATACTAATAATATTTAGAAAATGAGTACATCTTATAATATAAATAAACTCAAATCTTTTTTACCCTTAATTTTTAGGTTTTTATGCTTTTTCTCGCATATATTAATCTATTATGTGCCTTTATTTCAATACTATTGTAGTATAGAAAAAATTATCCTTCTAATAAGATTTTTTTTTATTCAAAAATATATAATGAAGAAAATAAATTATCAATTGTTTTCGAGCGTTGATATTGTCACAATTCACTTTATTATTGCAAAAAAATTTCATTAATGATAATTTTATTTAACATTAATAACATTAAAATATAATTAAATATAGGGATAAAATAGATAATTCATATATTTTTATTATATTAATAATAAAATAATTGTGACAATATTATTATCTTATTTTTATGCAATAACATATTTTTTTGCAAGTGAGATTGCAAAACTTCTATTTGATTGTGATATTGCAATAATTAGAAAAAAATTACAATTTTTATTAATATTAAAAATAATTATGATATTATTATTATTTTTAATTATGTAATAACATATTTTTAGTATGAGAGAGATTGTAAAAGTAACATTTTATTTCGAAATTATAAAAATTTTACAGTTTTTTTTTTCCTTCCCAAAATGGGGTAAAAATGGTCCTTACAAATATAAAACCGTGATTAACCCAATTTTGTTGTTGCTGCTAATTAACCGAAATTAATATTATGTTTTAACTACTATAATAGAACATTTTGAGTAACAAAGTAATGCTAGTTTTATTATAGTAATTGCAATTTTAGCCTAAATTAACACCAACATAATTAGTGAACGTACAAGTCTACGACTATAGTTCACCTTTCCCCTCACCTCAGACCAGCGAAAAATTGTACTCTTTGGTGTTAACTGTTTAGGAGCTTTTTTAATAAATCAGTACCCTATTAATAAAAAAAAAAAAAAAAAAACCAGCAAAAAACGTGAAATTTTTAATTCAGAATCAAAGACAACGAACATTTAAAGTTTCAAAAAACCACCAACTTACACGAACCATTTGTAAATAATAGCATCAAATCATATTCACGGTTATTAAAAATAATTATTATATTATTTTTTTTAAATACCGTTTAATTTAATGTTATTTAAATTAAACTAACAATTTAAACTCATTTAATATTATTGAATTAAATATCATTCAATATTATTAAGGTGTTATTTTTGATAGAAAAAAGTGTTATAAAAGTCCTTTTGTTTTTATAAAATGTGACATTTAGTCTCCTAAGTTATAAAAATATGTCTTTAAGTCCCTTTACTTTTAAAAAATATGTTTTTTAAGTCCTTTTACTTGTAAAAAATGTGTCAAACAAAGACAAAGTTAAATTTTCATCCAATTTTTCTTTAAAACTAACGAAATAGCATATATATCACATGTATATTTACATTTTTCGATATATATATATATATATATATATATATATATATATATATATATATATATATATATATATATTAATTAAAAAATACCGATTTTTTTAATTTAAAAAAAAACTTAAATAAAATTTTCAATATTAAATATAATTTTTAATAAAATTTAAATAAAATTTTCATTGTCTAATATTTAAAGTCACAATTTAGATAATAAAAATTTTATTTAAGTTTAATCAAATTTAGTAAAATTTAAATAAAATTTTCATTGTTTAATATCTAAAATTACAAATTAGACATTAAATATTTTATTTAAGTTTAATAGAAAGAAATTATAAAAAATTAGAGTAATTTTTAATTAAAAATTATTTAATTTAATATATATTTATCAAAAAATATAAATATGCATGTGACAAATTAAACATATATACTATTCTGTTAGAATTAACGAAAAATTATATGAAAAATTAATTTTGTCTTTGCCTAACATCTTTTTTACAAGTAAAAAGAATTCAAACACCTTTTTCAAAAGCAAATAAACTTAAAGACACATTTTATAAACTAGAAAACTAAATTATACATATTACATAAACAAAGAAATCATTTTAGCTCTTAACCTTTTTGATATTATAAGTTTTAGAAATTTTATTTTTACTAATTTTCCAAACAAAAAAAAAAGTTTTAATATAGTTGAAATAATCGACTTAGAATAACCCAAAATTTCAAAAACCTTAAATTGACAAATGGAATGGAAATGACCAGAAATACAAAACGTTATGGAAAAAAATGCAGTTATTAGAGGACCAATTTATGAATTACTCTCGTTATCAATCAAGGTTGAATGCTTGCAAAAGGCTACATAGCTAGAAATTTAACGCCACCTCAGTCTCTTGCGAGAGAATCAACATCCTATACAAAATGAAGGTGGATTCAAGAACAATTAGCTAGCAAGGATGAAATAGCCATCCTGACTCAGACCAATCATTTTTCCCGTTTCCTCAACAGATTTCAAGGGCATATGGTAAATTCATGAGAGCAAATTGGCAATTGGAACAAGGGAGTTACTAGGTTTCAGGCAGTTTCCGGCTTAAGCGGACTCATGGAAGAACAGCTCTGACTTCTTTCCTGTCTGCACCAAATGCCTGAAATTGAAAATCATTCATTGCCAGCAAAAAAAAAAAAAAAAAACGGAAATCAAAGTTGATTTTAATAGCCATGAACTAACTGCTATGTTGTAAAGTTCATTACCTGAACCCCAAAACCTTTCACATACACATAGGTGAAGAGCTCAGAAGAATCTGGCATTGGACTTTCCTGGAAATAAGAAAAAATAACAAAGCTTGACGAACATGATTATGAACAATGTCATATATGTTATCTTATAATTCATGCTGCTTAGAGTCAAGATGGATAACATGACTTGAAAAATCTAGTACCATTATACAGGAAAAAGAGCACTCAGCTTCTTACCTTGGCTTTAGCAATGGCTTCATCTACTTCTTTTCTTACTTCCTTTTCAGTATCCTGAAAAATTGAAGTTATTTTATGGATCTTTTGATTCCATAATCGACTGGAACTAGAAGCTTTGACCTATATTTAAATGATTTTTTCTCTTTTAGGCAATCAATCTATGTTAAAGTGGATGTGTCCAATTTTTTTTGGAGCCCAGTACCAGCATCGTATACTATGAGATCAGTCCGTGTGACAGGCCGAAGTAAACAGTCAGTGCCACACAGAAATCAACAGCAACAAGAAAGTTCAGAGTTAAGCAGTCAGCAACCACAACTTGATTTCAAGTCTACGTATTACCTTTAGCTCTTTCTCATTAGCAAGCGAATGAGACAATATCAACTTTCTTATTCTTTCAATTGGATCACGCACCTGTAGAATATATCAGGAGAAAAAAATATTATGTATCTTACTTGTAAGTACATCAAGTACACTTCTCATATGGAAATCTTAAGTATCTACGAACCTGTCTAACACCAGAGATCTCATCACGTGTAGGATAGGTGCTTCCTGGATCAGACATGGAGTGACCATGGTACCTGTACGTGTCCATTTCAAGAATCTGAACATGATATAAAAAATATAGGTCAATCAACTATTTATATGAAGAAGCTTTCAGACCAAACACTAAGATAAAGTTTGAGATTTGATAAACTCTACATTGAGTAATACATTCAGTGCTCATCACGTTACAAATGTGAATAGCATGATATGTTTTGAGCATAATAGTATCAAAATGTAAATTACATCTGAAAATTCAATGTTGTTATCAAAGTTTGGTTTTGAATATCAGACAGAAACAACTAACGACGTACCTTTGAACAACTACCAAGGAAGTCAGTTGACGCCAACTAGCCCAAATTAGTTTTATTGGTAAATTGCTAAACTAGGCGTTAATCAGGTAGCAGAGTAAGAACTTTAGATGATGCTATTGAGCCCGTATTAGATTATCACATTTAAGTTGTCAACAACTACCTTGTTCTATATTAGCTTCGATACATGTCAAAGTAAGGTCTCAACCTTTATAAGTTTCACAGAATAAAAATTTTGGAGCCAGCATTTAGTAATGAACGTTAGTTAAGAATTTAATCATCAATCCAAATCATTAAGCAAAATTATTATCGCAAGAGTGCAAATAAACTTACAATAGGTCCATTCTTCAAAGCATGTTCTTTAGCAAATTTGCATGCTTGTTTTACAGCAAAGGCATCCATACCAACAACCTGTTACAAAAAATAATATATGTAACGGATCATAATAATAAATGTTATCACCCACTACTTCCTTTCCTGACTGTTCATATCAAAGAGAATAAAAAGTTCATAACACGTATTTGATATTTCCCCGAAAAAGCCCTGTGACTAATCACAACCAAAGCTACAAAAGTCCCTTTCCCTAATAACCAAAAAAGAGGAAACCATACTGTTTTCTTTTCTACCATATATACTCACTGAGACAAACTTTCTAAAAATGGTTAAATCTATTTTACAAAAGCATAAGTGATTAGAATTGAAAAACTGAAACTAACATATAAATACGAGACAAAAAAAAAACCTTCAAGCCGGGAACATAATCCCCACGCTTGTACTGGCCGGACTTTTTGCAGCTCTCCACTCAGCCGTATCCATGCCATCTGAACAAGCACACCCAGATAAATTTTCAGACTTCAAACCCCATTAGCAATAAGGAATAAACAGTAATTTAAAGTTTTCGAATAATCTTCCCTTAAACATCTACCACTTCTTACAGTGATTGTTCTCGCAGACCAAAATTGCAGGCAGACCCAAAGGGCAGCCATGTTGAGAGCTTCAAACAACTGCCCCTGATTAGCGGCACCATCACCATATAAAGCCAATGTCACCGTATCGTCCTTTCTATACTTCGAAGCAAAAGCCAAACCACAACCCAATGGAATCTGAGCTCCAACAATTCGATGACCACCATAGAAGCCAGATTCTCTCTTGTAAAAGTGCATCGAACCACCCTTTCCTCTTGAACATCCAGATTAACGGCCCATGAGCTCTGAAAAGACCTCGAAGAGAGTTCCACCACAGCCTAAAAGGTACAGTGATCACGATAAGCAGTGATGATACAGTTCTTTTTGGTAATAGCAACTTCCATACCCACAGCGACAGCTTCTTGACCGTCATATAGATGGCAAAATTCCCGAATCAACTTTGACTTGCAGAGAGAATCGGCGGCGATCTCCGTACGACGCATAAGAGCCATGTCGCGAAAGAAGGTGAGGAGTTACTTGGGTGTGGTCTCGACGAAGCGAGAGGGTGGTTCGCAATTGTGGGCGGTAAAAGGAATGGATGTCTCGATGGTGATGGTAGTAGAATCATCGGCAGCGGAGTAGATCGCACGGTTAAGAGATTGGGTGTAGGATAAGGCTGCTGCGAGGGGTTTTAGGAGATTGGATCGAGATGATGAGGTTGCAACGTGCGATGTAGCCATCCCTCGACCGTCGGATCTTTCGGGCCGAGAAAGTTGATACTTGTGTATAGATCGGCAGTTTTTTAAGCCATGATATAAATTTTTTTTTTAGTAAATATGGATTAATAATTTTTTTATATTTTTAAAAATTTTATTATTTTTTATTATTATAAATAGATAATATGAAAAAAAAAATTCAGTAATATTTTTTATTTATCAACTAATACGAATAATACAAAACAAACTCGATATCAATATAAATAATACGAAATAAATACGACTAATACAGTCTAATTTTCACTGAGAAAAGACTCTGGGAGAGAAACACTTCGAAGTTACGCAGGTTTATATAAACGAATAAAATGTATTTGATTATTTATTAATAATTATTAATTATTAAACAAATGGCTAATTATGTTTTTATTTTCTAAGTTGTAAATTATTAAACTTATATTTAATGATTTATTATTTTTTTTTTTTTCATTTAATCAGTAACTTAAAAAAAAAAAAAAAGATGCGATATTCTATTTTACTTGACTCGTATTATTTTTTTATTATCTTTCTTAATGAAATAACGAAAATTAGATTTAAATCTTTAAATTAGTGATATAAAACATAACTTACTAGTAATAATGATTTTTTTTTTTCATGAATTTAAAAAACAACATAATAAACTTAGTTTTGGCTGAACGTGCAAGAATTATTTGATCATAAAAAAGTTAGAACTTTGGGTAAATTAGACAAATAATTACCCTAAAACTAGTAATAGTATCAACAAAATAAGGATAAGGCTAATGAGAGGAATGTAATTTTTATTTTTGCGAGTTTTAAAAGTTTTTATTTTATTATTTTACTAAATCTATTTTATGACAAGTGATTGGTCTTCTGTTGCACCTTCTCTTATAAGAGATCTACTTAGTGTGAAATTTACAGTATCGATAAAATCTCATCTTTCTTCCTCCTACTCTCTATTTATTATATGAAGCTAGAGGGTAATATTGCAAATTTGTTAACCAAATAGTTAAATAAAGAGTTTGATGATAGCCGTTCAGCGAAGTGGAACTAAAGTTGTTACAAAAAGAAAATCTACGTAGTTGACTGTAATATTTAGATTCAAATGAACAACTTGCAAGGATTAAGATAGAGCCTTTAGATAAATCATTGAGGGGTTACCCATGCCACTAATATAATAAAATATTTAAGTATAATTTCACAAGGAAATGCGAAAAGGAAAATACATGCTTATGCATACTTTAGACAATTGAATTCTATAATTAGATCAAAAATGATTTATTTATGTTCCTCTTTGAAAAAGAAAGATATCCTTCAATTTTCATTTACAAGGAGAGTTGTTAGGGGAAGGGGGAAAAAAGAGAGAGGGTATTTTAAGTGTCATTTTAAGGCTTGATTCTAAATGGGACTCACTTTGTGATAGTGGAAAGCCTTTATGAATTTTGGCCATTCTTTGTGAGTACATCGAAATTAAATATTCATATATTCAAAATGTCGTAGGAGTGAATAAAAAATTAAATCTCAAAATTAACCCATTGCAATGGAAAAGATATTGTGAGTTTTGTTGGTTGCACATAACCAAGAAACCTTTAACTTGAAGGGTTTAATTACTCTTGCACGTTCCTAGGTTACCCTAATCAGTAGCCTCTTAACTTGTCGTCAATGATGACAAATGACGGGAAAATAACAACAATGCAAGGAAATATTAGACCAAATAATATTCTTAGGTTTTCAGCGAATCATCGAACATCGAATGAAAGCAATGGTTGTGGATTTTAACCATCGATGTTGGTTTGGTTTAGATGACATGGTTAGCTGAAAGAAATAATGATTGTTGGCGAGATTTTTTTCTATATAGTATTAATGTGAGTATAGCAAAAGAAAAATAAACACACAAAATGGATAAATAAAAGAGAAAGAAATGTGTGAAAATCTAACAAATAATGGGTAGATTTGAATCTCTCTATGGTGAAATGTAACCACCAAGCACCTCAAACTCAAAATTTAGATTGAATTGGGCTTGA
Organism: Elaeagnus macrophylla; assembly: GCA_029378325.1. Classification (NCBI taxonomy): domain Eukaryota; kingdom Viridiplantae; phylum Streptophyta; class Magnoliopsida; order Rosales; family Elaeagnaceae; genus Elaeagnus; species Elaeagnus macrophylla. The sequence continues at coordinate 11,360,586 of CM055652.1, read as the reverse complement.
ACTAAAAATTGTACCCATATATATTTTCAAACTAAGCCTAGCCAAACCAAAATTTCCAAATTAAAAAAGGCTGAAAGTCCAGTAGTAAAAATACCAAGTCAGGATCAGATATTGAATTCTTTTTTTTTTTTTTTTTCAGAAAAAACCACACTCTAAAGAAAAGCATAGCTACTTTGCAGACACATCGACATGACCCTCTTAAATCATCGCAAAATTATTGACAATATTCAAACCAAGGTACCCACCTCAAGCCAACAAGAACGATAACTTAACAGATCATACTAAAGGTCAACAACTCAACAAAGGAAGTTGTACACCTCCTTAGGACTCCAACAGCTCGAACAGCTGACCTTCTGTCAAAACAGTCAACCATACACCTTACATTTAGCGAGTTCGATTTCCCAACTCAACCAGCCGAACGTGTATAACTCAGTCAAGTCATAACTTCAGTTATATATTTTTTCTTTTATTTTTATTTAAGCCAACAGAACATCAATATTTAAATTTATTGGAGTAAATTTAGTCTATTTAAATAAATAACTAAATAAAATTTATTTGCATGAATTGATGATTTCATAAAGAATTGTAAAATAATGTAATAAAATCTTCAAATATATAAACATATATTTAAAAATAAGCCAAAAATTTATATCAAATAATATATAAAATTAAAAAGTAATTCGAACCTTTAATAATATAACTTCAGCGTGCAGAAAAAAGTCAAAGTACATAATAAAAATAGAACGTTTTGATGGAAGGGCGATCAGTTGGAAAATTTCATTAGGCTAAGTCTTGGTCTTGCTGGTATGGAGCTAGTAAAAAACAAAAACAACTAACTGCAGATGAATTGAAAGAACTTAGTATTAATGTTTACATATGAAATTACCTCTCTATTTACACCATCGTAGCTTCAAAGTGCCACGAACTCTCTCAGTATACAACTACTACTTTCGAGCCATAGTCCTCTCCATCAGCTCTTTATTTGATTGGTGAGACAAAAATATGATGATGGTCATATAATAATACAGAAAAGTTACTTCTACGGATGTGCTTTTTGCTCACAGCGCCTTTCAATTAACAGAGACCTGCAAAATGCTACTGCATCCCAAACAGACAAACAAAAACACATTATTAGTGTTTTTTAGGTTGGGAGGCAGAAAACACACTATTAGAATTTGGAAGATCATTTTTTTTATAGCCATATAAAATTTAAGAATTTAAACAAGTGTCCGTTTGGTATTGGGATTTCAAAATAGATTTTAGCTTTTGAAAATTAAAAAAGAGAAAACATGAGCATGTATTTGGTAAAAATATTTTTAAATACATGTTTTAGGAAAATAGAAAATGACAAAAATGATGCTTTATCCAAATATAAACAAGTAATATTTAATTATAGTTTTTGGGTTTAATCAACATATACAAACCCAAATTTAAAAGATTTCAAAATACTACTCAAACATTTAAATAATGAATATAATTCTTGTGCTCCTGTATATGGCACTAATATGTGGCAAAAGTAGTTCAAAGGGAATCAGATCTTAAATAGTATACACATGTTGTACATAATCGAATTGCCCTAAATTAGCATGCTAACATGTATGTATGTTATATGTACATACTAACATTCATTTATTTATAGTGTATATATACTAAATATGTACACATGTACATGCTATATACAAGCTAACATATTGCTTTACAACCGATTCAATTATATATAACATACATTGGCTTCAAATCGTAAGGAGGTTGGGAAGTATGAGTGATATCTTAAATAATTTTTAAACCAATTATTTTTTAAATTTTGTTTTTAAATTATAAACCAAATGGATACCTAAAAACAAAAATAAAAGATAATTAAAATTTGAATGAGTGTTTTAATATTTAAACAAACACAAACTCAGATTTAAAAAATGTTGAATACAATACAAAATTTCAAGTAACATCCTTATTTTTTAAATTTTATTTTTGAAACATTAACAAGACTCTTGATTAGCTTTAAAAAAGTGACGATAAAGCAATCCACTTAGATACAATATATATATATATATATATATTAATTTGACAAAAAATATTTTAACATAAATGGTTGTGGAAAACATTTTTTAAATAGAAAAATGAAAAAAAATATATAAAAATTGACAATTTATCCTTTTGATTTTGATGTTACTTTTTTTAAAACTAACAATACTCGAAGCGGTTTGATGAATACCACTGCTAAACCCAAGTACTCAAACTACAATAGCTGGTGGACCATGTTGACTAAAGATGTAAATTCAGATGAAATGTTAATGAGACTCACTAAATAACTCATTAATTTTCAGAAAATTCATCTCATCTCTCACTTAATTTTTAATGAGATGAGATAATAATGAAACGATACTAATTGAAATATATCATTTGTCCTAGTGGGCCTAAATGAGAAAAAAAAATATATATATATATATATAATGTAAGTTTAATAAGAAAAATGATACAACATATGATTAGGGCTGCAATCTAAATGAAATGATATTTAAATAAACGAGACAATATTATACCATAAGTCCACAAGGGACACTAAATGAGATATGATAAAATGAGACAGCCTATTTTACATCTCTAGTGCTGGCATTTGTCTCACCATTTAGAGAGGCATCCATGCTCTATTAGATAAGTTAAATAGTAGATAGCTTGCCATTCTGTAGCTCAGAATGGAATTTCAAATATAAAGCAAATAACTGAAGGCATCCATAACAAGCCAAATTGAACCATATTTATGCTTGGACATATGGGAACGAGACAAAGCACACATACCATATTTACTCCATGTCACCAAAGAGCTTATCACGAGCCAGAAAGTATATGGTAAAATCGCCGAACTCTACTTAAAGTATTAGAAAATCTAGCCTGGCCATGACAAGAGCTGTTCTGATGTGAAGTTTCCCTTCGTGATTTTGCCCGAAATAAGAAGTCTTCCGTATCTAAAACATAAGAAACCTAGAAGCCAAACAATCAACAAATGCAGATTGAGACACCAAAGTCATCAAAAGAAGAGAGTATTCTTCCTTTAAATACAAGAACACCATGAAAAAACAGAAAATGCCTAACAACAAATATAGTTAAACAGAAACTGAACATTCCTAATCAGGTACCTTGGATGAATTGCAAGTTATCTTACACTCCAGACCATTGAAGACTTGAAGTCCCTCCATGGCCTGGCATGTGGAACCCGAGTCATCACTATTGGGATATTTGCGCCTATTCCTGCACACATCAGCATGCAAGATCAGTCACGGCCACAATTGGGAAAAAAAATGTTGAACTCTGTTAATTGACAAACCTCTTAAGGAAGATTCCAGACTTCCTTTTTTTGTCGCGAATGGAAAGGAAGTCATTGTGCAGATAAGCTGAAAAATTAGGATCCATTGAAACAGCAGTAACTTCAGGTTTATCATGCCCATAATCCATAAGCTGAATAGATAATCGGGCTGGCGAGGACGACTGCAGAGAGAAGATTTTGAGGAGATACAAGGGACAAAGTTAAATGTAGAAAAAAAAAAAACCTATATAAGAATGATGTGAAATAGATATAATTAAGGACTTACGCTTTCGATGCGATATATATTCTCATCATGAAGAAGAACACGGGCATTTTCATGATAAACCATGTCAACAAATCTTCCAGGTTTTCGAGATTTTTCATAAGCATATAATTGGAGAAGCTTGTTATCCATCTCATCAGTAGCAACTGTTTGGAGCTGGAAAAAGCATGCAAAGAGGAATTAATTTGGTCAAAGAACACAATGAATAGGCAATGAAATTTCAGAAAAAAGGCATTCGAGGGAGTTCTATAGACATTTTACCTGTTTAACAAGTTTATAAATCAACTTGTCCAATGTGAACAGAACATATGACTGAGTTCCAATAGTAGCCCGGCAGTCATCCTCAAATTTTGTATTGTCAGACGTACCATCAAGTAGATTGTCTAGTGCATTCATGAATCTGAAACAAAAAATAATAATAATAATAATAAACTCCGATTAAAATGCAACAATAATCCAGACTTGATATTTATAAGTCAACTTCCATTTATTTCTATATGAAGTTCAAAGCAGTCTACAACTTGGAACTTTTTTTTTTGTTTGTTTTGGGGGGAGTGGAGGGTTCAAACCTAAGACCACCTGCAGTCCCAAAAAAAAAACTCACCTGGCATAGGCATCAACTGGACTTGTATCATTTGAACTCTTCCACTTCCTTTCAGCAGATGATGAATTGACTTTTGCTGAGTGTATCCTTTCATATAATGTCTAACAAAATGAAGGTAAAATCTACGCATAAAAAAATATTTAAAAAAAAACTAATCTAATACTAACGTAATAGATTGTCATATAATGAAAGCTATTATCATGTGCTAACCTGGTGAAGCCTAAAAAGCACATAGAAAGAATCATTTCCGTAAAATAAACGAGAATCCCTTTTTTTGTCAAGTAAGGTTGGAGGGACATGCTTTGCAAGAGGTTTAACACTACGTAGAAAACGTTCTGAAAGTGGTAATGACATTCCATCTCCCTCAACATCTGGAGCATTCGCCATCCCTTCAGCCTCACCTTCACTCTCAGCCTTGGTATCATGTTCATCATTGTCTACATCCTCAGGCTCTTCACGAAAACATTCCTCAGCATCACCAGAGTCACTTCCAGAAACGACGCCATTCTCAGAAGCATTTTCACTATCCTCCGACGTCCTCTGCATGCTTTCCTCACCTTCATCATCAGCATCGGCATCATTTTCTCTCCCTGCTTCCCCACTACCTTCTTCTTCACTGTGTCTGCTTTGATATGTCCTCCCAACAGCACCATCCTTTGCTTTATGCCCAGCCTCTAAAACAGCTTCACCATAGTTTGCAAAGTTATCCTCTTCAAAATCTCCATTTGGAGATAACTCACCCTCTTCTCTTTCAACCTTAAAGTGTCCCATAGATTCTTCATGATGCCGGTGAGTGTGGCTAGCCTCTGTGAATGCCCCATTTGAATAGATGACAGGTCTTGTAGAATCCCCACCCTGCAGCATTTGTCCAAAATTGAGATTCCACAGAAGATACTCCTTGCAAGAATATACCATATTGCCATCGACATTCAAAGGATACAATTTTAATCGCGAATAGGCTTAGTGTTGCTCTAAGCCCTGAATATATAAGAAAGTGAGCACATTGTCCCCTAAAAATAAATTTGAGCAAAAAAATCCAAATTGAAATTTTGCCCAATTAGGACAATTGAAATCTAAAATCAATACCGGAAAATGCCACATAGATAAGACAAACTTACTTCAAAGTGCAAACAAAATCCAGTGTGGCTATTGAAAATAAAAAATCCCAGAAATTCCTCTTGTAACAAACATGCGGCCCTCTTCTTTTGGTCAATTGCACACTATTCAAACTTACCGGGACTTAATTGCTCAAATTTATTTTTCACAGATGAAAGTGCTCACTTTACAATTTATAGGAACGTGTAGTAGTAATATTTACCAACACAAATATCAATGAAAAAAAATTGCTTCTCAAGTTAGGTAAACAAAGTTATGAATGACTGGCAGAGCCTAGCAAAAAATCTTGGCATGTTATAAGGAATATACCCTTCCTGTTAGCATACCTCAGAAGAAGGTAACTCTTGCACACCCTCAACTGCACCGTTACCAGGTCTGGAAGGAGCAGAACTAAGCCCTAGCAAGACAAAAGAAAGAATTTCAGAAGTTCAACCACTGTAGTAAAAAACAAAGAATTTTGTATTAACTAACTAGATTTAATATGATAGACAGTAAGGGGACACGAAAGAAAGTAAATGAGTGGTTTGGGTTAAATCTCATAAGTTGAAAGTACTTCACAAACCTGACGTCTCTTCTAAATTGGTTTTCCCATTACTTTGCTCCACACCAGTAGCAAGAGATGCATTTGAATTAATTAACTGTTCATTTGAATTTTCTTGCTTGCCGACTCCAGATAGGTCATCAGCTGTAGAAATGTGAATCTGGACTTTTCCCGGTGAAGCGCTAATGTTGGTATCATCCTTAACGCCACCATCTCCATTAACCGACCAAACCCTGTAAGAACTTGATCTTTCAGGAGGAATACTTTCTTCTCCCTTCTTGGTAGGCTTAGAAAGTTTGGAACTCATGATAGCAAGAGGACTGCCATCACTATCCCCAGCACTAGCAGTACCTCTTTTGCCAGCACGAACGTTCTCCTTGACAACATCTTCAGTGTCCTCTGCACCCTGAGGACGAGAAGGAACACCAAGAATGGGTTCCAGAAAGGTCGTCCATACCTTCATCACTTTAGCCAGCTGTTCAGTTGTACAAATTTCTCCACATGAATATTTGATTAGCTTATAGAGATCTTCATGGATGCCAGGGTCAGGGTACTCAAATTCCAGATTTGGAACGATGGGTCGTCTATTTCCAGCAGCAATAGCAAGGAGAACATTGTCTTCTTTCCTCTTGTTCTCACTTATTTCTTTAATCTCCGCCAATAGTGCTGAAAGGAGAAAATTCCAACAAAACACAAAAGGACAAGAACATATGAGACATGGAAATTGTGTGGACATTTGATGAGTCAAGTGCATACAAGTATATGTTGTGTATCTGTAATGTACATGTCCAAGCCAAATATATAATAATACAAGTAGTATATTTCATTGAATTTGAGTAGTTTAGTTCCCCCAACATGTACTAATTTCAACAGCAGAAGCAACAATTTAAAAGGGCCAAGAGGCCTGAAACCATAATTCTTACAAGAGTAAAAAGATCAACCATTTTTGTTAACATCGTCACACTTTGCCTGTTTAACATTGCATAGGAGCTAACAAAGTAGTGATCAGGATGAAATTAATGAAAGAGCTAGGATACACATTATTTTGGTAAACCTTATATGCAAACAAAGCTACTTGCGTATTTTCAATAAATTTACTTACCTTTTGTGCTCAAGCTCTTTGTGTCCTGTTGCTTGAAATAGAAGCTACGATGATCAAGTGATTTGTGATAGTTCTTTGCATATATTTCAGCCCAAACTTTATTGAAATCTGAGCGACACCTTGCCCACTCTTCCTGTTTGTGTTTCAAGCGGGTCAATATAACAGGCAAAGCAAGGGGAGCATTCTTCCTTAACACGTCCATCACATCAAGCCCATGGTCTCCATATAAGCGTTCAATGCACCTCAAATTCAGAGCTGAAAACAGTGTGGCAGAATTGAATGAAATGAAGTAAAAATCCAAAAAAGATGATCTTGTGTCATAGGAATGATCATATAATTCTAAAGCAGCAAAAACCATATTACCTGTGAAGTGGTCTTCAACACGAACTGGGCTGTCTGTTTTGATTGCATTGTTATTAATCTTGCCTAAGAGTTCTTCAACACGCTTGGTTGTTACATTAACAGATTCTAACAACATGTCCAGCTCAAACCTAACGAATTGGCAAGACATTACCAACTTCTAAAATTAGCAATAAAAGAACTGAAAGTCCATGTTTCAGTTATTCTTTTTCAGATAGGAAACAATTAAGGGATCAATGAAGTCAAATTGAGAAAACAAGAATACAGAAAATCATACCTTATATTTTCTACAGAATGCAAAAATCATGTCCTAATATTTACAAATCAAGACGACAAGATGACAGATAATCATGTCCTAATATTTCTCTACAGAAATGCAACATTTAAAAAAATAACTTTTTGCCACAGGCTCACAAGCATTTCATATAATAAAGCAGGAAACAATAGCCAAATCATATGGTACCGACAAAAATGAATGTAGCAACTAAAATCTTAGGCAATTTCTAACCTGTCATCTTCACAACGAAAGAGACTTTCTTCGTACTGGTTTTTCCGCATGTGTTTAAAAGAATAGTCTTCACTCCCTGAAGTTACAGATACCCAGTGATCATTTAATACTTTATCCCCAATATCTGTCCGCTGGCTCACAGAGGGAATTGGATACTGCCTCAAACAAAAATAATAGCATGGGTAAGAATCAGCATCAGCACATCTTCAAGGAAATTTATAAAGAAATAGTACAAGAAACACTTACATTCTTAGGCAGAAGACGGTAGCTAGGAGTGCATTGCTCGCAGTTAGAGAGGTCAAGTTCATTTATAGGTTTTCCAACGTACTCTTTACTGGGTAATAGAGACATCTTTTGACTGGTTTCTTTATTTCCAAAGCCAGCGCTTTTCTCCATTTCATCCCTTTCTCGATTTTCACGGTCTCCATCTTTAATTCCATCAACTCTATCACAATCACGATCTCCCTCTCTATCCTCTGGCTTCATTGATCTGGGTAAATGTCCTTCATTCCACAAGGACTCTGATGAATTCATTTTTAACAAACAGTTTACCAGACAAAAAAAGGAATAAAAAGTCTAAATAGTATGAATTTCAAAATACTTCTAAAAATATACAATCCTTGCATAACAAAGAAAGCGTTCATTGTGCACCAGCCACAGCACTCTATAGAGAAATATCTAGCTCTGTAGAAAAAATAGGGAACAAATCATCTACGTACTTTTATTCATGACAACAGCAAGGAAACCATCTGCAGGACAGGACTTAATTAGAAACTAGGCTTTAGACAGGATCCAGATCAAGAAGAATACTAGAATCAGACTATTACCATTCTTCTCACACTGTGACAAAAAATCATTGAAACCAACCATTAGTTCTGGATGTTTTCCAAGTAAATCACCCACCTGAATAGTGTAAGAAACCAGAAATTAGAAATCAGATAGGAGTACATCTTTCTTAATCAATACGTAGAAGTGTAGAGCTTAAGTTGAGTCAAATATCATGTAAAGTTTTAAAAGCAAACCAATAGTGTTTGAGGCAAAGATATTTGATAAAAAATGATTAAGACAAAAAAAAAAAAAAAAAACAATGCCACATGGCCAAAAAACCAAACAACATCAATCATGTATTGCAAATATCAGAATGACATTTCAGGTAGATCACTTTCTGACATTAGATATGGGTTCTACCGTGGACCAGCCTAGAAATTCCCTTTACAACCCAAGACATTGGTGTCTCTATGACACCCAAAAAATAAAAAAAACATCATTGGTATCTACAAGTTACAACTGCCTTAAATCATTTTTTTTTATAAGAACAACTGTCTTAAATCACCACCACATCTGAAAGGACTACTTACATAAGATCAAACTTTACAACAAAATAGATCATGAATTACTTTCATTTTCTGCAGACAAATGATGTCACTCACACGTAGTGAAACTTAAAAATCATTGCTTTAAGAAAACATTAGTATTAAGCAACACATGCCATACCAAAATTTGCAATTCTGTGCGTGATATAATTTCCTTGCTATAGATATGCAGGCACTTCAAAAATTCCTGATAGTCATCAGCATTTCTTAACTTCTCCTTCACCTTCTCACAAAATGCAAACTCCTGGCTGTAGATAACTGCTATAAGGAAAAAGAGAAGCTTGTAATAAAGTATTTTACAGTGTTAATTGAAAGATAAACAATTAAATACAACTGAAGCATAATATCTCAGATTATAAAACCAAGAACAGAACCAGCTTTTAACTGATAAGATATTAACTTGAGAAATATTTTCAAATTTTTAAACTGCAAGGAGCATTTATAAGCAGGAAAAACCAAGTTTCCAGAAAACTAAAATATAAGGGTACAATTCTGTTTTAAAATGGAAAAATAAATTTTGAAAGAAATACATAACATACAAACAAACAGAATAAGAATAAAAATTGCACACGTATAATGACAGGTAGTCACAGAAATGTGTCTTTCTGTCTTTTTCAATATTGACACACTTGAGAGTATGAAATTTTAAAAAGTAAGCTTAAATGCTCACTTTTTGCAGAATTATTTTCATCATAAGAGGATGAAATGGGACGCATTCCAAAGTTTTCAACTCCACCTCCATTTGGATGCGGTTGATCTGCAGCTGAGTCCTCAGCTCTATGCGTAGACTTTCTTTTGTGGGGATAACGTGCCATGTTGAAGTCCCTATTGCTATCATGCTCAAAAAATTTATTGTCACGGTCACGGCTCCACTCTCTTCTGTCACTGTCTTCTCTCCTATCTTTTTCCTTTTCACCACATCTCCTCTGATCTTTGTCTGCTCTTATAAGAGCTCTATCATGATCTGTATCAGGACGGTCAACACTGATGTCACGATCAGCATTTGAAGTTGTAGCCCTCTCTTTCTGTCAGCATTAGAAAAATTAAGGTTAGCTCAATAATCAAATATCAGACACAGATCCAGGCCTTGAAGTGGGGCAATATAAGAACCTTATCAACATGCATGTGCAGCATTGAGGGCAAGGAAGTACCCCTATCTCGGAGCATTGAATTCCTACCAGATGCAAAATGAGTAGAAGCAGTCCCAGACGAGTCTGGTAGAAAATGAGTAAACTCCACAAGTAGATCTGAGTGATCTTGGAAGAGCACTGCAACCTGCAAAATGTCCAAGACATCCAAATAATATGGTCAAATATCAAAACAAAATAAACAGGATCACCAATTGAATAACTTCATAGCATGTTGGGGAGGGAGAAAAGAAATGCAAGAAAACGCACCTCCTGGTAGACTTCCCCAATGGACTTATTTTCCTTCCTGTACATGTTTAGAATGTCTAAAAACGATTTATAAACGTGATCATCACCTAGAAACCGTGTCTGTGCAAAAAAATTCCATTAGATTATGATACTCCAAAAAAAACCCATCAACTAGGCTAATCTATTAAATGATATGCACACCTTTATTTTGTTTACAAAATTAATAGCCTCTTCAAATTCAACAGGCTTCTTTTGTAGTGGTTGATCATCCTTGGGTGGTAGGGTAATCTCATATCCCTTCGGCAAGAAGGTATTAAAACCCAATATTAGGTCCCGATGACCTTTGAATAATTCCTTCACCCTCTCTATCACACCGGCAGTGTCAATTCTATACAGTCAATGTAGTAAAAAAAAAAATCAATAACAAGCTCTTGAAATCAAATCACAACTCTCGACCCCCAACCTAACTCTTAAGTACTACCAAAACAAAAAAGTTAGAAAGCAGCAGCATATTTATTTTAGATCAAACCTTTGAGCCTTAAAATCTTTCATTACTTCGAGAAATACATCATATTTCTCCTTTTTGTCTTGAAAAATGTCCTTCACGGCCTTCAGATATGCTAGGGCATCATTTGTTGTAAGTTTCTGGGTGCCACCTCCTGCCATCATCTGGACTTGGCCAGAGCTTCATTGCCAAAACGAAAAGGTACATAAAACAACAAATCAATCACCAATTGCAAAATCCTAACAGAAGATCAATAATCCATAACTATTTCCTGAACAAACTGAAACATAAATAAACATAATAAGAGTGAGAGAGCAGTAATCTGTTAAGGAAGAAAAGAATAATTAATAATTTGGTGTCGCAGGCAACACCCATCTATATTTCTAACAAACTAACGAAAATCAGATCTTTTCATGGCAGGCATATGATATCAAAAGAAAAAAGTTTTGGAGCTTTACTCGCATGCTTAATATATGGTGCAAAAGAAGTTAGAATAAACAAAGAAAACTTAAAATTCTATACAGTAGAAGCTCAATCTCTGTATTGCCGAAAAACAGAAAGGAATATTAATAATCAAGCACAGACACAAGACAAAATTAAAAAATTCAGAAAGAAAAAAAGAAAAAAATCAAGAAAAATAAAATAAAAGGAAAAAATATTGAACTTACGATTCTCCTCGAGAAGAGAGAATAGGCCGCTTGAGTTGAGAGCCCATGTAAACGTCTTCTCTAGACCTTTTCATCTTCAAAACAAACTCCGTCTTCTTCACCAACAAGTCATTCTTCTTACTCCGATTAGTAGCCAAATTATTTATAAAAAAATATTCCTACAAAACGAAGTCCACATTCAAAAAAAAAAAAAAAGCAGATCTAAAACTCCACCCTAAAATTCAAACTTAAAATAAGCTTTCCAAAAAACATACACCACAAGTAAGAACTCCAATTTCAAAACCTCTGTATAGATCACCTCTAATGAACAAAATCCTGACCACGCAAAAGGAAGGTAATTTACATTACTTGATGATGAAGTAAAGCAACAAACAAACTACAAAGAAAATACAAGCACTGTTGGAGCGGAAGTTACTAAGAGATCGTTGAGTCGTCGAATGGCTAAGTCTTCTAAAACAAGCTCCTTTAGGCACCAATTCAGAGCCCAGAAAACTAAGATATGAAGATTATGTGATTCTCTAACAAGATTGAGAGAATAAAATAATTAAGGGAAAAAATAAGAAATTTTTTTCCTTAAAATATATATTATTTTCTGAAGATACAAATATGAAACAGATGAAGATACAAAAGCAGGTCACCCTCTGTAGAGAGGACTAAAGCGAATTCCAGGCTTTTAAATGATTTTGAGTCAAGGTTGGGTCTAAAATGGTTGGATCAGGGTTGGGTCGTCGACTTTGTATAAGCCCTAACAAAAATTACGATTTATACCATACCAACTAGAAACTTTTAAATAAATTTGAATCGCCACTATGTAGCAAGGTGACTCTTAGTTAAAAATATTTATAGCAGTATAATTATTCAAAAAAAAATTAAATTAAATTAATATTAAATGGATAAATTACGTTGTACATAAAATAATAAATACTATATAACATAATATTATTGGTATTACCTATCAATACAAACCAATAAACGTTGAGTAAGCAAATAAATTCAATTATTAAATAAACGATCCATTAAATATTTAACCATCAAATAATCTTAATTATTCGATAACAAATAATTAAAAAAAAATAAATTTCAATATTAAAATAAGTTCGCCAGGTATATCTCTATCGTACGCAACTCATATCATTTCATAATAAGATGAATAATATACTCATAAAGATAACACTTATATTCTCATTGTTCAGCTTCTTTTTCCAATAATCACTAAATTGAGGCTTCGATCTTCTTATTTATTGTCATTATCTGAATTAATTTAAGTATTAAATGATCAAAAACATTATATTTTATGATGGTCCGAGGTCTTAACGTATTTTTTTTGTTCATAGGACCATAACAAAGAAAAGTGCACTTTTATTTTGATATTGACAAAAAAAAAATGACATTAATAAATTATAATAGTCAAATTCCCTTAACTTATTTATTAAGTTCATTAAATTTGAATTAAAGTTATAAAGTTGTAAATTATTGGACTAAATCCAGATCAACACACTTATTTGACGATATTTTTTTTATACATAACAGTAGTATAAAATGCGTAAATATAGAATACACTCAATTAAATTTAAAAAGTAAAAACTACTTAATAATACAAATGAGTCTTGAAATATTCGAGTCTATATCTTTTAAAAAAAAAAAAATCCAGTTTGACACCCCTTAATTTCCTTAGTTAGTCACATTAGGGATGTATCTAGGCAGTTCAAACGTTTCTTCACATCGGAGGAACTTTTACTTCATGGTACAAATCCTATGTATTTATTATTTTACATAAATGTTTCATTTTAATATAAAAATTGTATTTTTTTTTTTAAATCATCAAAATTTACAGTATATTTATTGATCTGAAACAAAAACAAAAGAAAAAATTGTCCACTTTGTTATTGCAAAATTAGGGCAAAGCAAAGTAACTTGCATTTTCCCCTGGGAGCCTACTTGGCACGGTATAATAATAAATGGTTAAAATGGCAATTTGCAATTAAGCAAGTTTGTAAACTAATTTATACTGAAGTTAATTTTCAACTAAAATCTTGAAGTTGTTGGTCAGTATAAAAAAAAAATGTTAAAAATATATAAATTTATAAATATATTTATAATTGTATTAACTATAATGCATTATGTAATAAAATAAGTTTAAAATTAATAATTGTAAGAAATTTTTGTCAAATAATATATTATAATTAGTATGAGCGTAAATATATGTGTAAATTTACGTGCATTTAGATATTTGCATAAGGTGATTATTGTTTATCAAAAAAATAAATATATGTATAAATTTATATGCATTTAGATATTTGTCATCTGTTTACCAAACAAAATGTCTATATGGATAAGTTTTTATTTTGGAATTTAGGGAAAATGTGTACATTTTATAAAAATTTTGAATTTTGATATTGGGACTGGATTGTTACGAGTTTGCTGGAGTGGTTGTTAATAAATCAAAGTGGTTGTTCTAGATAGTGATGATGTGATGAAATTAGCTCTAACAAAGTACTGTAAATAAATAAAGTAGGTTGTTAATGTGAGATTTTTTGTTATTTTTATAAAGTAATTACATTTGTTTTAATGTGGGTTTTGGATAAACAGAAAAATTAATGAGAATGTTGGTGAGGTTTTATTGACTAATAATAATGTGATGCATACGTTTTAATTTTGGTGTTATTTATCAGGCTGTGCATTGAATGGTTTGAGTTTATAATATAGCTTAAATCGAAACGATACGATCAATTTTTAAAAAATAAAAATTAATTTAATCCAAATCAATTTGTTTAAGTTGAGTTTTAAGTAGTTTTCTGAAACTTTTTTTTCCCTCTTTTAATAATGAATTTTGTTTATTAATTTCATTTTTTTTTGTTCTTGTATTATAATTTTTTAATATTTTTAATATTAATTTGATTATAATTTATAATTTTAAAAATTTTAAATTTCAATTACTTATCTGATATCTTTAAATTTAAGCAATTCAAATTTCTAATTTTAAATAACCTAGAATAAAGAAAAATGACAAATACTAATAATCATATTAGTCAATAACGTACACAATAAATATTTTAAAAATAAAACAAATATATAATAAGATATTGTAACGACTTATAAGACAAAATTCTTTAAATTTTATATTAAAACCATCCATAATATTGTTAAAGTTATGTAAATTAATCATTTAATTATATAAAAAATGTTGTAATTATAATAAATAAATAGTATAAAAATCTAAGAAAATAAAATAAAAATATGAATATAAATAATAAAAAAAATAAAAATAAATTAATTAGGCTAGTTCGGTTCAAATAAAATTTTAAGAAATAAAAACCAAAACATATCAATATAAATCGGTTCAATAAAAATAAGAACCAATTAAAACCAAAAGTTCAAAACAAAAAATGTTGGGTTCATTTGGTTCGGACATTATGGATTGAGTTTGTTCCATTCAATTTTTCACACTTTTAATATTTATTTTTATGTTTTGTTATTATCAAATTCATATAATTTTATATTAAAAAAAATAATAACAGTCGAAGAATTTAATATTTTTAGAAGTAAAAATTAATAGTTAATTATAATTTAATAAATAATTATGTTGATTTGTAGTCCATATTACGCTTCTAATTAGCGAAGCTTGAAACTTGGAGTTCACAACTAAAGTGGGTAATTGACCAAAAAGAAACACATTACTTATTCTCCTACCCCTTAAAAACTATCATTATGGATTGGATTTTGGAAACATTAGTGGACTTTGTATTCAAAAAATGATTGTTATATACTCAATTTACATGTCAAAATGCAATTAAATTTATTTGTTAATAATTATGTCACAATTATATCTGCGTCATTTTTCTGAAACATTAGCACCTACTTTAAATACATCTCAAGTATGTTTTATGTATACATTGCCATATTTTTGTAGCATTTCTCTATCTATTTTTGTAATTATTTTCTATCTTCCATTTATAGGCTTTCAACTTCTCTTTTGAACTTCGGGGCTGGCGACGAGGGCCTAGTCGATGAGCTGTGTGCCGTTTGGTCTTCTCTGCAATCTGGTCTTGGTCTTGTTATCGAAACTCTACTCAACCATCCGATGGTTCACTTTTTGTCACCGAGTTTTCTTTTTTGGTCATCATCTAGTGATTTCTCCCATCGCATGGTTACTGCTTGGTCGACTAGTAAGATCTGGTTCGTCGTGCAATCGTCTGGTGGTCCTTCTATCGTTTAAGTGCTAATCTGCTACCTTAATGTCGCTTGGTGCCATCTTTCTAGTGGCTGTTGCTTCTGTTTGATGGTTGGGCTATGCCATCCAATGACTATTTTGGTGGTTTCGATTGTTTGGTCTGAGGTTTATCGATTTTATATTTATTTTTTTGGTTGATTCTAAGATTGTTGTCAAGTTTCTCCGTTAAATCAAAGTTATTTGTCGGTGAGGTGTATTCCAGCTTTTGGAATGCGCCTGTGTGCATTGTGCATGTTTTCACTTAATATTAATTAAAAAAATAGAGTTTTAAAAATTGAAGCTTAAAAATATTGTATTATTATTAAAGTGTACATATATGGATTAATTTGTATTTAAATTAAATTTAAAAATAATTCAATATGATTAATTTTTAAAAAATGAGAATCAAACTAAACAAATAAATATAAAAAACCAACCTATGAATCATGTATATTACCATATTTGATAACAATGAATTTTGTCTAACCCTTCGTTTTTATGTAACTTACTTACACAAATAATTTCATTTTTAAATCCCTAAAAAAATATACATTTGACGTTTGTATGAGAGTTAAAATTTGTTATGCAATTAACACATCGATACATGTTATTAGAGTTTCATTGTAGGTCATATTGTAGTGTGATCGTTAAAATTTTTATTTAATTATTTATTTAACACGTTCAATGAAAAAATATAATTTAATTAAAAAATAGGGTTTTAAAAATTAAAATGTAAAAATATTGTATTATTATTAGGGAGTGTATATATATGGATTTTTATATTCAAATTTGAACCAACTCAATACGATTGATTTTTAAAAAATGAGAATTGGTTATATAAAAAACTAATTTAACTCGAATCAATTTTAATGGATTAGTTTGAGTTGGATTAAGAAAAATTTTCCCTTTTCTTATGAATTTTGTTTATTAAATTTCTTTTAACTCTTTTATTATTATCAGAATAATCAAACAAAAAAATGTATAAATTAAGAGAAATGTATTTGATATAAATACTAAAAAGTTTTAATTGTTTCATTCTAAAGAAAGTAGAAGCAATAAAATTATCAAATGTAAAATGTCATATATCACTAACATTATTTTATTTCATAGTATCCCTAATACTATTTTATATCATTCTCAATTAAAGATAATAATATTATTTTTATTGTTATAAATTTTAAAGGGTATTATTTTAAGTAATTTTTTTAAATAAAAATGAAAAAAAAAATAAATAAAGCAAGTATTATTGAACTGAATATAACTACAAACTCTACTGAACTACCCCGTAAAAGAATAACTAATTATGGTAAATATTTAAGAATTACAAAAATGGATTATTCTGATAATATTTAGAAAATGTCTTATGTGAGGGATAATGAAAACTTAACAAAATAATTTAAAAATAATTTATATAAAACAATAATATAAAAATATTAATATTAATAAAATATGAAATGGATTGAACCAACTTAATATTAATTAATTTTTTAAAATTAAAAATCAATCTAAATCAATACAATTTCAAAATAGAATGGATTAGGTTGGATTGATTTGGAAATTTGGGTTGAATTTGTTCCAAAAATTTTTGAAATCCCAAAAATTACTGATGAGAATCACATCGAACTTACTTATGAGTTTTTCATAAATAAATAAAAAACTTGTGAGAGATTTAAGATGAATGATTCATTCGTTGGAATGGTGAAGTTGTATACTGGAACATGCAGGAACAAAATCGATCAAACCCCTATAAAGAGTATTTCATTATTTGTGAATCTTCTTCTCTCTCCTCGTTGTACTGATTGTTAAAAACAAAGAGAGTATAGGAGATTAATAAATACTAAATAGAATATTTGTTTTATGTTATACATGAGTTGTCAATTTCATTCCGCTGTCCAAGTTGTTCATTTGGTTAAACCATAACAACTACAGAGACTTGAGCCTAAATTTTCTTTTATCAAATGATATGATACAGACTTTTATTTAAATAGTAATAATCAATACAAAAGCAACAAGATTAATAATAAATCTTAGTAATAATAATAATAATAATAAAATGGATAATTTTAAATAAAAAGCTATTACAACACTATAATTAAAGAGATCATCGCTTTAATCGAAAATCAAACTAAATAAGTAACGATCTTAATAAATACTATGAATAACTGCCCTCAAATCAAACATATTTTGCTAAAAGATGACAGGATTTTGTCCTTGACAAGCCAAAAAGCAAGACAATAACTCCCAACATTCTATTCAGATATTATCTGAACCCACCTGAAAAATTTCATGTACAAGTGCTAAAAAAAAAACAATTACTATAACGTCGCAAAAGGAAACTTGTTGGAGTATGGAAAGAGTCCCAATGAACTTATAAACAAACGTCTCAAATAGGAGCGCCTTGGAGTACAGGAAGAGAGTACATTTATTGTGAATAATTCTCACTTAGATTTTACACTATTATCAATGGGATTGAGTTATGTTGCTTGTGATTTTATATAATTTATAAAAAAATAAAGTAAACAAAAAAAAATTATCATTTCATTTCAATTCAGATCAAAGTATTATATCAAATACTCCCTAATTTGAGAAAAACTTGACT
Source organism: Elaeagnus macrophylla (assembly GCA_029378325.1). NCBI lineage: Eukaryota > Viridiplantae > Streptophyta > Magnoliopsida > Rosales > Elaeagnaceae > Elaeagnus > Elaeagnus macrophylla. The sequence goes on along the minus strand of CM055652.1, from coordinate 11,342,040 downwards.
TAATGCTCATATATATAAATGTATTTTATCAGTACTATTTCTGTTTGGGCTTGGACCATATATGCTTAATTTTCACTTTTATATATTATAAAAAAATCATTTTTATATAATATTCATAGGATATGTAATAAATAATAAAAAAAATAATAATAATAAATATAAATATAAAGAAAAAGAGTGTCTTAATTGCTAGTTCCCATTATTATACCATAAAATTATTTTCTTTTGCCTTTTGTCCTACTCAAAGTTAATACGCATTTAAACTTATAATTTTTCATAGAGTATTATATCACTTTAATATTAACATGACACTATCACAACCATTTTAGTTTTATTATTATTATTATTATCATCATTATTTCTTTCTGTTAAAAATTATTAAAAAATTAACTCTATTAAAAATTTAAATTATTAAAAAAATAATTAATAATAATTTTAAACATCTATCACTTTCCTATAAGTCAACAATTAAGCCCTCACAAGTATTTGGCCTACAGGTATATAAAATCAACATTTATGTGAGAATGATAGACGTATAAAAATAATATTGGCCCTAATCTCAATAACTTAAGTTTTTGATATAATTTTTATCCTAACAACTTCTAAGATGGTATTAAAGTTGGAGGTCATGTGTTTAAAGCCCAACAAACACAATTATTGAATTGCTAATGTTTGATTGCATGATATATAGAGACAATATTTATATGATAATGATAGATATATAAAATAATTATTGATTCTTCTTACAATAACTTAAGCTTTAAAATAGTTAATTTTTTAATAACTTTTAACACATTTTTTTGTTTTTTTTTTTTTCAATGTGGCTAAAATTATAATTGAGGTATAGAATTTAGATTTAACCTCTCTTTTTTATTTATTGTTTGCTCATTGACTTATTCAGCTCAGCTCGTTTATTCTCATAAAATTACTCAATAATTTATAATTTTTAAAGAAAAATTAAATTTTATATCAACTTGGCCACCCTTGTTTCTTTATGGTCAGTAGCGGATTTAGAATTTATATTCAGAAGGGGCACCACATGTACAATAAAAAATAATATTTGATACTTCTCAATAATTAATTATTTTTAATTAAAAATATATATTATATGTATCTTATTTTAATAAAAATATGTGCAAATTATTAAGTTTGTATTAAGTTATTGAATATTAAGTCTAAAATTTGAAATTCAGGTTGGGCACGATAATGTTTTGTATATATAATTATCTATAATTTTATAAATATTATACCTAAAATTTTATTTATAAAAAATTCGGGTGAGTCGCGTGCCCTCTTAACTATTAACAGATCCAACCCTACTTATGGTTCCAGTTATTGCCTTTGGAGGTCAAAGGTTTGTTAAGCATGTTCTTAATTATTATTTCAATTAATAAATCATCATTTGCGTCCAATTTTCATAAAACATTTTAAGGATTATATGTTACTCCTAGTGTTGTAAATGAAACAGTGCGAGATTATGAACATACTCTCAATTTCTAGTCTCTAATTTATAAGTTATCTCTCATTCTCGCTTAAAATTATTATAAAGACATATCACAGATCCCTATAGTAAAGAACGGGGAGCAAGGATCCATACGATATTATAAATATTATTCTTTTTAATTTATTTTTTTTTATATTATTTTAATTTTTAAACTTTTAACTAAATAACTTTAATAAAATTTAATTACAAACTAACTAGTATGAAAAAAATAATTTATAAAATAATTATATGATTTTAAAATTTAAGTAAATAGTTTAAATAATATTTATAAAAAAACTCTTTAATATTTTAAAATAATAAAAACAAAATTTAAGATAAAATATATAATATATAATGTATTATTTAAAAAAAAAAAGTTTCAGTTTAATGTAATTATATTTATTAAAAAAATTAAAAATATAAAAAAAATTATATATTTATAAAAATGAGATATATATAAAAAATGCAATTTTTGTACTTATCTTGCCTTATATTATAAAACATGGATCTTCATTCCCTATTTTATTATCTCATCCTGTTTTTACCGAATAATTCCTGTAGGGGTTTGCCCTGTCAGAAAAAAATTTAACAAAATCTAGTCTCTCCAATTTGTTGTGTTCATCGATATTTGAATTATGGAATTTATATTACAACAAATATCATGCAACTCATTGTTCATTAGGATCGCTACTGCTGGAAATATGTATATATGGGTTGGTTTGAGCTGTATCAAAATTTGAACCAATATAATATAATTGATTATTTAAAAATTACAACTAAATTAAACTAAATTAATAAATTTGAAAAATTAAATCCAACTCAATTAATTTTTTGATTTGAATTGAGTTAAATAAATTTTTTCCACTTTTTTGCTAATAAATTTTATTTATTAATCTCTTCTTTTTACTCTTGTATTATATTTCTTAATACTTTCGATGTTAATTTTATTATAATCTTTAAATTTGAATATTTTAATTTCAATCATTTATTTAATATTATTATTTATATCAATTACAAAGTGTAGTAAAATTTAAAAGACAAATGAGCAATAAGGCATAATAATGACTTATCTAATAAAATTTGCTAACTTTTATATTGAAGTTATTTATAATATTGTTCATGTGATGAAAATTTAATGACAAAAATACATAAAATAATGTAGTTATGATAAATAAATAATTAAATAGTAGTATGTCACAAAGATACGAAAAAAAATAAGAGAGAATTGATCTAAAAGTTATTGCATGAATTTTACTTAAGATTCAAACTTTAATGGAAGAAATATGCAAAACTTATTTATCTCATAGTATACTAGAATACTAAATTTAATTCTAAAATTAGAAATGAAAATGGTTATAATGTTAGATAAAATTAAAAACATAATAAATTAACAATAAACAACAAAACAAAACATATAGGCTTAAATCTCTAGTACATAACATATATTACAAAATGAAAAATGAGAATGCCTAAATTATTTATGAAAAAACATACAAAAATAAAGAACTAAATGAAAAGAGCCGGCGACAATTAGCAACTGGCGAGAATGGCTGATGGCATTTGTCGACTACTAAAAGGAGACTAGTAATCGTGATAGGCAAAGAGAGGTGAGAAAAATTTTAAAAAAAAAAAGTTATATAATATGATGTATTAGTAATAATGAGGATATGATGGATAAATATTTTAATTTTTTTTAAAATAATTATAAAAATAAATAAATATATATATATATATATATTTTACAAGGTTTAAATAATTAAAAATCCAACAAATATAATAAAAGTCTAACCAAACTAGTAAAATCTCAAAATAAATATTTTGGATTGAGTTGGTTCAAACAAATTTTGAACACTCTTAATTATTGTGATCCTCGAAAGTAAAACAAATCATTAGGTCATAAGTATTATAAAATATTAACTCAAAATGTTAATTTTATTGAGATAAGTAACTATGCATCATTTTAGGGTGTAATAACCTTTTCACTTTAAGACTTCTGTTATCTTTACTATTACAACCATAAACTAGAAAAATACTTTAGTGTATAGCAAATATATATATATATATATAAAGAAAGAAAGAAAGGAGAAACCAAAAGAGGTTGGGTTACTTATTGGGTATAATTTTAGGCCATATCTCATTAATCACTTCAACATTCAATTAGTAAGTCTTCAGTATGGAGATTTGTTTTCGATCTAATAAGGCTAATTTTTATTGTATTATATTTTTATAGCGAATAAAATTATCTATTATTTCTATTAAAAAAAAATAAAGAGTATGGAGGAGTCATTTACTTAAATAGCTTACATTCTGATTAAAAGTTAAATTTTTTAAAACTAACAATAATATGACTAAAACTATGCGTTTTAGTTATATAAAAATTAGATAAATTACAAAAATATCATTTCACTCTAATTTATACCTGTTACACTGTATGTAAATAGTTTACATAATATGTAAACAATTTACGTAGTATGTAACACAGTTTATATAGTATATAAATAGTTTACATACCTGTTTACATAGTATGTAAATACTTTACATTCTTGTATGTAACACAGTTTACATACTCATGTTTGCATATATACCTATGTAAACAATTTACATAGTATGTAAATAATTTACATACTAATATGACAATATGTAAATAAATTTACATATAAATATAACAATATGTAAATAAGTTTACAATAATCTGATGAAGATCAATGTTCATTAATTCATAAATAATGTACATATTATTTAAGGTATCCGTTTTTCATAAACTATGTACATATCATTTAAGGTATCTTTTTTGTTGGTTGAATTATATCCTGGTAATAACATGACAGAAAAAGGCAACTCACTACATGTCAAAAAACCTTTTTCAGGGACCACGAATCATTTGGAGCATAAAAGAAAAGCATCAGGAACAAATGAGAGCAAAGACAAACCAACTTGAGATTATAAGTTTCATAATTCCAGTTGGATTTCCTCAACTTGGTCGCTTAAGCTACAAAAGAAAAAGGAAAATTTAAATAAATAGAAATTAAATTTTAAAGAAATATTTTTTGAAATGGAAGATATAGAAAACAATAGATTATTTGAAGCAAACCTAAGATTGAAATAGATTATTTGAAGACCGTCTATATTCAAAATGTAAGGGAAATTACCTTTATTCTTCTAATGTTGAAGACGAAGTGAATTTGGAGGATAAAGATCTCAGCTTTCACAGGTAGTAGTAGGTTGATATTAGAGGGTTCAATCGTGTAATAAATGATACATCAATACGCATCCATTACTAATAGTAGTAATGCGTATGACAAAAGTGAAAATCGTTGCCTAAAAAGAAGGGGTAAAAATGTAAACCACGCTAAGTAAAAACGTCATTAGTTTTGTTAAATTATCTTTTTGTTCAATTTGACCGCTATATGTAGTCATTAATTTAGTACGGAGACTCTGGATGAAGCCCAAAAATGGATATTGAACTATAATAAGCTTGCGAAAATCTGAAGTAAAATATTATGGGCCTTAGGTCGTCTAAAGGCCTTGGGAAACCCTTTATTTACGATAGGAAAAACCCTGCATTTTTCTTTCCTTTTCTTTTGTTAAATAATTATGTAATATATTTCCAGACGTCTGAGACTCTGTGGGACGTCTAAAATTTATTATGAACCAATAAAATTCTCAAGTCATCAAAAGTGCTTTCAAACATCACTTTTGTTACGTATTATATATGGTCCACGTGTTTGATTGAATTAATCAAATAAGTTTAAATTTTTTTAACTTATCAGTATCTTAAAAATAAATTTGTCAAAATATAATTATAATAATATCATTAACAAAGAATATACTTAAAATATACTATTTTTATTTTTCAACAAAAATATAATAAAAAAAAAAATATTCATATTAATGTGTTTTTTTAAAAACAAAATTATAATTTTTTTCTTTCAAAAAAATAAATGAATTAATTCATAAACTACTTAATTTAACTCATTTAAAAGTGAGATAATTTGAATATAACATAAAATTTAAAAGTAGAATTATAATTCAACTAAATTCAAATAAATATAAATAAATTGAGTTAATTTAATTTATTTAATATTATAAAAAAATATAGTTACATTAGTATCAAATAAGTAAATATAAATTTTATTTGCATAAAGTTACTTGAGGCTCTCATTTATTTATAAATAGTATTATATATATTAAGTAATATATTAATTATTAATTTAATATAAAATTAAAGATATAATATAATAAAATAATTATAAATTTTTTTATTAATAAATAATTAATTATATTATATTGATTTATAAAAAAATATATTTTTGTTCATTTATTTGTTCGCGATTCGTAATCATCCTCACAAATTTATATAGCTTATTTATTTCTTTATTTATATCAACTAATCATGTTGTGGTAGCGTCGTACACCTTTTCTAGTCGTCCTATAGGCTATGTTGTGGTAGCTATTGATGTAATTGTGTAAACTTTTGAGAAATCGTAAAACTAATTTTTTTTCTTCTTCTTTTTATCGTAATAATTTTATTTTTATTTTTATAAATTTTAGAAATATTATTTTAAATAATTTAATAATTTTTTTAATTACATATATTGCTCCCACTAAATATCAATAAAAAAAACTCTATTTATTGTAAATTTATAATAAATTATAAATGATATATTATAATATTATTTTTTTCTTGATCTCAATATATTACAGTATTATTGATGATGTAACTTGATGAAATAAAAAATTAATATATAAAGTTGCTCTACCAATAATTAAAATCAGTTTTATCGTAAAGTCCCTAACTACTGATTAAATTAATATATAAAATTGCTCTACCAATGGTTGAAGTAAGTTTTATCGTTAAGTCCCTGACTATTGATTATGTAACTACTCGGTCTCTTTTAATTAAGACCCATTCATCTTAAGCGACTTATTGGTACAACCGAATTTGGATTTTTCCCTTTCTTTTTACTATCTAATTACTAAAAAAACTAATATTGTACCGAATTAAAAGAACTAATTATAAATAAATATACCTACCAATCTCTCCCACCACATTGCTTTTATATTCGACATCTTATGATTTCAATAATTTATTTGAGTTTCATGAAATGAAACTTTTAATTATAATTGTAAGTTATTTTTTTAGGAATATATAATTGTACATTATTTTATCTAGCTTTTATTAAAACAAAATTAACGTCGGTTATGTTTCATTCACTCGAATTAACGCTTATTTTAAGAGTTTTAAGAATAATTAGCACTTTCAAGCTGTCGTCAGAGGAATCTTTATGCACAATTACGACTGCTTTATCCCTTGAATCCATAACATAGTGCATGTAACTTAGTAACGTTACCCATTGGACTATCCAGGTTGATATATCAAAGTAAAATTAAGATGCCTAAAAATGTACTAAATCCTCGTTAAACACAAATTTGACTAATAGTCATTGACCTATTGACTTTATTTTCTGGCAATAAGCTTTAGATTATAGAGAAATTATCTATTGTAATAATATTAATAAGAACATACCATAATAGATTAATACATAATAGATTATAATTTACCCACCTAATAAGTGATTTTGGGAGGAGTCATTGGTGGAAGGTTCAGGAAATTATATAATCGTGGAAAGCACATGTAGGCTGCTGCTTCAATAGAATTTAAGCAACAAAGAAAAGAAAAAAAAGCTTCAAAGCTAAAATAAGTGGTTTACACGATATTCTCATAAAAACTATAACCTATATATTATTTGCACTTTTGCGTGCATGTATTAATTCATAGGGAATGTTCACCAGCTCATTGGACAACGCAGCGACAACCATCTTTATTCATAATCTCTTGCCTTCTTCTCCTAAGCATAGGATATAGAAACGAAGGATCAATCAATAGAAATAATGTGGGTTAAGTGACTTTTATGCTTTTCAATTCCAAAAGTATATTTCAATAAATATTTAGGAATACAACAAAAGCTATACATGGTGAATTACACCTTATCTTGTCACTCATGCCTTTTCTTCTATTTAATCGATAATTGACACATTCTTATATTATCAATAATAAATAATAATGATAAATTTATTAAAAAATAATATTTTTATACATCTTAATAATTTCAAATGAGGTGGTAATATTTGAATTTTATTACTTAATTAAATGTTGTCACATCTCATATGAGAGATGGCAACTTAAGTTAAAATGAAAATACTTTTTCATTAGAAAAAGTAAAGGGAAAATGAAATCAACCTACCGAAGATTGTGACATAATTAATATGAATAGGAAAACAAAGTAAAAAGAGACATCACTATGCTGCAAGATCCAAACACAAGAAATTTTCAGATCACATACTCTTTATATAGAGAAAAAAAAAAAAAAAAAAAATAAATAAATATATATATATATATATATATATATATATATATATATATATATATATAAAACTGTGAGGAGAAAAGATATACATGAGTTAATTATGAGTTTATATCTTTCGTTAAAAAGATAACTAATTGTTTACATGAGTAGATAAATTATTCATTAGATAGCAGTCCAGATCGGTGCAATAACTTTTATTAAAAAACATAATTATTCACTATTTTATCAGAAAGTCAGTCAATAAGAGTGGTGAGAATACCAAATAATGAATATATCAATATTATTATATTCAAATCAATTGTATTATAATACATATTAAAATTATCTAAACAATAAATAAATTACTTTTTCATTTTTTTTTAAATGATTCCATAACATAATAAGTAATTAGCAGTTTTTGTGATTATACAAGCCCAGGGGCCAGGACTTGTTGATAGGTTCTTTTGATGCTTTATTTGTTTTCGTTGCGGGTTTGAGAATATTAAGTAATTACATATCACGCGCTTTAATCAGTGTAGCATCAAAAGGTAAAGTCCATATCAACTGTCAAGGCCTCCACCAGATGAAACAACACTAAAACCAGCAACAAGATCACAGCCTCCACCACCTAAAAACACACCCTCTCAAATTCTGAAGGCAATACAAAACTTGTCCTCTATTCTTCTTCTACAGACACTTAAATATTTGTCTGCACCTTCAGATCTGTACTCTCCCCAATTCTCCATTGCCCAATCCTCTCTCCACATCTTTATTTTCTTCTTTTTTTTACTTAATTTTTACTTCCAACGGTTACTATCCACCACGTCTTTTCTTCGGTGTGGCTTCAACTCAGACGAGAAGTGACTATGGAATCAGACAAACACCGCAAGCGCAAACGAGCTGTTCGGGCCCACTCGCAAGCTCAGCACTTCTCACTGAGGTCCCTTATCTTGTGTATCTCCTTCCTAGTCTTCCTCTTATTCTTATCTTCCTTACATTTTTCGATTAACCCATCTTCGATTAGGCCACTTATCACTGCTTCCAACACCTTCTCCCTCTTGTCCACTTCCACTAGCAATTCAATTATCGATACTTTTACCAGCAACAAGCGGTTGTCATCGCCTTTGAGCGTGGAAGATTCGATCTTGTTTCCCGACCATGTGTTACTCTTGGCTACCAACAAAGTTCAACAAGGCGAAAAATTGGACTGTGTTTACTACAGTTTCTTGAACGGTTCCAGTGATTTTCTTCAAGATAAGAATAACCCACAAGTTGATTTTGGTGTTAGACCTGTGTTCTCCATAGAAAGCTACGATGAATTTCGGTCCATAGTAAGGTGTCCGCTTCCGCCTGTGAATTTCTCCGGTACTGTGAGTTTGCGGAAGACTGACTATGCTGCTCTTGAGAATGATTTGTCCTTCCGGCTTAATCAGACGCTACTCTCTTGGGACAAGGTGGTCTATGAGGCAGTTCTTGATGGAGATACTGTGGTTGTCTTTGTCAAGGGGTTGAACCTAAGACCGCACAAGATATCGGATCCGACCCATTTAAGCTGTCACTTCGGATTAGGGAATTGGATGAAAGATGAAGGATTTATGCTCACAACAGAAGTAGTTAGTGCTGCTCAAGAGGTTGTAAGGTGTCTATTACCTCGCAGCATTCGAAAATATCCGGAAAAGGTTAAGGGGATTCGGGTAACAGTTAGTCATCCTATTGGTCATCCTAGAAACCCAGTGCAAGAGACTATACCATCTGTGGCTAAAATTCAGAGTTTCAATAACAATGAAAGGAAAAGCAACAAGAAGAAGTATGAGCTTTGTGTATGTACCATGGTATGGAACCAAGCATCTGCATTGAAAGAGTGGATTATGTACCATTCTTGGCTTGGAGTTGAGCGCTGGTTCATCTATGACAACAATAGCGATGATGAGATTGATAAGGTAGTTGATGAGCTTAACCTGCAGAACTATAACATTAGCAGGCAAACCTGGCCATGGATTAAAACTCAGGAAGCAGGTTTCTCGCACTGCATTTTGAGGGCAAGAGATGAATGCAATTGGGTGGGATTCTTTGATGTTGATGAGTTCTTCTACTTGCCCAATGCATTTCGCCACTACCTAGGGCCCGGTGTTCCTGGACAGAATGGACTTAGGGACCTGGTTGCTAATTTTTCATACTTCCCAACTATTGCGGAGATAAGAACAGATTGTCATAGCTTTGGGCCATCTGGTTTGATCTCACCCCCAAAACAAGGGGTAACGGTTGGCTATACTTGCCGGTTGCAGAGTCCGGAGAGGCATAAGTCTATTGTGCGCCCTGATTTGTTGCATACTACTCTTCTGAATGTAGTACACCACTTTAGCCTTAAAAAGGGATTCCGATACTTCACTGTGCCTGAAAGTACTGCTTTAGTAAACCACTACAAATACCAGGTGTGGGAGACATTCCAAGCCAAATTCTACCGGAGGGTTGCTACTTATGTTGTTGACTGGCAGGAGGACCAAAATCAAGGATCAAAGGATAGAGCACCTGGGTTAGGAACTGAGGCCATTGAACCACCCAATTGGAGGCTTAAGTTCTGTGAGGTATGGGACACTGGCCTTAGGGACTTTGTTTTGGCATATTTTGCTGATCCTGCAACTGGATCGATGCCTTGGAAGAGGTCACTTCTATGACAAATTGAGGACACGGTGCTTTCAGCTCCGATGCCTATGTAAACAGCAGTCGTACAGAAGGCCATTCTTTTGATTTACAAAATCCCCCCTTTTCCTTTACACGAATGAATTAACTACAGGATTCTTACATAGTTGTAAATTTGTTACAATATGAATGAAATTCTTACTTAGTATCCATTAGCTCAAAGTATTCTTTATCAAATTCTTTCTACTTTATTGCAATCTATTATCATGCAATTTTATGGTATTTTAATTCACCATGATGAACATAGAATATGTAACACGAACATCCGAATTATAATTGAGAAAAGTGTCTGAATCAGAGATCATTCGAACTGTAGTAACTGTTTATTTATTTCAGTCATACTGTTTAGTTACACAATACCTCTTTAATGCTAATAGAAAACTTCAGCAATAAAACGAGCAAGTTTATCAAGATAAATAAAGAGAACATGACCAGATTATTCATGGTTACAAAAGGCAGGATGCAGGATTAGTCGTAATCTTTCTACATTAGTTCCATACTGATACTGGTACATACTATTTGAACACTAAAACATTCGAAAGAAAATATGTTCCCTTTCTTTATCTCACATTTGTTGGTAAGCCTCTACAACATATAATTGTGCTACAACGGGATTGCTGTGTCTGATGACCTTCAAGAATGTACTGTCAAATTAAGGAACAAATTGCATTAAAGTATTACACAATCAAGGATGAAATGAAAATCAAAATTAGAAGTTCCAGAAGTGGACCTTAACCTTTTATTTTATTTGCTTTTGCATCTCAGATTTTTTTTTTAGTAGGGGATTCAAGAAATCAAATTAAATATTTGAAAAGGTCAAACAAGATCGCTCGGCCATCATAAGCCGAGAAAAGTAAAAAGACATAAACTACCCACAGCAAAATAAACACAATAGATCAAGCCAGAAAACAAAACCATAGATGCAGCTACAATAAATTATTGAATTTTTTTTTTGGTAAATAGAAAAGGACAATAGAAATAAGTTGAATATGAATTCACTTCTAGAGTTCCATGAATGCCAAACAGAGTCCAAAGCCACCGATGACAATGCAAGTAATTACAGTCATATAGTACCTGATGTATATGTCAATTATTTGGAAAAAGGGAAACAAACAAATTAGTTTGTTTCTTTTAGGAGTGTGATATTTATTTCAACAGCGCATAAAATATTATTATCCATTTAGTAAAAACAAAATTTATTATCCTTTTCTAAAAACCTCTTATCTACCATTACACTCCTTTCAAAGAAATTACATGGTTCCTGACTAGAATAAGATTCCAACAGTTTAAGTTGCCTGTAAATTAAATGCATTTTCTTACATATTTTTGGTTGTTATTACCCAAAAGCTATTACTTACCTAGCAATAAAATATTATGTATCAAATTAACAATTTATAGTCAGCTTACAAAAATATGAACTATATGCAAGTTGAAGAAGTTTCATGTTTTTTGTGTGTTTTACAGAAGAATGATCCTAACAAAAATCAAGAAAAAAAGGGAAATAGATAAATAAATCAAAGTTTAGGCAAGCCACCATGTCTAAAACTCTAAGTTAACACAATCCTTTCGCTGCTACTTGTGGTAATGAAAGCCAACATTAAGGATATAATAACTTCAAGTGTATTTTACTTAAAATTTAAATATTACCTCGTTTAATGCTAAAAATACAGTAACACTCATATCATGTGGCCGTATTGGTGCACTGCACAATCAATGACAATCAAACTTGATCTAACTCAGAAAATGCGAGCTTGTCCAAATATTTTGAAAGAGTAGTATCTAGCTTCTCTCCAATCAACGATATCCATGCCTGTAATCATCTCAATGTTTACTGAAACAACTAGAGAAAAATATATAAAACCTATGCCTATTGCAAAATTGATTGGACCAAGAAATCAACCAATTTCAAGTAATGACTACTTGTTGTTCCAACAAAGCTACGAGATCATAGGTCCAATTTCATTCGTACGACAGGTAAAAGATTAAAAAAAATAGTGAAAGAACCTAATCGATCATCTATCCATAGTTCCCAGAAGAGCAAGTGCTACTATCAGTTGCAAGTATCAATATTGCAAAGACAAATGAATAAATTGAAATTTCAAAAGTTATTGCGTTGCTTGTTATAAGGTCAAGCTTCCCACAGTAACCAAAGCTAAAAGTGATATACTGTACTTCCCGCTCATAGGTGCAGCAGCCACACATGACACGACTCAACTTCTTCAAGTTAATGCTATTCATCAAAACTTCAAATGTAAAGTCAATAAAAAAGTACCTGGTCAGTAGATGTGAAACCCCTGATCATGTCACCACCTACTATTGCAATTCCTTTATCTCCAAGTGGTTGCAGAATTACTGCCTAGAAAAATCAAGAGCACTTCAGCAGTTCTTAGAAGTAAGAAAAAGCTAATAAAATACAGCAGTCACATCTGGCATAAATTTAAGACACGAATAATTATAACTGAAATTAATATCTTTCTATCAAAGCTCCCTTTGGTGTAGTTTAGTTTGAGTGTGGAAGGGCGAAATTTTAAATGCATCAGGGAATAGAACTTTTATTAGTGTGTAGCAAAAAGGAAAAAGGAAGGGCATAGAGTTCGGAAAGTATCAAAAGAATTAAGGAGGTGGGAAATAACTTTTACCCTCAAAAGGAAAAGACATAATGAAGGCATTTGAATTCCACAACATACCTGTGTATTTGAAGGCAGAAATGGTAACTCTGATTTTCCAGGATAAAGAGAGAGGTTGGCCAAATAGCTCTCTGCAAGAATAGGTGTCAAATAAGTGGTTGAAACATCAAATATTAGAAGGAACTTGCTTTTATTATGGTTAAGGGTCAAACTTAAACAAAAAGCATGAATCTTCTGATTCCTGAGTGAGCACTCACGTGCTGCAGATTTCATAACACCTTGATAGAGTGTTCCTTGCATCAATTTGTTTGCATCAACAGAAACAGCCTCTCCACTATTGCTGGAAAATTCAGCTGCAAAGCCAATTTGGAGGATAGCACTGCTGTCGTAAACAATTACAAGAGACCGGCAGCATGTGACATCTGAGAGCGATTCCCATGTCCTAAGAATGGGTTCCAAGAAGCAACCATCAACTATCACCAAGTGACAAAGATAGGAAATCATACTCATGACTGGTTATATAGCAATTACATAAAAAATTCTCACTGTTAAAACCTTAAAAAAAATCTGTTTGAACAATGAACAGGGGTCCTTAAAAAAAAAAAAAATCCTTAAATAAGTGCATTACCATAGCAGCTCTGAAGCTACATCCCTAGGTAGTTGGGGATTTATTCTCTGGCATTCGATCCCTTCAGGATTTACCTAAAATCAAATGGAAAAATATACACACAAATAGGGATGAATTAATAAATAAACAAAAAAAGAATAACACAATTACCAAATTATAGTAAGCGACAAGAAGATTCGATACGCTCACCTTAGATATAGATTTGGGTCTGATAGAGAGCCATACAAGACCAGTTAGAATATTGGTTACCGCCAATCCAAGTGTCAATAAATCAGCTCTGGACTGTGAACTAACACATTTCCGAAAACATAAATCAATAAAATGGTTTTTTTTTTTTTAAACAATAACAGAAAATTTGGAAACCTACAAGCAAAGTGCAATGGATTTTATAATCTTTACCTGCTAGCATCAGCCACAGGAGCAATGCCAGAAAATGTGCGGTTAAAAATAACAGCCAAGAGAGAAGCCCCTCCGACGTATATTGGCAAGCCCCGAACGAAGTCGTCGTTGTTCGAGACCCAATCGGCTACCCAATTCTTGTTTGGCTTTGGCCCTGTGTAACCTCCTTCTGAGTTAACTGAAGCCGAAGCCCTAACGAAACGTGGGAAAGTAGGATTGATGCGACGCCGGATAGGGCGATGGGGTGTCCATGGAATAGAACTTCCGAGAAAGCTTCCTGCTTTCATTGAACTTTGAGGTGAAAATAATAATAATAATTTATTTGGAGAAAGTAATAATTTGATATTTGCTTTCCTCCGAAGTGCCAAATATATATGCAGTATGGCCAAATGGGCATAAGTGTAAAACAAATAACAAATTATAAATCTCTCCAAAGCAGATTATAAATATATTGCATTTTTTTTTTTTTGAGAAAAATAAATCTAGTACATTGTAGAGCGTGGATAAGACATTTCCTTGCGACATATATCAATGGTGCCAAAAAAAAAAAGTCTTTGATTTTAAAAATAAAGTAAAAATTTTCGGCAAAAAATAAAGTAAAAATAAAGGCCATATGATAAAAATAATAATCCAATATATAGTAATTGGAGTACTGAGTATTAGGGCAAGCAATGGTTCAAAACCATTTATTTTTTATGATGTGAATTTAATCTGATATAAATTTAAATATATATTTTTAATTTAAAATTGATTTAATAAATTAATTAAATTAAATAATTTTTTTTAATATAGAATGAAATTGAATTGAGCTTTAAATATATATATATATAAAAATATTATCATAAATAATAATATAATATATAATATTTTAATTTTAAATTGATGTATTTAAAAAAAAATATTTATAATTAGTTAATTACATTACAACTCAGATATTGATAAGAATAAAAAAAATATTTGAAGACTTTTCTGTTAAAACTATGATAAGATTTAAAACTAATATTTTTTTTAATACTTTAATAATTTAATATATTTGTGGTATATTTAATATTTTAATATAACACACTATAAAATAGAATATATTTTATTTATAAATTTAATAATAATTTGATATAGTTTGAAGTATAGTAAATATTGAATTTGAATAAATTGTACCTTATAATTATTTTTAATTGTAATATAATCTGATATGATCATAACTTTAAACGTTTAAACCAATCTAATTTATCTATTTTTTAATTTAAACGAATAGATAATGTTATTTGATACCCTTTTGGCTATATAGGTTTAGATCTTATTAAGTATACAATTATAAATATTTAGTGATGTTAATTAGGAACGCGTGCGTACAAATTTACACTTAAATTATTTAAGATATTTAATAAAATAAAATAAAATTAAAAGTAAAGTTATAATTTTTTAATATTTTTTATTATATAATTTAATATAATTAATTTAATACAAATGTATATGCATATAATATTTATTTTACTTTATACTAGTTTATTTATTTTTAAATAAGGTATTAAAAGTTATTTTAATTTTTAAAGCAAATGCTTTTGCTTTTAGGCAACAGAAAAACTCACTAGAGGGAGGGATGTATTATGTCCTCCCGATCATTAAAAAGTTATTAGAGGATATCAATCAAGAGTTAGCGGCCTAATTTTAGTCACAATTTGCAACGAAGGTTTTTGACCAAGGTTTGGATTACGAACATTTCATTCAGTAGGCTCCGATACCAAACTCACGTGCGGTCTAAATTTTTATTTGAACTACCTCTTGATTATTAAATAAATTAAAATATTTATTTTAAAAAATTCAAGTAATTTTTTTTTTGGAATTTTTTAATTTTTTATAACTTAAGTGACATGCAAAACTTCACTTAAAAATAAAAAAAATTACTTAAAATAATATTTATTAAATTTATAATAATAAAATTAATATTTATTGAATTG
This sequence comes from Elaeagnus macrophylla, assembly GCA_029378325.1. Lineage (NCBI taxonomy): Eukaryota > Viridiplantae > Streptophyta > Magnoliopsida > Rosales > Elaeagnaceae > Elaeagnus > Elaeagnus macrophylla. Next base: position 11,325,901 of record CM055652.1, on the reverse strand, counting down.
AGATGAATATAAATTAGTTTTAAAATATTATTTTTATTATTTTAAATTTTAGGATTTTTAAATTTTTTGATTTTCTAAAAATAAAACTGACTACAACGTTATTTTTAGAAAGTTAGCCATTTAAAATCAAGTCGAATCAATTTCCTAATTTTAACTCTTAAACAATATTCAAATAGCCCAGTAGTGGCTGATAGTGATGGACAAAACCGCAAAGACAAAGGTTTAGAAAGCAGCGCAACTAGTACGGAACACGTGCTTCCACAGGGTATCAATAAACTGAAGTCACCTTTTGTTGTTTTACGAAACAGCCCAAGAGAGAGCAACCATTCAATATACACCAAGACAATAGAGAATGGACAATTTTTAAAACAATATCCATGGCAGACTTTTCCATTAAAAAAAAATACTACAAAGAAATTATTGCCAAATAAATTAATTTCTTCCAATTTCTTCCATGTGATTAGTGTACTACTCGACTTTTGCACTCCTCACTAATTGCGAAAAAGACAACAGAAAAAAAAAAATGAAAATGAAAAAATAAATCAAAACAAAAACCCTACAATGGCAAGGACGAAGTGAAAGCAAAAAGGCATCAATCCACCGAGAACGTAAGAGAGACGCATAAAAAGATTTGAGGAAAAGATAGGTCGACTAAGTGATGAGATGTGACGAGTGGATCCAACTTTCCAAGTTTACTTATCCTCGACAATTCCAAATTCACACATGCATTCACATTTACATATATTAAATTATTTTAAAAATTAAAAATTTATTTTATTTTTTTATAAATAATATTCATATGTGTCCTAATATAAAAAATATATGGTTATAAAATATTTACAAATTTATATTATCTTATTATTTTTTATTTTTTAAATTTAAGATGTAGTTATATTTAATAATTTATAAGTTTAAGTAAATTTATTAAATTATATGAAATAAAAAAATTATTATATTAATTAAAATGATATATTTGTGGATAGATAATAATGTACGGACTGCATAACAAATGTTGCCATTTCTGACACTAATATTTTCCAAGTCCATCGAATATGCGCATTTGAAGGTCGAAAAAACATTTGCTCTTCCACCATCCCCCCCTTTTTTTTGTCCTTTGAAATTTGCATTTATCTTTGTTTTTTGCCACGAATTTTACTTTTTTTCTTTCTTAAATTCAATAATAATGTTTTTTTTTTTTTTTACATATAACAATAACTATAATTCTTTCCATAAATATATATATTTTTGTTTTAAAAATACTTTACTAGATATAAGAAATAAAATTATTATTACACATTTCTATCACCATAATTAATTATCAAATGTATAATTTGGCTTCATCTAAATTCTCAAGATTTCGAGAATCTTTTACGATTCAGGTGATAAGACTTTCAATTCTCTCATCATAAATTCAAGTTCGAGTCCCATCTATATATGTGGGTGTATTTTCTCTTATTAATAAATAATAATAAAAATTTAGTACCCATCGAAAAAAAAAAAAAAAAACTCAAGATATTGAATATTATGATTTAGTCAATAAATATTGATATTGTATCCATACCACAATTCTAAGTACATGTATTAAATATATTGCCAACTATGCGTATGTAGCTATAAATTGTATAATTATTAAAAAATATATCCATTATATTTTATTATTAACAACTAATATTTAACAAAAACACATAAATTATAAAAAATTTATATTTATTTTAAATTTTGGATAAACTTGTTAAGAATGCTAAAATAAATAATAATAATTTAATGAATTTAATTTAATTTTACATTTGTTATTCAAATATTATATACAATTTACTTATAATGCTAATAATTAACTTGAAAAATAAAACACGTCAGATGCATTACATGACAATGTGTATTAAAAAACCCTAAACTATTTGAGAAATAACAAATATTATTTTTTTATTATTATTATATATAAAAAAAATAAGATACCTAAATTAAAATATTTATATTATTTAATTTATTAAATTTAAATGATGTTAATTATTTTTTTTTAAAATAAATAAATTAAGATATAGTATATTATTTTAATAATTTTTTATTAAAATTTTATTTTTTAAAAGATTAATTAAAAATAAATTTAATTATTTTAATAATTTTTAATTAACATATTATTTTTAAAAAAAAATTAAAGAATTAAATTACAATACAATATAAATGACGTAAATAGTACCACTACGGTACGCGCTCTATTATATAAACCAAAAGCGACCTGGTTTCTCATTTCCATTAGTCAACAGACCTGGTTTCTCACCTCCCATTCGCTCTCTTTCTAATTGCACTATTTTGCTATTGATTTATACTTCTCTGCATGACCGGTTTGATAGTTTAACTGACCAAGGCGTACGTACGACGTCGTAGAAGATGTCTCGGACGTGCTCGAAGCGGGGTAACAATCACAACACGCACACGTGCTCAGAGGCAGTCGGTGACGTAGCTCAAGGAGGAGAGAACGGAGTCATGCTGTTTGGAGTTCGAATCACTGAGGGGAGCAGCTCGGCCTTCAGGAAGAGCGCAAGTATGAACAATCTTTCTCAGTATGAGCAGCCTCCGGACTCTAACGCCGATGCTGGTTACGCCACCGACGACGTCGTTCACAACTCTGGCCGTAGTCTCGAGCGCAAGCGAGGTTCTGTTGTATTCTTTAGTTTTCGTTCATGGATCCGATATCGATTTTAACTTCTTTCTTTCTGTTTCTTTTTCTTTTTTCCAGATTCGTTTTGATTTATGTTCTGTTTTTGAGGTGCTTACCCATGTGATTTTACTTTTTAGGCGTTCCATGGACGGAAGAGGAACACAAGCTGTTCCTGCAGGGATTACAGAAGGTTGGAAAAGGAGATTGGAAAGGGATTTCTAGAAACTTTGTTAAAACTCGAACTCCGACTCAGGTAGCGAGTCACGCTCAAAAGTACTTTCTTCGCCGGAATAACCAGGGTCGTAGACGACGTAGATCTAGTCTATTTGACATCTCTACTGATCCCGTAAGCATTCGGAACTAATATTAATTCCATTTTTCGCTTAATCTTATTATATTCAATTTATTAACATATGACATGTTTTATTTTCTGCTGATTTACAGGTCAATAATTCGTCAATGGACGAAGATCTAGTAACGCTTCAAGAATCTTCATCACTACCATTACCGCCACAGCCACCACGGCATTTTTTAGCTTCTAACATCTCTGGATTTTCTGTCTCAAATTTTCCGATGACGCTAGCTCCGATGGCCCTACCATTGGCCCCTTATAATTCATTGGAAGGTGGTCTAGGTCCAATCGGTGGCAACCAAGCTGAAATGTCAACCAAGCCCATTCATCCAATTCCACTTCATCCACATCCACCATCTACAAAAATGGATAATCTTAATTTGAATCAGGAGCCATCAATAGAATCTTTGCCTCTATCACTGAACTTGTCAACACCGATTCCTCCGTCGTCGGACGAGCAGTCATCGTCATCGTCGGAAACCCACAGGTCTGCTTTTCAGGCCATGTCTAGTGAGGATACCATCATCAGTGTTGCTTGAAGGATAATATTAGATTAATGAAGATAAATATTAGTTATTAATGTGTATCATACAGCTAGGGCCTAAGGAGCATGCGGGAAAGTGGGATTAGATAAGAATATTAAAACTATAGGATTAATTAGATAAGATTCGGGTTAGCCTAAGTTAGCTTGGTTGATTGTCTAGGTGCTTCTGTCATTGTTTACACAGGTTACAGGTAACTTAGATGTTGTCGTTTTCCATTATGTGGGGATTCTTGTTTAAAGTTGTATGGTGAAACTTGAAGATAAGCATAAGACAGAGAATAGAGAGAGAACTTGTCTCTTATTTGGTCTCTGTTTGACTTCTATTTGAGGAATTTCATCATAATTGGTGAAGTATCTCGTAGTCAAATTTGGGTTTGAAAATGCATAATTTTTAATATATTTTTGCTTATTTTTTTTCAATTTTATTATCTTACGCACAATCTATTTAATAGAGTATAATTTATTTTTTAATCTTTTTAATGTTTCAAATTTTATAAACATAAATATAGTCCAAAATTTATATATTTGGCAACCAAATTTTGGCTCAATACATAATTTAATTTCAATTAAAATATTGGTTTAAATTTATCAAATTTTAAAGCTAGCTAAATGATGCGAAGAGAATAAATTTTATTTTCTTATAGACCAAAATAAATAGATGAGCATCTTTCATTAGATTTTATGTTTACGAAAAGTTGACCATGTGTCTTGTTATTTGTAGGGAAATTATTTACCATATAAATCCGTACCATGCATGTGCAGTATTGTACTATTGATTGCAAATTTTATCGACAGTTTCTGCAAGTTTTTGTTGACACTCTTAGGAGTAATCGTTTTATTTCAAACTCCACTTTATTGCAAATTAGGTAGTTTCTGGCTTTGCTTTTTGCAAGCCTAGTTTGTGTTAAATTCTTTTACTTTACCTCTCTTAAGTGCGATAATTTAATTATTTGATGATAGATATGAATTTTAAATACTAAATAAATCCTTATTTATCTTTTATTTTGCATTATGACACACACACACACTCTCTCTCTCTCTCTAGAGATGAATCTCATTATTTAGCTTTATAGTTTTTTTAATCCCCTCCCTGGACAGTATTTAGTGGATATTTTGCCTTGTTGTGTTGTTCTAATTGTTAATGGTCAGACTTTTGTGAGTGGAACTATGGAGGAAGCTGATGAGGACAACCCAACTCCGAGGATGGTTAGGGATTTTGCAGTAATTGCAACACCTTGGTGAAATTTCTGCTTGGTCCCTTATTTTCTACTTTTGTTCAGTAATGTGGTAGTTGGTGACTAATGGTTGAAAAGCAAATATTATTTTCTAGTTTACAGTGTTTGGCTTTGAGCTTCTGCTGGCATTAATTATGTAGGTGTTCTTGAAATTGTACTATTCTGTAGCAATGTTGATGAAATATTTAGTTGTTTTCATCAACGCAAACTAGCAAAACAATTATACTCTAATGTGGCTTTGTTATTTACATATATGAATGACTTTAAAAAAAAAAAAAAATTAAGGATTAGTGGATTACCAAATCCTTTGCTTACTTTCTAGATTTGTATTTAGATATAATGTTTTTCCTCTGGTTATGAATCGGTACACTTTTTTGTTCACCTTCATATAAGAGGCTGAGCTTGCAATGGTTCTATGCAAAGCACCATGAAATTTCAATAACGTTATGGTTGTGAAGCATAGGCCCATATAATAAATCCATCACACATGCACTTTCTTTCTCTCTTTTTTAAGTACTATAGCACATGCACTTTCATGATACTCTAAATTGGATTCAATTGCAAAACAAAATAACTGTACAAACATAATATAATTAAGAGTTGTTCTATTAATTGATAAAATTTTATTTTATATATACAAAAAAAGAGATTAGTTCACGAGATGAGTTTTACATATTATTATTCATTTTAATAGTGGCATATATATATCATTATTTTGACTTAAATTATAGAAATTAGGAGTGAAAAAAATTCAATCCTTCAATAAACTCAACAAATTTGAGTTAATTCGTTACATTTTGAATAATTTTAAATACATGATTTTATTGAATTAGATTTGAAAAATTCCCAATTCATTAAGTATAGATGTGTTGGTGAATTATACTGTTTACTATTCCTTACATTTCAATTTGAATTGATCACAATTAAAAATTATTTTGCTGCCTTTTATTATACATTTTTCTTGATTTACTTGTAAAATTGGTTAAAGATCATATTTTATATTTAATTATATATACGTTGAGTTTATGATTATTATATTAATTTGCATTATTATTAAAAGTAGATATTCCAAAAAGACATAAAAATATGTTATTGATCAGATTAATTTGAAGTAATTAATAAATTAAATTAAATTAAATGAAAAATGATCAATTGGATCAAACAAAAATTTGTAATATAAATCAGAATGAGCTATGCTTATAATATGGAAAACTTAAATTATTTTCACTAAAACTCAATATTTTTTAACTAAAAAAATATACATCTCATCCTATTTAAGGATTAAATTGTGTTTTAAAGTTACTACAAAAATTAATATGTTGATGGGTTTGTGTCACAAGATAAATAAAATTAAAAAAATTAATATATCTTAAAATTTATAATAATAAAAATAATATTTATTATATTTAAATTATATATTTTTATAATTAAAAAATAATATTTACTTATTTTTTAAATTTTAATTTTATTATAATTAAATATTATTTAAATTAAATTATGATAATAATTTAAATTAATTTAATATTATTAAAATATTAATTTTATTATTATAAATTTTAAAGATATTTTGTTTTAAATTCTGATGAAACTAGTCCTTACGATTTACATTTAGGTCAGGTTCACGTGTCAGCCATGTAATACGACGTCGCTTTTCCAAAATAGTAAAATAAAATCCCAGAAATGATATACGCAGACAAACAAAGTAAAATAAAAGAATCCAGTCAAAAAAGATGAACCTGAACTCCCTCCCTTACGAAGACAGGTAATGGCCTCTCACGTTCCTAACCTTTCACCATCTTCTCCACAACGGCCACCATTTTCACCTTATTTTTCTTAACAAAACCTAAGAATCTTCAAAACCTTGACCCTAGAAATCGAAACCATGAAAATCCATTTCTTCATTTTCTTAGCTTCAATCTTGGTTTCCTACTCATTTCTTTGCTTCTCCATTGAAGACGATGTTATGTGCTTGGAAGGTGTTAGACACGCACTCTCTGACCCTCTTGGAAAGCTCGGTTCTTGGACCTTGAGTAACACATCGGTGGCTTCAATCTGCAAGCTCGTCGGTGTTACTTGCTGGAATGAGAAGGAGAATAGACTCATTAGCCTCAATCTTCCATCTATGCAACTCTCTGGTGACCTTCCTGAGTCGCTCAAGTACTGTCAGAGTCTTCAGAACTTGGATCTCTCCGATAACGCTCTCTCCGGTTCGATCCCTCCCCAGATATGTACTTGGTTGCCATATCTTGTGAATCTGGATCTTTCAAATAATCGGCTTTCTGGTTCGATTCCACCGGAGATTGTGAACTGTAAGTTTCTGAACACTCTTATTATTAACGATAACAAGCTGTCCGGTTCGATACCTTATGAACTGGGTCGGCTTGAGCGTTTGAAGAGGTTCTCTGTGGCTAATAATGATCTTTCGGGTGCTGTACCTTCTGATTTATCGATGTTTGAAAGAGACGATTTCGATGGGAACAATGGGCTCTGTGGTAAACCTCTTGGGTCTAAGTGTGGTGGATTAAGCAGTAAAAGCCTTGGGACTATAATTGCTGCTGGGGCTATTGGTGCCGCTGGGTCCTTGCTTCTGGGATTTGGTATTTGGTGGTGGTTTTTTGTTAGAGCCAGCAAGAAAAAACATGGTTATGGTGGCACTAATGATAAGGAGGATGGCGGATGGGTTGGCTTGTTGAAGTCTCACAAGCTTGTTCAGGTGTCATTGTTTCAGAAACCCATTGTTAAGTTGAGATTGGTTGATTTATTGGTTGCCACTAATAATTTTGATCCCCAAAACATTGTGATTTCTACTAGAACTGGGGTTTCTTATAAGGCTGTTTTACCTGATGGATCTGCTCTTGCAATCAAGAGGTTGAATATGTGTAAGCTTGGGGACAAGCAGTTCCGGTCGGAAATGAATAGGTTGGGGCAACTTAGGCATCCAAATTTGGTTCCTCTGTTGGGGTTCTGTGTTGTAGAAGAAGAAAATCTTTTGGTATATAAGCACATGTATAATGCTACACTGTTCTCTCAGTTGCATAGTAGTGGCAATGCTAATAGTCAGTATGGTTTCTTGGACTGGCCAACTCGGCTTAGGATTGGTATAGGTGCAGCCAGAGGACTTGCTTGGCTTCACCATTCATGTCAGCCCCCGCATTTGCACCGAAATATTAGTTCCAATGTGATCCTTCTTGATTATGATTTTGAAGCCCGAATTACAGATTTTGGGCTTGCAAAGCTGGTGAGTTCTCGTGATTCAAATGATAGCTCATTTGTAAATGGGGAGTTAGGGGAATGTGGTTACGTGGCTCCCGAGTACTCAAGCACAATGGTGCCATCATTAAAAGGAGATGTATATGGTTTTGGGGTTGTGCTTTTGGAATTATCTACTGGCCAAAAGGCTTTAGAAGTGAGTAATGCAGGAGAAGGATTCAAGGGAAATTTGGTGGATTGGGTGCATCAGCTGTCTAATGCCGGTCGGCTCATTGAGGCAATAGACAATACTCTATCAGGGAAAGGTCATGATGATGAAATTGTGCTGTTTATGAGGGTTGCTTGTAATTGTGTGGTTCCAAGGCCTAAAGATAGACCTTACATGTACCAGGTTTATGAATCATTGAAGGGCTTTGGAGAGAAACATGGTTTCTCGGAGCAGTATGATGAAATCCCTTTGATTTCTGCAGGCAAGTAGTGGAAAAGAATGAGATTCCCAACAGTTTGTCACTTGCTTTGAGTATTGCTGCATTTGGGCACTTCGGCATTTCGGTCTATTCCGTAGCATTTCCAGAAATCGGTATTGTTTCCACTTAAGCACAATTGTCTGTTCTATTGAATATCCTGTATGATACAAGAAGCATTATGGTTTTAAAATTGTAATTTGGTCAAGAAATCTTCCATTTTCCTCTTGGAAAAAATTTAAATTTTCTTTAACAATTAGAAATTTCAAAGCATTTCTGCGTTGATATCACTGGAATGGAGCTCAAATTTGCTATTAGTTACCCTTCTTGCAGGACTTAAGAGTTGCTTTGTGCGTCAAATTCAGACAAATGAAGCAAGCTAGACTATTTTTCTCTGCATTTTCTATACTTGGGCATTGCAGTGTATATCAGAATGGTCTATAGCTAAGCGATAATTTACTATTAGTTGGCTAGTTTATAATTTTCTTATTAGTTTCTAGGGGTTTTGTTGAACTAGAGGACAAGTTTAAGCGGGAAATGATAAGGCATAGTATTGGCGATGTTAATTTAATGACAAATAACTTGAAAAAACTATATAGTGGAGCAGGTTCTTCATTTGGCAATCCAACAATATACCAGGCTGTCTTCTTGTTATTTATTTAGTTGGCTTCAAATAATATAATTAAAATTATTGCTAATAAAATTGTTTTTATAATATATATTGTTTTTCTTTTGCTTTACGATTCTATTATTAATAAAACTCCTAATTAAATTATATATATATATTACTGTAGACAAGAGGGTGAATACCTACAACAGACTAGAGGGTGAATACCCATTCCAATATCAGAATTATTGAAGTCATAGGGTTGCCTCTTTAAATACCTGTTCTTATGAAGTTCGTCATTCCATTTTTGGTAGCTTTTGTTCCATTATTTGTGAGATATATTTGAGTGTATTTGAAATTTTCGATTTATAAGTGGTTTTTTTTTTTAATAGTGATGTTTGTGTTGTTGCTAGTAAAGTAAATTTTTTACATTAAAATGTTGATTTACTTAAATTGTTATATTTTATCTATTTTATTATTGTTTTTTATTTTGCCGGAACCCTTTAGACTGATTAAGCAATACGCAAATGGTTTTTTTTTTTTTTCCACCTAAAGCCCAGTAGTAATTTCATTGATATAGCACTTGGAAAAGATGGTGTTGAACAAAGCAAGCCAACCAATTAAACTTTTTATAGTAAATATTCTATTTAGTTTTTAAACTTTCATTTTTATTCAATTTAGTACTCTATTTTTTTTTTTTTATAATTAATTTAGTTTGATCAATTTACCACTTCAAATAATTTTTGTTTCATTTCGATACTCAAATTTAAAATACATAGTCACAAGGCAAGTTATGATATTTTCTTTTTTAAATTTTTGTTTGCGGAAGTTGTGAAAACACCATCAACTTCATGAAACGTATTAAAATTCTTAGGCCATGACCAAACAAGTAAGATGTTTGCAGAAGTAGTTTTCATTTTTGAACGCAATAGTAGATAATACAAAGATGCGCTTAAACTTTTGCCAAAGTAGCTAGTAAGTGTATGAGTTGTAGTTATTTTAAAAAAAATACTTTTGCAAAAGTAGAGCAGTTTATTGAATGAAATTCTTTTGGGAAAAACATGAAGCTTGTACAAAAACTTATATCATGTTGTGTTGTGTCTGTACATTTTCCTTGAATACGAGCAGAGTCATATCTACCTCATTAAGCACTTTTAACCGTTTTATTTGAATATGTCTACCAAAGATATATCGCATTTATACTTCCAATTAACTGAAATTGATGTCTTCTACAATGTCCGTTACTGTGTTTTTTACGAAAATTGCTGAACGATGTCATTTTGGTAAAGATTCTTCCCTTTATCGTTGGTGGCAAGGCCTTACCAGTTACCACTTTTGCGTAAGGTCTTACAAATACAATTCTTGAACATACACAAAATTCTCGTGATTGCATTTACGTCGTATTCAAGTATGCGTAAAGCTTCGTCACCTAAAAGCCTGCTATTTTTCTTTTTCCACTCCTCAAGCCATGTAGAGAAAAAGAAAAAAGAAAAAAAAATATTGTATCTATTATGATCCTATTTAGACCAGATGTATAAACAATAAAAGAAAGATTAGCATTCACTTTATTAAACTTGGGACACAATGGTTACATCGAATGACCATATCAATTAAAGCGCGTTATATCTAATAAGAATCAATCATAATCGGATTGAAGAAGAAAATGAATAGAAGAATATTTTTGTAACATGTATAAAAAAAAAAATCAATATCAAAGAGTAACTATGTGTTAAAATATCAAATTATTAGAGCCGGACATCATTGCTACAAATATCTAAATCAATAAAAATTACATTTTAGAGGATAGATTAAGGTGTTTATCAATACTGAATACTGATAGACGAGTGAAGATGCCAAAGAACAAAGAGTTGTTATTAGATCAGTGTCGAAAAAGAGTATATATCTTTAAAAGCGTGGTCAAATACTACAATAATGATTGTTATTTAAAGGTAAAGAAAGTAATGAAAATAAAATATATTTTTAAAACATTATTTGGAGGGCTCTAGTTCCTTGAAGACTAAAAGCTTAGGAGACCTTGGTTCCTTGAAGAACCACAATTTTATTAATTTCTTTTAATTTCTGTCGAGTAAATAAAATATACGAAGATATTTCGTATCACTATGAAATACATCCAGACATATTACGCATGAATTTGTAGTCCTGATATCTTTTCCAGCAAATTTTTGTGAAGTAAAACGTTAGCCAACATAAAAAAGGATATAACAGTCTTGATACAATTTTTCAAAATGATTAAAATGTCTAGCCTACTTTTAAAAGAGATGGGAAAGGAGATTAAGCTACCTAAAAGAAGAAAATCAAAACTTTTTTTTTTGGGTCAAAGAGAATAAAATCCTATTTAACATATATTAAAGATCACATAATTTTCAATTTTCAAATAACAATTTCCATAGAATTTCATAACAAAATTTCTTACACGTTCAAAGAACACTCAATGTATGACTAAATCTTTGTCCACTCTCCTCTGGGATGGAATATAACGTACAAGAATATCCCAGGCTACAATGTGGGGCTGTGGTTATTTGCAAGAACTATTCAAGGAAACCATAAACTTTGTACAAAAGAAAACTCTGACCACCCCCATATCCTGCCCCTTGACACTTCAAACAAGAAAGTTTTCTTAGCAGAGTTTTGGATAGGATGAACTACACTAGACAAACCTTTGGGCGCAAAGAAAATATAGTAAATAATGTACTATACATAGCCCCTTCCTCGAGCCAAAACTTTTGCTTTCTAGATTGCACCTGCCAAACCACAAGATAAATAATACCGTGATATTGCTGCTTACTCTCGATAATATTGACCTATGAGTTTCTTCAATCAACAAAGCAGAGCAGGACAAAGCTCCAAAACAAAAGAATGATGTTGATGATCAACCTTCATCTTAAACAACTGAACTCCTCTTTTAAAGATGCACCTATAGTAATATGGCAGAAAACAAGGATAACAATAGCAGGCAGATACTTTTGGAAATTACAAAAAATAATCAGGGGTCTTGCGGCTGTTGTCGGGCTCAATTTGCCGAGGGGCTGGATCAAATTGCAGAAAATTCTGGTCCATATTCTCCCCAATCTCAAGTATTGCAGCCATATTCCCACACCGATAACAGTAGTTTGGAGCACTAAATACAGTCACCACATTCTTGTCCTAGAAAACATTTTAAAAAATGCAGTCAGTAAAAAACATTAATAAGCTAAAACAGTAGGATGTAAACAATTGCAAGTCTGCAACTCGTCCTTCATTCACACCTGACACCAATTGTATCCTTCCATAACAAGCTGATGAGCTCTAGAAATCAGGGTGAGCCCATTGGTATGGTTAAACTGCTGAGCTATATCCTGCCCAAATGTATAACCAGCACCCCTTGGAGATATTCCCCAACCACATCGATCATCTGGATCAGACCACAAGAGGTCACACATTGGTCCTTCATGGGGAACCTGTTCATATACAATTGTCAAAAAAACAAACAGATCATCAAAAGTCAAAATAAAAAGTGAGTAGCCTTCACATACTTTATATTTAAACAGGTAACAGAGGTTTCAAAATCTTAGTCAACTACTGGCAATGCAAAATAAACATAGTGAACACACCTCCTGTATACGATCCAAAGCTCGGATGTTATCCAATGTATCCAGAGATGGTGAAAGGCCTCCATGCAAACAAAATACCTACAATTAAATACAGAAGTCAGAAGCTACATATGTAACCAAAGTACACAATTCTTCAGGAAATCAATTGAACTGTTTGCAATTCATACCTGGCTTTCAATAAGAGCCGTGAGGGGTAGATAATCAAACAAATCAGTGAAATATTTCCATACGTTTGCATTTCCATATTTTCGCAAGCACTCATCATAGAAACCATACCTGGAAAATAGGGGGCATTCAATATCACAATGTTCCATTTATAGAAGTTTAACAAAATCCCCTTTTCTGACAATCCCAGTACAACAGAGGTGAAAGGTATAAATATCATCGTCTTAGACAGAAATAAATGTAAAATAAGTTGCAGATTGCAATTTGATTTTCCTTCTCTATCCATCTCTAAAATAATAAAACAACTAGAAAAGGAAGGTTTAAATCTAAAATGGTTATTACATTAGCTTTAGACTACTATCAATGAACCAGAAGTAACTAAATGGGATAGCTCTGGATTTCATAAACAAATTCAGATCTCTTTGAGCTATGACTGATGATAGAACTCTATTGAAATATGAGGAAGGCTTCAAAAGAAAACAGTCTTACACTTGAGTAATTTGTCGGCTTTCATGATTTCCTCTGAGGATTGTAATTCTATCCCTATAACGTACTTTCAGTGCCACCAGAAGTGTGACAGTCTCCACCGAATAGTACCCGCGATCTGCATTGTGCAGCAAACTTTATACTTTTTAATAAACGTCAAAATCTTCAACAAGATTAATCAGCACTTGAAATAAGGATTCCCATGAAGGGAAAAACTTCTATCATGAGGTCATGTCTGAGTCACATTTCACAATAGAAGCACAATAGACCATCTGGATCTCATAGCATATGTGAAAGGACCTAGCAGAGCATACCTGAATGACACAGCTGATGTACACACAAGAAAGAGAGATTATATTACATCTTTGGTGAGACAATTACCCAACCTAAATTCCAAGAGAAGAACCGTTCCCTATTCTTTGTTTGTTGATCATTGCAGCAAAAATTCTTCGAAACACTTTCATTTATTTTTAAAAATTGTCTTTGGAAATCTCATTAACATAATCTTATTTCTCTGGCTAAAGTGCAGCATTGAAAAATATATCAGATATCCTCCTAGCACACAATCATCAAGAGTTCATCAAATATATTATACCATAAAAATTAGTCCTGAAACCAGTCGTGACTTCCTCACCTTAAACACATAGCATCCAAGATGTAATCCAAGTTCAGTTGAACTCACACTACAATATTATGCTCTGGAGGCCAAATTATCCATATTCTATTCACAAGCCAAGGGCAACCCAAATTCAGTTAAAGATAACGCTATTGAACATGGCAGGTTTATCCCTGTTCCCAAAACCTAACTATACGAGAATGATTCAATAAGGAAACAACTTGAACCAGACCCTTTCCCTTTGGCAACAATTTAGACCAAATTTGAGTGCCCAAAAACTTAGGAAGTACCGTCGGGTATACATACAAACCCAAAAAGTATAGACATCAAAGCGACATTCTTAAGAAGTAAGTCAAACTAACAATAAAATATGAAACTCATAGAAAAAATTAATAATAAAATAAAACATGAAACACACTATTAGGACCCAGAATATTTAAGGGAGACCTTCCATTAAAACAAATATAATTTCCAAATAAGTAGAGAATAGACCGTAGTTTTCCCCCAATCCCTACTTTCACAAATTAAATTTAAGACTTGAATTAAAATTAAAATAACAGGATAACTACGGAACAGAGATAATAGAAATCAGATTCTAACAAGGACGTCATATCAATTATCACATCTTTATCAATCAAGTTAGGCAAACAGTGCATTAAGTCTTAGTCTTGTAGTTATTAAGTGAACTTAAAGTTGGGAGAAGCTAATTACATTTTGACATATGTACTGTGCTATATTAGTGCTATTTACATTATCTAAAGTTTGTGATTTGGCATGATCAAGTAGTAATTGTGAACAAGTTACTAACAGAAACTTGTGCATGTATGCCACATACATTGGGATAAAAAGTATTTTTGTAACAAAATATAACAAAAGTTCGCACATAATGTTTGCGGAAAGAAAAAAACACATCAGCACCCAAAAAAAAAAAAAATTTCCTAATAATATGAATCTGATTACGCCACGACTTGCAACCGAAGAGGAAACTAAAACGACAATTCATACAAAAAAAAAGTAGTAACAATTAAGAAAAATATTAGATATAAAAAACGACAAAAAGCGCAACACTCACCTACATAATCACCCATAAAAAGGTAATTGGTGTCGGGCGCATTTCCTCCTATCCGAAACAGCTCAATAAGATCGTAAAACTGACCGTGGATATCACCACAAACTGTCACAGGACATTTCACTGGCTGTACGTTCCATTCCTCCACGAGAATCGCCCTCGCTTGTTCGCACAGCGTCTTAACCTCACCCTCTGGCAACGGCTTGCAATCCATGAGATGCTCTATCTGACGGTCCAGATCCGCTTGAGACGGCATCGTTTTCTTCTAAACCCCTCCTTCAGATCCACAACGCTCAGATCGCCGATTACTTCAAACTTAGAGATTTCCAAAACCAAAACGAACACTCGAAACTCCTACCGATGAAATTCTACCGGTAAAGTGATCGGCGAAAAGGCGTTACTGTTAGGGTTAGGGAGGGAAACGAATCATTTCAAAGATCGGTCTGGTTTGAACCTGTCGATCATTACTCGCACTACTCCTTTTCTTTTGTGAATTTTCTTCCTGAAAATAAAACTAGAAAAAGAGGATATAAAAATGGAAAATGTATTTATGCGAAAGTGAGAAAAAAGAGGGAAATGAAACGAAAGGAAAAAAAAAAAAAGTGTGTGTGGTCAGCTGTAGGGGTTTGGAAATGAAATGAAAACGAAATGCGAGTGAAATTACCGGTTTTTGGAGTCTTCGTCGATATTATGAATGTGAGGAGAGAAATTTACTCTATCCGATAGCTCAGCTGAGTCAAATTCATTGAACGATTGATACGTGTTGGTCAGCTGCTTCTTGTAAAAAATAATCCTCAGACACTCATTTACATTTGACATTTAGGAACTCACATTAAAATTTTCTAAAGAGGCTTCTTACCCAATAATCTGAAGTAATAAATGTGGTATTTTATATTTTTAAAAGCTCAAATCCTTTTTTACATAGTTTATATTAGTTAGTATGTGCATATCAAAAAATAAATTTTATACATTAATTTTTTTTTTTTTTAAAGATAGTTTTGGGAGTAATACGTATGAACTTGAGTTCATACTCATGTAAGTACCATTAATGTGTATGTAATTTACACAATTGAATGTCAATCTCTCAACAATTCTTCCACTGTATCATATTTGTGGCCTTTCTTTATTTATTATAATACGATGATCTTGATCTAAATTTAACCAAATTATTCTATAATTTTTTTTTAAAAAATTATCTTATCAAATTTGTACTAATATATATATATATATATATATATATATATATATATATATATATATATATATATATAGAAAGAAAACATAACTTATAGATATAAATAACATATTTTTAATTAAAATTACATATTTTTCATCAATGTTTTTTTTTTTTTTTTTTGAGTTGGGAAAAATATATGAGTTTTATTAAATGAGTAAAAAGAAAAATGAAAATTGAAAAGTATGAAATGATGATATGTTGAGAAATTCGTACAAAAAAACATGGGACATTAAATTCAACTTTTTATTATTATAGAAATAGAAGCATACATTTGTTTTATTGCGATGGAAAATATCACTAAAGCTCGTATGTATATTATTTTATTAAAAAACCGTATTACAACCTATTATCAAATCATCTACCAAATATTTACCTTTTATTTGGTTTTGCCACCTTTCAACGTTTTAATTATAGAAAACATTTATAAATCTTCTTTCGACCATGGTTCAAACACATGAAATTAATAATTAATTATAGCCTGTCATAATTAGCGAAAGTCTTAAAAAATTCATGCTATTTTGGAGCTGTACTGGTTGTGAACCTTTCTTGTGATTTTGGTGTGTTTGCTTTCACTATCTACTTTCATTTATTTAAAAAAAAAAGTTAAAAATTATTTTTAAGTACTGTTGATCCATGTATGACAAATTTTAAGATGCACTAATTTATCTTTGAAACAAACTTATTTGTGATGTTTTCCATGTAAAGGGATTAACTGCTGGTCATGACTCATATCACAAAAGATACCCTAGCAGTTAATTCCATTGCCAAATGAAGAAATAAGTTCTGAATTCATTTCAAGAGAAAGTTCCATGACCAACATGCAAAGCATCTTTAAAAACAAAAGTTACATTGTTTAAACTTTAGAGAATGAGAATGTGAAAAATACTGAGTTTAATAGATCATTTAGTATGATTCGAAACATGCCTGGGTAAAACGACTACGGTTGCTCCTCAAGGAACAAACAAATAACATATTCTGGAAGTGGTACAAAAATTGCATTGGCAACAAATATAAAAGTAACCAAAGCTATATGATATGACACAAGCTAATTTACAAAATTTTCTAGAGCTAAAGGTCAAAAAGAAAACTTTGTACAAGTCAAGGACCATCTTTTAGTTTATTTCTTTTTGGTTCGTGACTTAATGCTGGCTCTCCTAGCAACATCCCATGGTCTCTGAGCTGCACGGATGCCTAGCTGTGCTGCAAAATACGACTCATATCCAGGTGAGTCGAAAGCAAAGCCAGTGTGTTTCGATACTGCTGGTGGGAGTCGAGCAATTGCATAACTCCTTGTTTCATCGGGTGTAAGGTGGTTATCAACCTCTAACAATCTTTTCCTTTTTATACCTTCAGGCTCGTGCCTGTGAATTTCTTGAATAATTTGATAATCATAGGGAAAGAACCATCTCTGAACCCTACATTCCATACAGAAATAAATAGCATATGAATTCAGTCTGACAAAATAGATAGAAAAATGTAAAAGAGAAAATAAATGTGTGTGAAATTGAAAGGGATAAAACAACACTGCTAGATGAGCCTAAGCTTTTTCAGCTCATTAGCACATTGTACATTGTATCAACTTAGATGAGTTGAGTTGAATTGAACTGCTCATTTGATAACACTATACAAACTACAGTTAATAGCAATTGTAACATCAGCAAAACGAATTGTTTTATGTGCTAAGCATACAACTATAATGCTATCAGATTCAGGAATTCATAGTAATGAATAGGCCATTCACTGAAATAAGTATAACCAGGTACACATTTGGACACATAAAATTTTGGAAATAAACTTGTAAATATCTTCCGCCATTTGCTTACCCCAAGTAAATAAAATCGCCAAAAAGTGCAACAATTGGAACAAGAAGAAGTGTCACGTAGAAGTAAAATGTGCTCATCAAGACATATATGACATAATATACATTTTCCTGCAAAATTATAAAACGTATCATTGATAACTAGAATATATAATTTGATAGGGTTATGCAAAAAATACTAATGAAAGGGAACAAAAAACCCACCTGTCGGTCATGTTGCGTCATAATACCAGAGTATATGAGAATGAATACAAACCATGCTAATATGCTTCCTCCAACACTAATATAATGCCACCTTGTAATTGAATTACAGGTCAAGAGAAGACGCAAGTTAACGGTCACTACAACACAAGTGAAGGCCATTGTGCTGACATCCCACAAACCAAAAATCTTGCCGTCTGAATTATGAGCAGCAAAGCTAGAGTGAGTTATAAAGTAATAGCAGACAAGAGACTGGTACACAGAAGAGATAGCCCATATTGTTACAACCCTCCATTTAAAAAAGACGTCCCTTATTCCTTCCCCATAAATCTCTGGGTACTTCTTGGAAAGGGATGCACTAACATCCTGTTAAGAAACAAATGAAAAGCATTAGTACAAATATATACTGCAAAGAAGCATTAGGTCAGTGAGATTATGTGAGCAGTAATGCACTACAAAGTTGTATGCCTGATAGGAAAGAGTGCAGTACCTTGTCAAAAAGCCCAACAATGATAACAGGCAGGGCTGTAAATACGACATTATACAGTGATTGAAACCAGTCATCATAGAATCTTTGACCAGAAAACCCAGTTTGAAAGGTAAACCAAAATTGAGTCAAAGTGAATGTAAGATTCTTGTAAAAGAAATATGTTATAACCTGCAATTAGCAATCAATAATTGTCAAAGATGTGTAATCAACATCACTTTTAACATTTTCCTTTGCATGTAAAGAAAACAGACCTTGCATAATCTAAGATAGGACCAACGTCCATGCACAAGAAGTAAATTTGTAAGAAATCGGAACTGAGCAATTGCAAAATCACTAGCCATGACTGCCTGCATTCCTTCTTGTCCGCTTATTCCAATACCAACATGGGCAGCTTGAATCATGCTCACATCATTGGCACCATCACCAATGCTAAGTGTTATTTTCCTTGCACCTTTCCTGACCATACTTGTCACCTGCAAACAATTAATAGGTATGCATCAACACATCATCAATAACCAAAAATTACAGTTTGTTTTTCAACTATCAGTTCCATTTGTAATGGTAATGTTAGAGCATGTTGGTCATCAACCCTCTAAAATCTTAAGTTATTTGGAGATAAGCCAACAATCATTTTATATATTTAATAATTCCCTCAAGAGTGAGCTCCATACACTTCGTATGTCTAACATTTGAAATTCAACAATTAGTATTGAGGGTGCAGGCTTGAACATAAGACCACTTACTTCCTTACCATGCTAGAGCGTGTTAGTCACTTATCATCTCAAAAGATTAAGCTCTAGGGAAATGGATCAATAATCATTTTAAGCATCTAACATATAAAGGTTTTGAATATTGGTCATTTATGCTTAATCATACATTTGGGTTTTCTTTTTACTCCCAAGCTACTCTTAGCTTCTAAAAAATTCAATAAGTTGACACATGGTTGATTTATGAAGCATCATTCTCAAAACAAAATTTGCGTTTTTAACACTCAGCTCAAATTATACTCTACCAGTTCTGGTTAACCATGTTATTACAGCGTAAATTATTTCATTCCAAGCATTGATGAAGCAAAAGCATATTATCAATACATCTGTTGAAACCATGAACACTTCGCGTATGGAAAGATTTAAAATTAAGGCATGTGTTGGTGTTGACACATATAATGTGGAATACCAAATTAGTCTCCAATACAAGAAAAACACAGCAAGAGCAAAGTAAATGGCGTGCAGTAAAACAAAAAATGTCCAGAAAACATTATATTACTAAAACAAAAGAACTTAATTATATTCTTAAATGCCATGAAGACAAAAAAAATTATTTCTTAATTACCGAACAAATAATGTTCTGACTGCGAAGCTCACCTGAGCTTTCTGTAAAGGAGAAACTCGGCAGCAAACAACAGACACACAGTTCAAACTCAAATTTAGAAGCATGCCACGCAGAGATGGATCTAATGCATACATCAAACACTTTCCATCTATTACAAGAGCCATTTTTGGTCCAGACACCAATTGAAGATGGCTTTGTTGTTCTTCTAGGAATCTCTTTAAGTATTTCTTTACTTCTTCTTTGATGCAACGTGCAATTTCCACTTGATCGCCCTAAGAAAATAATTTAAGCTCTGTTAAATAACAAGTGATAAAGATAAGTCTCGATTTTTCTGCATTCATGGGCATCCCCCCTAAAAAGCAAAAAGTGTTGCTTACCCGGTTCTCAACTTCCCTTATAGTATCTGTTTCTGAACTGATGATAAATTGTTTCATTTCATTGTTGATTAGGTTGCATGCTGCATCAAAATTTGAATAGAACAAATAGAACAAACAAAATAATTAAGAGATAGTCAACAAAAAGAAAGAGATAACTAGGGGAACCAACAAATGGGAGCAGGGGAAACAGAGAAGTACCACATTCCATGTAAACCTGACTTACCATAGGCTATATTTATCGCTGTTTCCATTTTGTCTCCTGTTAGCACCCAAATCTTGATTCCAGCTTTTGAAAGAGTCTCTATACAAGCTGGAACCCCTTCTTGAAGCTTGTCTTCGATGGCAGTACACCCAATCAAAATCAGATCATTTTCTATGAGTTCTGCAACCTGCACAAGTTACATAATTTATTTATTTTCCACATCACAACTTAAGACCTAAGCCACATTTAACAATATAGTTATAACAGAAACAGGAAACACAGTTGTCAGATGGAGAATCTACAAAGGAATCCACATAATATAAAATTTAGAGTGAAGAGCCAAAATGTTCCATTTGTTTATGCAATATGTGTTATTTAGTCCTCTAGCTTATAAAAAATGTCTTTAAGTCCATTTGCTTATAAAAAAAAGGTGTTCTGAAGTCCTTTTACTTGTAAAAAAAGTGTCAGACAATGACAAAATTAATTTTTCATTAAATCTAACGGAATAGTACAATGTCACATGCATGTTTATATTTTTCGATAGATATATATCAAATTAAATAATTTTTAATTAAAAAATTATTTTAATTTTTTACAATTTCTTTCTATTAAACTTAAATAAAATTTTCGTTGTCTAATTTGTGATTTTAGATATTAAACAGTGAAAATTCTATTTAAATTTTATTGAATTCAATCAATCTTAAATAAAAATTTTATTATCTAAGTTATGACTTTAAATATTAGACAATTAAAATTTAATTAAAAATTATATTTAAATTACATTGAAAATTTTATATAAATTTTTTTTGAAAACTAAAAAAATTAATTATTTTTTTAATTAAATATTAATTTTTTTTATGTATATATATATCGAAAAATATAAATATACATGTGACACATTTGCTATTCCATTTGTTTTTGCTTGACACATTTTTTACAAGTACAAGTATAGGGACTTAAAAACACATTTTTCAAAAGCAAAGGAATTTAAAGATACTTTTTATAACTTAGAGGACTAAATGCCACATTTTATAAAAAAAAAGGATTTTTATGACACTTTTTTCCTAAAATTTATGAAAAAAATCATTTATGTTAAATCAAAATGACATTTAAGGATTTTCCAAATTGTCAAAGCAATTAAACTAGAGCTTCCTAAAGAAAAGAAGAAGGGAAAAAAAAGGAACAATTACACAAAAACAGATAGAACCAAACAAATTCCAAAATGTAGGACACAATCATCATAATTACTAAACCAACCACTCGTACTCTATGCTAGTGGATGGGAAAATATTCTTCCATAAATATAGTCTTCATCATGTAAATTTAGAAGGGAAATAAAATGTGGTTGAGCTGGTATAGTAAAAAGTAAATTAATCTTGCGATAAAATTGCATCTATGATAAAAGTATTACAAGCTCAAAGGACTACCTCATCCAACTTCTTCTCACGATCTCGCAGAGAAGATTTAGCCTGGATAAACTTCTCATTCCAGCTTTCATACACATCAGGGGTTAGATCTTTATAGGCTAGGCATAGCGTACGTAATCCAGACGATCCACATTGCTCCAAATGTTCCCTAGAAGCTTTCTTTAAATCATCATTCCCATCAACTAACCTCTCGTAGACTACAGTATCAGCACCCTGTTACAAAAGTTTCCTAGCTAGATATCACTCTCTTCTCCAAAAGCTTAAAAATATAAGTATTGAAGGCTTAATAAAGTATTACCTTGCAGTATAATACAAGCCTTCCATCAGGATAGCGACAAACAACAGACTGGCGCTTCCTCGTACTATTTTACTCAAGAATATCAGTCAAAGTTAGAAACCAACCATTATCACAACACACATGTGCATACATAAACTGCGCTTACCTATTAAACTCAAGAACATTTAGAATCTCATATGAGACATCTTGGACTTTACCCATCTTTTCTACGTGAGATTCGCGAACATATATCATTGTAGGCGTTCGTCTGAGAATAACAAAATAATATTATTCATCTCAAATGCTGCTTGAAGAAAGAAAAATCTTCAGAAACCAGCTCCCTCAAAAGACCAAAACCAGAGCCAGGAAGAAGTTCAGATGCTCCAAGTTAGTTTATAGATCATAGATGAAACCTATTAGAGTTATAATCCTCACAAAATTTTAAGCTTTTCAAAGACGTGGGTGAACAATCATTTTATACATTTAACACTCTAGTGGGCTCATACTCATTGTAGGCCCAACACTTAAATTCAACAAATCAATGTATGCAGTTTGAACACAAAACTGCTGTGATGCCATGTTAGAGTGTATTGGTTATCAATGCTCAGAAAGCTTAAGCTATTATAGATGAGCCAGCAATTCATTTATAAGTTCTAAAACTTGCTCAAGTAAGGGTAGTGGGGGCTTAAACCATATTAAACTTTGTTATAAATTAATCATCCTAAGAGGTTAGGCTGTTGAAAGATGAGCCAACAATCATTTTAAACATCTAACAAAAACAACCTATCATTTAAAGCTTTTACATACAAAATTGAGCCCTCCCACAATTTCTAGTAGATCAATACCACATCCACCATAGAGCATCTTGTGGAAGGAACGGCCTACAGATTTGTCCAACAACGATTAGTTGGGTTCATAACTGGATTGTCACACATAAACCACATAATCTTTTTTCTAATGCAAATTATAGGACCAAAAGAAAAAGTTCAAGAGATATCGATTTAAAAAATTCAAGAAATAAATTATAACCAAATGCAAAAAAATAACATAACTAAAGATTCAACCTGTAAAAGAAGAAGCCAAAGTTCTTTGCAGCTGTTACCAGAGCAGCTTCATCTGGTGATGCAGCTTGATAGATTAATTTTTCTGGGGACTCCTCACCTTCAGGAAGCACAGTGTGACAAATAGCAAGGCATCTAAAAAATTTCTGAAAGGAAGAAAAGGCTTTGATCAAATATCAGAAGTATGTCTAAAGATTAGATCATGGAAAATAAATAATCTATTGATGATAGCTCTATCTAATCCCGTTTTCTTACACATGTCCAAAGAAAATTTAGAATTCATTATTCTAATTTCTTCTTTGAGACCTTTTATGATTCTCAGGGCCCTCTACAAATGGACAAAGCAATGAAACACATTATAATCCAGATTCCAGGGATATAAATTGACTAGGTTGAAATGTTACATGTGGGTCTCCACAATTGCATGCGTATTTAAATTTGTTTAACAAACATTGTCAAGGAACTATACTTTTCCATGTTTAGAGCACAAATTGCTACTCATTTAACATCTTAAATACAGGATCAAGTACAAAATTTACATCAATGTAAATCTATCATTATGAGCACCAAGATCATCTCAAACTGTCTAACTAAGCTTTAAAAAATGAAACTAAGTTTGAAAAGAATTTTGCATCAACTATCAAGAGTCAACATCAGATAAAAATCATAAATTAGATTAAGCCTCAACTGGCAAGTAGATATCACTTTGTAGTGCATGTTTTGGTGCCCTTGTATGGCAATATAGCTCCCACAGAGCAACAAAACCATCCACGCTGCGACCAATATTAAGTGACGAAAAGAAAATTTTCATAAAAAGTGAAACCATCTCAATGGAAACTCCATAAAGTTCTTACTTAAAAAGCTGAATGAATCTCAGCATTTAATTAAAAAAAGTTTAATCTGTACTTTATTTCAAACTAAAGAATACCATGCAAAGATCAGGATTAGGCTCATTCCTCCATGCTCCACGCATAAGCCTGGCATCATCAAAGTTGAATCCTTTCTCTTGCACTGCAGTGGCTGATTTTTTCCCCTGTAATAAACGAATGAGATGAGAATACATGGACATTATTGAATGAAATCATCCATGCGCATAATTGAGATAGATTCGTACATCTTCAAGTTTAATGCCTTTCCGCTGAGCTAGCCCCTTCTCTATTTCAGTGAAACCTGTTCCATAGAGCTCTCCTCCAATTGAACACTTGAAGAACTCCATTAGATTTCTTGTTAGAGTTCCGGTTTTATCAGAAAATACGTACTGCACCTGAGAAAACACAGATAATGTAACTTATAGTGGCAAACTATTAGAAAATATAAAAGAGGCATTTTGTGATTTACAACATTTATTATTACAGATACAGGTAAAGAATGAATGAGAAAATCAGTTTTTTCTCATCTCTCTTTTCCATCCTATCTACTTTTCTTTCCAAACCCTAATCTCAAAATATAATAGATTTCAGCAAGTATGCTACAAAATTGATGGGCATAAAAATGCCGCTTCTTTTCTCCAAGTAACATTTAAAACATTTTTTGTACCTTGCACCCCACATGAGACTCCAACAGTGCACCATCTTACCTGTCCAAGTTCCTCATTCAAATTAGAAGTCCTAGCTGATGCAGGGGTATCACTTTCAGTATGATACATATGAAAGTCCTTATTGATAAATTGAGTAGACTGAATAAATTTGATCATCTGAGTATGCATAAAAAAAGGAAATAAATATTATTTTTAATACGTAACAACAATAATCAAGGAAGATAATAAGCTAAAGAGCATACCTCAATGGAAACATAAAGAGAAATAGGGATAATTGTAGAGTATAACGTGATAAGAGTAAACATGGTAAGAACAGCAACCTGTATCACAAATGAGCTCAATCAGCACCAAAATCATAACATTTACATTAAAGGAACAATTAAAAAAAATATGTAACTGTATACTGAGCAACACTGTCTTACCACAAAAGGTCTATCAGGGTTAAACTGGCTTTCCTCACTTTCTTGAAGACCTAAGTAGTAGTGTTTGCTGTCAATGAACAGTCCGCTGCAGAAAAAGAAAAGTATACTCTAATCACTGAAAGCACAACTGATAGCAAGGACTAACTAATTGAAATAAGATTCAATTTTATACCGAGTGAAATAAAAGATAATATAGACTAGCTACTTGTCAAACCTGCCTAAGGCTCCAATCAGACACATTGAAAAGAGAGTAGCAAAAAGTACAAGGATAAGCTTGTCAAGTTTCTTCTCTAAAGTACTTCTTTTGGAAGGAACGTTCATGGCATTCATCATGACCTGCAACTCAGACAATCATTAGTAAAGATTGAGCAGCCACAAGAATAGACTGAAAAGAGGTAATAAAGGTAACTTCTCATATTCTATCATCTATCCAAACACTTGCAACTTTTAAGTAACATCCAGTTTTGACATCTGACAAGAGACATACGAAGATGAAAAAATGAAAAGAGGTCAAGAGAAAAAAAAAACAGTCAACAGAACCTTAATTAATTCAAAGAAAAGAAAATTTCAAGACCCAGTGGCTCACAACGTTTGAATGCTTTGATATGCGATTGCAAGTTCTCATTTACATCACATCTCAAGATGGAAAAAAGAATTTAAGGAAAAATAGGAAAACCCAGAATTTTCAGTAACAAACCTTTGTCTCGTGACCTGCAAAAATAACAACCCCAACAATGTATTCAGTGTTCCTAAGACTGCACCCCTGAAAGAGAAGTGACATCCCAATGTCATAGAATAGTGATTAGAGAATACTAAAATTAATACTGACCAAATAAAAACTACTGAAAAGACGCCTGATAAAGTGTGAGATAAAGTCATCCAGTAAAAAGAATTCCATAAGCCTCAAATCAAACAGATAAAGGGGGAAATGGTTCAGTTTTATCAGTTTCCTTAAATGCAGCCAAAGGTTGTAAGACGACTTCCAGAGATGGAGTTCAAAACAATTGACTACCCATGAAGAATCACATCCAAGAGAGCTGCCAATAACACGATAAAACACAAAATATGAAGGAAAAAAATTATGAGAAAGATGTTCACATCTTACTCGCAGCAAAATTTGATTTGGTGTGATAGGTATTGTTTGCTTGTCAATGATGAGATTGCCTGTAAAAGTGTATAAGGAATTGTTTGGTTGCTCACACTCCAGTTCACCTGTTATTAGAAAAACAAAGGTTGTGTGAATTTAAATTGACACCACAATGTTGTCAAAAGTAACTATCCCTAACACCCAAGATTCATATTGAACAACTTCTATGAATTCCAAATGCAAGTATATTTAACAATTCATCACATCTGTTTAAAGCTTCCAAAAAGAACCAAGCAGCCCACTTCCAGCAACTGAATTAAAAAAGCCACCTTTAAATTCGGCCAATTGCTCAGGAGTCAAATAATCCCAAGTTTTCTCCAATGCTTTCCTGATCTTCAAGTTAGTTTCCCCATCCAAATTTGCAGTCTGCAACCAAAAGCAAACAAAAAGATGCCAAATGAATCCATGTTGTAACATTGCAACGGCACTACCTTAATGATGGCAGCATTATCTGCAGAGAAGATGTAAAAAAGAAAGGTCGTAAAGCATAGTGTGAGTATTGACTATTGAAAACCTCAATATAGCAAACACCATCTGGGTTTGTACTAGCAAGAAAAAGAACATCTGCTGGAAAGAAAGTATCCTGCTTGACCTGTAACCAGTGCAATAAGATCAACTTCAATGTAGTACCAGTTAAACATTATTGTTTCAGAAAAGGTCTGAAAACAGCATAAAGTCCTAATAGTTAAGAACTATATAAGAATACCCAATGAGTACATACTCATACTTTCTCATCTCTCACTAAACCCTATATAGCATCTCCCCTTCCCCTTCCTTTAATCTTTCAATATCTACACAACTTCAGACAGCACAGTGATACAATCAAGCATAATGCTGCACAAGCATGGATGTATTAGAAAATAGGATCCTTGAATTTTAATAATAAGTTTCCTACCAAAAAGCTTGTTAACAACTAAAAGGCAACTTGATATGTCAAGCACCCACAAAACTTCATCAGAAATCAAAGCATGAAGACCTCACTATAACAAAAGATCTAGTCTAAAGAAGAAATCCCAATCACATACATGATACATCTAGTAAGGAGACTAAAAATTGCAGCATACTCACCCTGACAATATCCCCAACCTGCAACATTTTCCAAGGAGTACTTTCCCACTGTTGATCTTGTAATACATCTGTAGGACTGTTATTTATTGACAAGTCATTCTGAAACCGCTTCTGTTTTGCATAAGTAAGAACAAGATGAGGGAATAGGGAATCAAGTATACAATCATGCCATACCTAATGCATTTCTTGCAGTAGAGAAAACTCAATGCATAAAGAAAAGGGTGCAGAGTGAAAAAAGAAGAAGTAAATAGATCTTGACAATGAGAGTGCATCATGGAACTCACCCAATCCTCAAAGGCCTCTTTAATAAGAGAGACAAGAAGCACCAGACTCAGAGGCAGCACGTTTGTAATTGGACTCACAGGACTGCATCATAAGCACTTTAAGGCGTGATACTTGTAGCAAAACCAGACATAATTGGCCAAAAATGATATATAACAATAAACTCTAGTTTAAGTGTTCCAAATTCAATTATTAAAACATGAGCAATTTAGCAAAACCACTAGAGCAAATGTATCACTCAAAGGATGGAATTATAGGTTGGCAGTTCATAAAACCAAAAAGGGAAAGAAAAATAAAAGAAAGAAAAGAAAAGAAAAAAGGGAATAATAAACCTATCCATACGACCATCAAATTTAAACAATGTTTTTAGCAAGAGTATGGACAATTGGACATTGACTCTAGCCACAAGGCTATCTATGTCATTAAGCTGATTATGCCATTTTTCATGAACGAATTTAGAAAATGAATATATTAATCAATTTTAATTACAAACCTGATTGGAGTGGTTGATAAAATTGAGATTGTAAGAAAGTATAGGTTAGCTACCCGCCTGAACTGTCAGCATAAGCATAGAAGTTTATCAGAAACATAACCAAAAGAAAATAGGTAAATGAGGTTGTTTTGGGGGGCAGGGGACTGGAGCATATGTTCCCCAAAACTAACATTGTTTATGATATAACATTGTCCAGCACAAACAAAACAATGGAACTCATCTAGGTAACCTACTCTGACATAGATGCATTAGATTGAAGCTAACCTGTTATCTTGAAAAAAACCCTACCAATACCATGTGTTGAAAAGATGAAAGTGCATTATGGAAAGATAAAGAAATTATAACAAGTTCATATATGATTATCTACTAAAATAGCATCCCCACCACAAAAAGTAACTACGTGATATCTTATATGAGACGGACATGAAAACACTTGTTTTAAGCAGTATTATATTTCTTGTTTAGCAAAAAAAAAAAAAAGCAGTATTATATTTCTCAGAAAAACCTCTTTACAAAGCATCCGTTACACTACAGGACATATCTTCAAAACTAAAGACACACTCCTTACTGTTAAGCAGCACACATTTCTTGGGGGATCTCCTCCTAAAATAATAACAAATGGAAGGAAAAAAAAAAATCATGTAAGCATAAAATTCAAATCCAATTTGTCACTCCACTATGGAAATATTTAGTACTCGTCCACCGGGATATGCATATTCAAAATGATTATTCTGCTTCTCATGCCTCTGGGCTATCCTTAATACTTAGAAAAGGATAAATAACAAAGATGGGTAAGGAAGCAAATCCTTCTCCAAGTCCTTCACTAGAATTGGGTCAAAAACTGATGTCTTAACACAAATCCTAAGCTATGTTCATCTCGGAAAAGATGCATAGCTGACCATAACATTCATAATTGACATTTAACAAAGGCCTTTAAGTAATTTACCTGTTCAAACAATCCCTTAGGCAAAAAGGTAAAGAAGTTGTACTTTGTCGTTGATATAGAATTTCCCTGGGACAATTGAACCACACCAATCAAAACAAATCCAAATTAAATCAAGCACCATGGAAGTAAAACATGACAAGAAAAATGGCCTTTTCTAAATATCAACAAAAATATTGGCTCCAATATCGGTAATAAGTTACAAATAAATAAATAAAAAGAACAATGCTTATGTAAAAACAAAGCATCAGAATCTTGCTCAACACCAAAACAGATACTGTATAAACTCAATTCGTGCATCTTCATGACTTCATATGAATTTCCCGCATAGAAGGGAAATTAAGTCCAATTTTCAGAAATAACACTGGTAAAGTGACAAAAATCAACGATGGAACAAACTTTATATTGCTTATTGGATAAGTACAAGGAATTCCAACATTGCCATGAAACAACCTCAGCTTTTGCGCTCACCCCATTTTATATTGACATGATCTAACAAAGAACACTTTGTTTTTGGCGAAACAACAAGGGATAAGATATTATGTTAATCCTACAACTCGTTTTGATTTTGATTTTTTGATTTTTCCAGATCATGTAAAAACATATAGAAGGAATGATCATATAATTAAAATGACTAACAAACTCCGAAAATTAAAGATTCTTAACTTCTGCCAATCGCAAACGCAAAAACCAGGCAAAGCTCCATCAAATGTGGTCAAATAAAACGTAATGATAATTAAAAAAAAAAAAAACTTGCAGAAGTTTTCGAGCACAATAAAGAAAATGGAACCAAAAAAAAAAACTCGAAGATTGAAAGAAAAGGAGATAAAAATGAACCTTGAATCTAAGAGGGGCATTAGCCTCACGGTCATTGCAACAAATGGTACGATGACCAGGTGCCTGGGGCTGGACTTTGCCGAGTCGAACCGTCTGAGTAGAGGAAGCACGAGACACGCTCGAATTTGGATCTCGACCCAATCTGGACTTCGACGACTTAACCCTATCCCATCCACCCATCTTCTACGAAAACTCCTCTCCCCGTTCCGTAATTAAAAATCTTCTACGTCGGCTCAGAAAATCAAATGTCCTCTGAATCGCTGGTAATATCAATGTGGTATTAACTATCTTCTTTTTAACTCCAAACAACAGTGATCATCAGGTAGTTAATCTTATGGCGTTTCGTTGTGGTACGGACGACGACGACAAAAGAAACAGAGAGGAAGTGTGCTCATCCAACACCCCTCCCCATCCCGGACCCCTCCTGCGTTTGATTATTGTTTCTTTGTTTTCAAATTTTTTCGGCTTTTTTTTTTCCTACCATTGCTTTCTTGTGGTAAATTTTAACTGTCTTCCTCTTTCCTCTTCTACTTTCAGATTTGCCATTATCGTTTCATTTTCTTGTTTAAATTTTTTTATATTTTATTTTATGAAACAGCGTGATTATTGGATTGAGATGTTTTTCCTTTCTCTAGTTTTCTATGCTCGGAATTTAGTTACTTTGCGCCATGTTTCTTCCACGCGCGTGGGTACGTCAAAGTATACAAAAATAAAATAAAATAAAATAATTAAAATATGCTTTGGGCTTTTGGCGCCTTTAATGCTTTATAAATTCTAGTGGGGCCCGAAAAATCAGGTAAGACCGTTAGAATGGAATTCGCGGTGCCGGGATGTAACGCGCGATTGGAGACGAGGTGTTAAACCGCAATCAGCTAATGGCCAATTAGAACTGGTTCCGATAATAGCTTACGGAAAAAATGACACGCGTCACTTGACACTTGCCAGTGCGCTTATGTCTTTTTTTTTTTATTTTTTATTATTTAAATTCTTTAATAACCTATATGCCGAGTTATTTTTATTAATTAAATATAAAATTTATAATATAAAATTATAAAATAATAAGTTAATTAAATTAGATTATTGATATATGTATTAAATTGTAATAATTTTTTATATTTATTAATTTATATGATATTATTTAATTAAAATTTAATTATAAAATTATATGTTAATTAGACTGTGTCATTTATATATGTATTAAGTTGTGATAACTATATACATATATAAATCTATATGACATCATTTAATTAAAATTTATTAGTAAGTTGTTACACAATTATTTCTTCATTTTACCTTCTTAAATTTATATTTTATTAATAATTGATATGTCATTTGATATACAATAACTTAATATATATAATATTACTTTTTTTTTTAAATAAAATAAAAAAAATGCTAAAGACACTCTTTTATTATTGTTTTATTTTATGCACTCTCACACTTTCTTCATGGATATGTGTTAAAGAGTGTTAAAATACATTTTAAGTTTTTTTCTGAAAATATTTTAGTTTAAATCATTCATTTTCAAAATATTGTTGGATAAAAAATCACATCTCAATAAAATAAGTGGGAAAGTGTACAAAGTAGTATCGCTAACAGTGAAAAAGATAATATATTTTTCCATTTGCTTATTTGTTTAGTTTTTAAATTTTATTATTGTTATAATGTTTTTCATTTGAGTAACTTTATTTGTATTTATTGGATTACAAACTCATTAACATTGATATTAACTATAGATGTTCAAATGTATTGGTGCATGGTAAGACTTACTGAAATTTATATCGCACATATATAATATTATCCAAAAAAAAAAAACTGAATAATATTCATAAAATGTTATTTATAATTAATTTTTTAATTTTTATTTTTCAAAAAATTTAATTTTAAATATATAAATCTATTTATAATGTTTATATCTTAAATAATTTCTTGAAAAATATAATAATATTATATATTTAGTGCTATATTTTTTATTTTACTAGTTAAATTTTTTCTTGTATATTCAAGGTTTATTTTCTTATTAAGACTCTTTCATGCACTGTTTTATTTCTTATAATAACATGTGTTTTTCTAAATTGCATACGTGTATTTTTTATTTTAAGAAATATAATATTAGAATAAAATGACACATATTATTTAAATAAATAAATAAATAGGTGTCCTAACGTTCCTCTTATTCTTATTATAGTATACATATTTAATTATTTATACAATGCATTTTTTAATTATTAGTGTAAAATAATTATTTCAAATATTTTAATTATTTATTTATATATAAAATAAAAACATGTATGGAATAAGAAAAATATTTTCTGAAAACGAGTCATTTATTATTTGGATATTGTTGAAGGTTAGTTAAAATTTAATAATTTTTTTAGGATTTCTGTAACTTTTGTAAATCTTTTATAAAAATTTTATGTCTTAATATTCTCACATTTTCATAAAATTTAGTTATAGTCATGTTATTTAACACAATATTTTCAACCTTCATTGTGAAACATTTTTTGTCATCACTCAAACATTACGAGTACAACAATAAATACATTCAAATACGATTTTATTATTAATAAATTTAAAATAATTATATCTAAATAAGATTAGGTACGGTTGTTCGTGTTATTAGAAAAAATTAATTTTAAGTATAATTGTTAATCGTAATTAAAAATGAAGTAAAATAAGTAATTTAAGTATGATTCTTAATCGTATTTGTAGGTATATGAGATCTAAATAATTAAGGCTTCAAGGGGCTCATCAAAATCTAAACTTTTTTTCCCTTCTCCAAAATTTCAGTCAAGACAAAATAATTAGGGGCACCACGCGAAAGGGCTCCCAAAATTTAAACTTTTTTTCCCCTCTCCCCCACCCGAGCTCGTGACCCACCTCTCCTAATCCACTGAATTCTTTGTTCCGCTGATTTTTTTTTCTTCCCAATCCTTCTTAGTTTTATTACTATTTGAGTTATTGGAGCTTGATTTGGAAAAAAAAAAAAAAATTTTGGAGATGAGTATGTTCTTCTCTGTGGAGAAAAGCTTGTGGGCAAGGTCTGTTTTGGAAGCTATGGTGGTTGAGACTATTTCCGCTGCTGGAAAGTCTCTTGCTTTGGTTCTCATGGCTGTAATGTTTTCACTTGACTTGTACTTTTTCGCTGATAATATAAACACAGTTCTAATTTTCTCATACCCAGTTAAATTAACTGTGTAATTGTAAGAATTTGGGTATGAATTACTTGCTTTTATGCTGCTTCTAGGGTTTTCATCTTTCTTCTACGAATAATATATGTTTTGTTATTTTATTATAACAAATTAAAGGAATTACGGTAATGCTTTTATACTATGAAAGCCACTAGCCCTTTTCAGTAAGGTACTTATTGGTTGCTTCAGTACTTGAGATCTGAGTTCCTTTTAGTATTGGTTTGTACATTGCTCATTCTTGGTAAGAGTAAGAGATTGAGGGGCATAAGATTCCCCTATAGTTTCCCTTTACCATTATTTATTGCTTGTTTTGTGATCAAGACTATGGAAAACCCTAGCTTTTCAACCAGCTATGTTTCAAAATTTGTGAATTTTTTTTTTATTGTAGTCTTTTAGAGGGAGATCTGGATAAATTTCTGGTCTCATACACTTGCTTGAATTAAAGTGCCAAAGAGAGAGTTACTTTATGTATAGTACTACTCAGAGCGTTTGGTTTCTTCTTGTTTATAGAAATTAATAACTCTGTGCATTGTTATCTCACATTTTGTAATTATGTTGCTTTTAAATTAATATACCCAATTGTCTTTTGTAAAATAAATTATGATGACAATAATGCATTCGTTGCTGCACAATGGACCCTAATGCTTTAGGTTTCTAATTGGGAATTACATGAAATTTTATACTTTACTCACCTTTTTCCCTCCTTGGTTTTGAACATTTCTTGAATTTCTTGCTCGGTTTTTGGTTATCTTAGAAAAAACGACTAGAGTTTGGACTAATAAAATATTGTTGTTATTACTGATTTCTTGTATTTTGCATATATTATTCAAGCATATTAGTAGACAACATAAATATTATAAATATAACTGATTGTTTGGATTTTAAAATAGACAATATTATAGTGTTTTTTTTAGATGGTAACATACTATTACAAGTTCATGTAAACCACCACCTAGTTTTAGGTCTATTAAGATTAATATTAATTTATCTATAATTATATGTACGTATATTTTTAATTATAAGTAAATATTTAGTTAAGCCAGTCAATATTAATTAATTATATATTTATGTTGTCTTTTATATATATATGTGTGTGTGTGTGTGTGTAAGCCACCTATTTAAAATAATGGTATTGAATATGATTTTTTTGTAATGAAATATATGAGATATATTATATATCAAGTAAGAAAATCTTGATTACTATTAGTAATTAAGTTAAAAAAATTCATGAATGTACATACAATATATGTTAATAGCTAGATACTGTAAGTTTCTTGAGTCATCATATTCTTTTTTCTTAACTATCATGTAGTTTTTTATAATTATATATCTAATTACATTTTTTTATAGTTTGTAGAAAAAAAAAATACACACGAGAAGAATTTGATGTTTGTCAAAGAGAATATGTCAATAAGATTGTCAATTTTTTATTGATAGTATTGGACACTTTAGCTAGTTAATTATATGTTTCACATTTTGGTACTAATTATATTTAATTTATATGTATAGTTGATTTTGGTTAGTAGTATAGGCTCGAGTATTTTAATTTACTGATGTGATAAGCAATATGCTTTGTAAGTGACATGTATGCTTGTTCTTGTTTTTGATTAATGAAATATATATGTGTGTGTGTGTGAATTTATGATTACATTATGAGATGTATATATAATATGACATGAGCAAGGAAAAAAAATATTTACACAAAGTTATTATTAATTTTTTTTTTTTAAACTTTTAGGTACGGTTAGATATAAAACAAACGACAGCCGTACCTAAAATTATTTAGGTACAGTTAGTAAACCGTACCTAAATAATTTTAGGTACGTTTATTATTTGTTTAGATACGGTTGTCAAATCTTAAATGACCTAAATCTCAAAGTTGCAATTAAAAAAAACCAAAAAAAAATATAGTAAAAATCCTTCCACTGAGAACAGAGCAACCTAATGAAAACCACTACTTGAGATCGTAGGCTGTAAATAAAGAAGGCACCTTCACTCATCCAAGTAAAACCCTAATTTATCAATTATAGAACTAAGAATCAAACCTCAAAAGACAAATTAACAAGGAGAGAGGAACAGAGATAGATGATAACTAGAAGAGCCTAAACTTAATTTAGGTTTACTTTCTCTAATCGAATGTATGCATAAGAAAAAATGTCTTCTTACTTGTGCTTGACGTGAGTAATCAACTTAAAAGCAACATTTTGCTTTTCCAAACTTTCTACAGACTCTTTCTTGAAGGAAGAAACTTGTTGCTTAACCATCACAACTCCACTTCTCTCGTCAAAACCAAAATTCCCCATACTTTCATTCATCGTTACCGATCCCTTGAATGATGTGCTAGCTATGCCATCACCCCCAAAAACACACAAGTGTCGGTCAATGACCCCATCATATTGCTTCCCTCATTTGCAAAGCTTATACCCTCAGTTGGTTATTGTTCATGCTCAACGGCGAGCTTTGAGATAACATGTCTCAGAGTTAGCTGTGACTCGTTCCCTAAGATTAGTGGCATAAAATAAAACTAAAAGAACTTAGATATTAACAAGGGTAAAAACCATAATTTCTCAATGCCA
The DNA here is from genome assembly GCA_029378325.1 of Elaeagnus macrophylla. Lineage (NCBI taxonomy): Eukaryota > Viridiplantae > Streptophyta > Magnoliopsida > Rosales > Elaeagnaceae > Elaeagnus > Elaeagnus macrophylla. The sequence goes on along the minus strand of CM055652.1, from coordinate 11,289,964 downwards.
AAACGACAACGTCGTGCAAAAAATGAAAAAATGATTTGTGGCCTATATATGTGCTGTACGTGCTATTATTTCAAGATTAGGCCACAAAGCCAATTTGCTCTAAAAGTTGATTTAGTAAAAATAAATAAATAAATAACATTGTTGCAATATGTTCAACAATGGGCGCGGCCCATTGGATTCTTTCTTAAACTCTAAAGAATTGAAAGGGAGTTCGACTATCACTATTGTGGTCCAGGTGGTAAGACTCCCAATTCCTCCACCTGGAACCCAAGTTCGAATTCCACCGGGTGCGTGAGTGTGTTTTCTTTATATTAATAAAGAAAAAGGGGACTTTAGAGCCCCTTTTTTAAAAAAAAAAATATATATATATATATATTAAAAATAAAACAAATAAGCCACGGGTCGGCACGTCAAAAACTATCCAACAAGTCAAATACGATAAAGCCTACAAATTAAAAACTAAGAAACGGGTTGACATGGTAATTGGATTAATTGTTACCTAATATGTTATATATTAGAGGGTGGAAGTCGAATTGTTATTTTGTTTAGATAGCAAGTATTATTTAATTTTTTAAATTATATATATATATATATATATATATATATATATATATATATATATATATATATATATATATATATAAGTCTATTTATTTGTAAAACATGTCTCATGTAAAATTAAAATTAATTTTTATCCAATTTTTCGTTAAATTTAACAGAATAACACATGTGTTACATACATGTTTATATTTTTTGATAAATATATATCTAATAAAGTAAATTTTAATTAAAAAATTAGTCCAATTTTTTAACAATTTATTTCTCTCATTATTACAATTTTTTGTTATTATTTAATTTGTGGCTTTAAATATTAGATAATAAAAATTTTGTTTAAATTTGAAATAATTTTTTTTTAAAAAAATTTGAGTAATTTTTTAATTAAATATTAGTTTTTTTACATATACGTTTTCGAAAAAATATAAACATACATATGATACATGTGTTATTCCATTAAATTTAATAAAAAATTGTATAAAAATTTAACTTTATTATTATTTGACACACCTTTTTATAAGCAAATTGACTTAAAAATATAATTTTCACAAATAAAGATATTTAAGAACATATTTTTTAAGTTAAAAAACTAAACACAATTTTTCACATAAATAAAAAGATATCCACCACATTTTTTTCCTACATTATATAAAAAATGGATTAAATAAATATATTATTATACATAAATATATATTTTAAAATAAAAGAAATGGGCCAAAAGAGCCATAAATCGTGATATTAATTAAAGTAGCTTTATCTAATTTTTAATCATTTTTACTTCAAGCGTATTAGGACTACTTTTTGGCCGATAATTATTTACCATATTGTCTTTTATTGTATAGACTAATAATACAGAGAATAATATAATATTGTATGTAATGTTTATATTTATTAATAATTTTTATGTAAATAATTATATATTATAAATTAAATTATAGTTAATTTATTTTATTTTTTAATATTTTATTTATTTTAATATTTAGTTATTAAAATGCATTTTCTTTTAATGTGACACTTTAAAATGAATATATAGACTAACACATTAATGTAACGTGTACATATATATATTTATTTTGTATATACATATACATTCAAATTTTATTATAAAATGTTATTCTGCATAATTTGATTTTGTATGTAATATTTACATTTATTTATAATTTGCATGTAATATTTAAATTTTATATAAATAAGTGGATGTTATAAATTAGAATATAGTTGATTTATTTTGTCTTTTAATATTTAATTATTGAAATGCATTTTCTATTTATGTAATATTTTAGATTCAAAACTATATATGTAGAGATACATTAATGTAATGTATACATATATATTTATTTTGCATATAACATATACATTATTATGGTATAAAATGTAATTCTGAATAATATAATGTTGTATATAATATTTATATTTACTTATAATTTGTATATAAAATTTATATTATATGTAAATAATTAAATATTATAAATTAAATTGTAGTATTTTAAAACCAAAATTTATATATGTATAAGTATATTTATGGAAGCCATAGACTATAGCTTTTGTACATTTAGTTTCGATGTTATTAATATTAATATAAGGATAGTTGTGTAAATTTATTACTAGAAAAATATTAATGTTGTGTTTTGTGAAATAAATTTGCTAGTTACTTAAAAACGGTAATATTTTCAAAATTTTCTATTTAGATAATTCACTTTGAGGATATGTAATACGTACAAATATAAATAAATGTAATTTTTTTTATTAGATTCAGATCGGATGAAATATAGTAAAATTTGTCGTCTAATTTGAATTTAACATAATGAGAAATTTTTAATCTAATTTAATTCATCATTAAATCGAATCCGTTTAATAATTAACAGAAATTAAATTATCGAATTTTATTTACACATCTAAGTGCTTTGGGCTCAAAACAAATGGCTCAAAATCGGATAAGCAAATAGGCTATTCACCAATGGCTGGAACTATAACGTTATCGGTTTCACCGTTAGCCAATGCCACCACTAAGCTCTTCCACTCTTCACCCATAGACCACCCCCTTGCGCACAACTCATTCCTTCTTCCATCACCATGCCCATCTCACACGCCATAACATCAACATTTGCCATCTTAGCCGGGTTTGTCAATCTCTCCATCTCTTTTTTTATTCCCTCTTCTTCAATGTTTTCATTTTTGGGTTAACTTTTTATCAGCCTAACAAATCAAATAACGAAGAAGGATGGGAAGTTGATGAAGCCTTCCCTTTTCATGGTGATGATTTGGTGGAGGATGACGAGACTGATAATGAGGAAGATGAGACAGAAAGCAGTATTGATTTATTAGTGAGGTTTCTACAAAGCATTTACAGGAACATCTCAAAGCGTGCCAAGAAGGCCTCTCGTTCTGTTTTACCCGCTGCAATTTCGACCCAGCTGGTAATTCTTTGTTCAATTTTTTAATTTCTAATTTTGATTTTGGTACTAGAGGATTTTTGTCTTCTTAGGTTTTACTAGTTTTCAACTTATGTCTAGTTGTGCAAGTTTCAATACTGCTCTTTTCTGCAACAGATTATCTTATTGATATTAGAACGTGCAATTTTGTCAATTATTAGATCACAGTAAGGAGTAATATAATCATATCTTTGCTTTGTCAAGATATAAATTCCATTGCACTTATGAAAATGCTATAATCTTTTATTGATAATATGGGGATCAGAGAAACTGAATTATATTCAAACACTTCATTGTGTTTTGGTGTGTATAATGTATACAGGAATTTGGTGATATTACATTATTTACATATGTACATTTATAATGTACAAGCTGATTACTTAAACTCAAATCCTTTTCAATGTATCGTAATAGTAGCTTGGGATTGGAGTCAAAATGTGTGTCAATTTTTTTTTTTTTTTTTACAACAATACGTGCCAAATGTTTAGGGCTTTAAAAGAGCAATACTATGCATCTCAATCTGCGTCTTCTGAGAAGTATCTTTAAGCGAGGTGTTAAAATTGTATTTATTTTAGGCGCTGGAGTGCTGAAATCTCTTATTAACACTGGGCAACCATCTCCAATGTGGCTTTATCTCACTAAAATAGTGCAAGTTTTGCAATAAAAATTGCTCTAAAGAGGCGATAAAGATTTGCACTAAAAATTGCTTTAGGGTCCTATAACTTGCATAAGTGGAGCGCATACATTCCTTAATTTTATAGTAGATTACATAAGTGATGTTGCTTTTATAAAATTAATATTAAAGTCTTTTTCTAACTGTTACTAAGAAATTTGGTTATATTCAGTTATTTGTTAGTCATGTTATCAAATTTGTGAGAGCATTTCTAAAATAAATTTTTTATTGAGGTTATTAGGGTGATGTTAAATGATTATAAATAACCTTAAAATTTTGGTTTATAACTGGTACATGAAAAATTTCTTAGTCAATGGTCAAAATAAAACTTTAGTGTTAATTTTATAAGCATACTCTCTACTTGTGTAAGTGAACCTAACGCCCTTTACCCTATTTTAAACGTGCTCTTATGGTGTTTTGCTTATAAAAGTTATGTATCAATTCCAATATTAATGCTTGCATAATGATACAGACTAATAATCTCTCTGTATAGATTATTTAGTTCTACTGTATTTCTACATACGTGGAATGGGAAATTAATGCTGCTAATTTGCTTTAGTTCCTTTCTTGTCTTTTTTTTTTTTTCCTTTCCCTGTCTCCCTCAGGTTTCCTTTGCAGTTGATGGGGTTCTCCTTTTGGCTTCATTGTCCGTTATTAAGGCTCTCCTTGAGGTGTACTTACTCTCCCCACGCTTATCTTTGCATCCACTTAAATTGTATCACTTAATGTACCAATTTATATATTTTATAGACCCAAAAACCGATTTGACCAAAGAGGAATGCTAGTTACACCCAATTTTGCACTCAGTTCACCCAATGCATGCCAGGTTGCACTCATAATTCATAACTTCTCTATTTTACTGTTGCTCACAATGGTGTATATGATTTAACGCAAGTGCACGTGTCGCAAACAAGTAATATAATGATAAGAAAGATCGTTCCCACGGAGATTGGAATACTAGAAAATATCGTAAAAATTAACTATTAAGATCAATGTTTTGTGTTTTTGTTTATTAAAATAAAATAAAAAAAATAAAATAAAATAAATAATACGAGAGAACAAGAGTGAAAATACTGAAACAAAGTTTAACGAGAGAGATATCAAGAATCGCAAGGAGGTAAATCAGTTAGGATCGCGAATGTGACGTAGTGATGTAGACAAACTGCGTTGCTGCAGCAATGCTGTAGCAATGCTGCAGCAAAGTATACCAGTAACAAGAATTACAAAAATTCACAAAGGATTCTTCCGAATCTGCAATGTTTATTATATTCTATGACTCAATGAAACATATTCCTATGCAAAACTGAATCTAAGAACAACGTTCATGCACAAATTCTTTTGAGTTATGTGAGATAATTATATATTCCTATATTAATTTTCTTCACACTATTCTAGCTTTATCCAACTTAAATTAACCTTTCCAGATTCAATTTTAGTCTACTAACCTATCAATTGTTGATCAAACAATCAATAAGAATAAATCAATTAATCAAGCATAGAATAACTAGCATCCTTCACCAAGCAAAGCACAACTTTATAAAATTAAAGCATAAGGTCTACATACACTTCCACATCCACAACCCTAACTGAATGAAAATTTAGCCAAGCATATTTCTAAAATTAAATAACAAATCATCCATGGTCAACATCAGATTCATAGAGTTATAGAAATTTGGAAAAACAATAAAAGAAGAATAGAAGAAGGAATAAATTAATAAAACCCCCTTCTATTGAATTTGTCTCTGTTCTCTGTCCAATTCTGCTGTGTTTTCCTCCTCTGATGTCCTCCTGTTTCTGTCTAGAATTTCTGTTCAGAATCTGCCCAGAAATTGCATTGCTCTCTGCTTGTTTTTCTCTCTTTTCTGTGTTGTTTTCTGATCAGTTTTTGTGCCCAGAATTGCCCTATATTTTCTGCCTCTCGTCTCCTGCGTTGCTGCCCAGAATTCTCCTCTGATCTGCGCTATTGCTGCTGAGTATTTTCTCCTCTTCTGTCCCACGCAGCTGCTGCCCAGATCTGCTGTATATGTATTTTATTTGCTGCCGCAGTTCTTCATCAAGATCAGCCCCTGTTTTTGTTCTTTTATATTAGGTTTAATTGGAGACAAGTTTTGGTGTGTTAATTTCCAATATTATCCCTAAAGGGATGAGTTAGTAAGAGCCCAAAATTGTCCTTTTATTTAGAGTCCAAATCAGCCTTTAAATTTTAACTCCAAGTCAGCCTCTGTTTTCTGCGTTGATTTCCTGATATGATTTTGCTGCAGCAATGCTGTAGCAAAGCTGCAGCAAAGTTGTCCTGTTTTCTGCGTTGATTTCCTGATATGATTTTTGCTGCAGCAATGCTGTAGCAAAGCTGCAGCAAAGTTGTATTTTTGAATTTTCTTTGTTGTTTTCTTTATTTCCTGCAAGGGCAATGAAAATATAATGAGTGCACATCAAAATATAATTCTTTTTGACACATTTCATAATTATTTTGAATTTATTATCAAAGAATTCATTTAAATCACAAAATCCACAAATAGTGTATAAATGATTATAATGTGTGGATATTCCCAAATTAACAAGCAAGTATTTATGAATAAGAGCTAATAATACTCTAATAAATTAGAGTTATCATTTACTATCATGGTTCACCGTACCATTGCAAAAATGTACCTTTATTTCAAAAGTCGCACTTGTAAGACCTTACAGTGTAATTTTAATTGAAATATAATTGTCATCTATTTAGGTTATATGAAATGGAACCTTTTTGTCATTAGCATACCAATGTTTGAGAGTTGTTTAATCATTCTGAAGTTGGATTATCATAGTGAGTAGTGACTAGTTCAAGCAAAGTGAAAACTGATGTTGAAGGTTGAATGCTGATGATAGGTGGTTTGCACCTTTGGTGGCACTGTATTTGTGGTTATCCTGCTCCTTCGTGTGATATGGGCATCTATTTCATATTTTCAATCTAATAGAAGCAATTTTAATCAGGCTGGAAGCTCCTTTAGTCAACGGTCAAAATAAAACTTTAGTGTTAATTTTATAAGCATACTCTCTACTTGTGTAAGTGAACCTAACGCCCTTTACCCTATTTTAAACGTGCTCTTATGGTGTTTTGCTTATAAAAGTTATGTATCAATTCCAATATTAATGCTTGCATAATGATACAGACTAATAATCTCTCTGTATAGATTATTTAGTTCTACTGTATTTCTACATACGTGGAATGGGAAATTAATGCTGCTAATTTGCTTTAGTTCCTTTCTTGTCTTTTTTTTTTTTTCCTTTCCCTGTCTCCCTCAGGTTTCCTTTGCAGTTGATGGGGTTCTCCTTTTGGCTTCATTGTCCGTTATTAAGGCTCTCCTTGAGGTGTACTTACTCTCCCCACGCTTATCTTTGCATCCACTTAAATTGTATCACTTAATGTACCAATTTATATATTTTATAGACCCAAAAACCGATTTGACCAAAGAGGAATGCTAGTTACACCCAATTTTGCACTCAGTTCACCCAATGCATGCCAGGTTGCACTCATAATTCATAACTTCTCTATTTTACTGTTGCTCACAATGGTGTATATGATTTAACGCAAGTGCACGTGTCGCAAACAAGTAATATAATGATAAGAAAGATCGTTCCCACGGAGATTGGAATACTAGAAAATATCGTAAAAATTAACTATTAAGATCAATGTTTTGTGTTTTTGTTTATTAAAATAAAATAAAAAAAATAAAATAAAATAAATAATACGAGAGAACAAGAGTGAAAATACTGAAACAAAGTTTAACGAGAGAGATATCAAGAATCGCAAGGAGGTAAATCAGTTAGGATCGCGAATGTGACGAGTGATGTAGACAAACTGCGTTGCTGCAGCAATGCTGTAGCAATGCTGCAGCAAAGTATACCAGTAACAAGAATTACAAAAATTCACAAAGGATTCTTCCGAATCTGCAATGTTTATATATTCTATGACTCAATGAAACATATTCCTATGCAAAACTGAATCTAAGAACAACGTTCATGCACAAATTCTTTTGAGTTATGTGAGATAATTATATATTCCTATATTAATTTCTTCACACTATTCTAGCTTTATCCAACTTAAATTAACCTTTCCAGATTCAATTTTAGTCTACTAACCTATCAATTGTTGATCAAACAATCAATAAGAATAAATCAATTAATCAAGCATAGAATAACTAGCATCCTTCACCAAGCAAAGCACAACTTTATAAAATTAAAGCATAAGGTCTACATACACTTCCACATCCACAACCCTAACTGAATGAAAATTTAGCCAAGCATATTTCTAAAATTAAATAACAAATCATCCATGGTCAACATCAGATTCATAGAGTTATAGAAATTTGGAAAAACAATAAAAGAAGAATAGAAGAAGGAATAAATTAATAAAACCCCCTTCTATTGAATTTGTCTCTGTTCTCTGTCCAATTCTGCTGTGTTTTCCTCCTCTGATGTCCTCCTGTTTCTGTCTAGAATTTCTGTTCAGAATCTGCCCAGAAATTGCATTGCTCTCTGCTTGTTTTTCTCTCTTTTCTGTGTTGTTTTCTGATCAGTTTTTGTGCCCAGAATTGCCCTATATTTTCTGCCTCTCGTCTCCTGCGTTGCTGCCCAGAATTCTCCTCTGATCTGCGCTATTGCTGCTGAGTATTTTCTCCTCTTCTGTCCCACGCAGCTGCTGCCCAGATCTGCTGTATATGTATTTTATTTGCTGCCGCAGTTCTTCATCAAGATCAGCCCCTGTTTTTGTTCTTTTATATTAGGTTTAATTGGAGACAAGTTTTGGTGTGTTAATTTCCAATATTATCCCTAAAGGGATGAGTTAGTAAGAGCCCAAAATTGTCCTTTTATTTAGAGTCCAAATCAGCCTTTAAATTTTAACTCCAAGTCAGCCTCTGTTTTCTGCGTTGATTTCCTGATATGATTTTGCTGCAGCAATGCTGTAGCAAAGCTGCAGCAAAGTTGTCCTGTTTTCTGCGTTGATTTCCTGATATGATTTTTGCTGCAGCAATGCTGTAGCAAAGCTGCAGCAAAGTTGTATTTTTGAATTTTCTTTGTTGTTTTCTTTATTTCCTGCAAGGGCAATGAAAATATAATGAGTGCACATCAAAATATAATTCTTTTTGACACATTTCATAATTATTTTGAATTTATTATCAAAGAATTCATTTAAATCACAAAATCCACAAATAGTGTATAAATGATTATAATGTGTGGATATTCCCAAATTAACAAGCAAGTATTTATGAATAAGAGCTAATAATACTCTAATAAATTAGAGTTATCATTTACTATCATGGTTCACCGTACCATTGCAAAAATGTACCTTTATTTCAAAAGTCGCACTTGTAAGACCTTACAGTGTAATTTTAATTGAAATATAATTGTCATCTATTTAGGTTATATGAAATGGAACCTTTTTGTCATTAGCATACCAATGTTTGAGAGTTGTTTAATCATTCTGAAGTTGGATTATCATAGTGAGTAGTGACTAGTTCAAGCAAAGTGAAAACTGATGTTGAAGGTTGAATGCTGATGATAGGTGGTTTGCACCTTTGGTGGCACTGTATTTGTGGTTATCCTGCTCCTTCGTGTGATATGGGCATCTATTTCATATTTTCAATCTAATAGAAGCAATTTTAATCAGGCTGGAAGCTCCTTTGGCAAGACGCAGCCAGTAACATAAATTTTCATCACAATTTATAAGGTAAAGCCTATATGTTTCTCGTTTAGAACTCACTCAAACCTTGGAATTTGTTGGATTATGCTCAATCCTAATGCTCGACTTTAAAAAATTCAGGTAGTTCTACCATTCCGTCTAAGAATTATTATAGACCTCGAAGCTCTTCTCTCTCTCATTTCCTATTGAGCTATGAAAATGAACTCCTACTCTACATTAAATTTTAGTTCCATATCATAGGCCTTCTCTCTTTGCCTTAAGATTACCACTTTATTCACCATATCTTCTTTCATAAGCAACCAACTCCTTGTTTGTATCCTATGTGCCATTTGCTTTCTTTTTTCTTCCATAAATCTCAAGCACACAAAGGTAAAACGACTAAGTAGTTTCTTATTTATGAAAAAATTATCTCCTTCATTTTCTATTGACTCCTAATTTGAGACATGTCCGTTTGAGAAGAAAGAAATTTAGTCAATTATAAGCATGAACATAAGAGGACTTAAGTTTACCTGTGAATCATGACTAAATCAGTTCGTACATTATCATGACTTGGGCATTTTTTTCCCTTTCGAAAGTAGTTATCCTAAATCAATTATAAGCTATGTTTTGTACTATTGCAACTGTACATTAGTGGTTAAGTAGTGATTCTGGTTAAATCAATGAGCAAATTGTTTTGCTGTATTGGCACAAAATGTCAGTTTACTTTAAGCTAGTTCCACATCCACGGCTAGCACTTCAATGGTGTGTGATTCATATGAAAGTCAAACGGCTCTCACCCTTATAAAACACAAATCTCTTATTAACACAAGTAAGAAATAACATTTTTCTCCCTACACCAACAAAGATTCCTATTCCAATTTTTTGGCTAGTTCTAAATATCGTCTTAGTTTCAATTTACTACTTTTAGTTGCTTTTGTTTCAATTTACTATTTTTTATTTTCAAATCATTGCAATAAACTATTATGGTGGAATTTTTCCCCAAAGAAAGAGGATAATAAGTATCATAAATTTAGAATAAGAAACATTCTTTACAAGAACAATACTTATTCAGGAACTTAATTAAGTTTAGGCATTGATATAATGACAAGAATGTGTACCTTCTATGAGATAGACTTGGAAAAGAATCCATTTATTTTCTAGCACACAAACAAATGGGACACTGTGACTAACTTAAGCAGTCTTAATAGAAGACAATTACAACTCCATGACTGAGGAAGAGGATGACCTTTGATTTAATAGAATAAACTATACTTTTTTAGAGTAGCTGAAGGAGGAGGCATCACCTCTTATGCTTTTATTACGAATTGAAGAGGAGGATAATTTACACTATGTTGTTCTTTCAAAGCCACCACCGACCTGCATATGCAACCACTCAGGTGATGAACCACGGCTGAATTCCCTAGTAGGTTGCGAAGGAAATGCCATGCCGGAAGTATCAAATGCTTGTTGCCCAAACTGAAATCCCAAATTAATCTGTTATGAGAATAGTAATTCATGACAAATTCGAAAGAAAATCAAATCTAATTACTCTCTCAATGCCACATATTTCAAATACAAAATTTGAATTGAAAGAAACATACAAATTTATTGATAAATGTATAAAAATATTGTTGGCACTTCTAACATGATATATAAGGGCTTCAAATCTCAATAACCCCAATTGTTGCCATAATGAATTTTTTCCAACTTCCCTGGAGTAAATTAATATCAAGGATAATTGGCTAACTCTTACTAGTTGTAAAACATCCAAGGCATCAAAACTTCCAGGGTTTAGGTATGCTGGCACGTAAGGTCCACAAAATGGGTCCTTGTGGTTTTAATTAGTAGATAATATTAGGCAAATAGAAGAATTAGCCATACGATGACTAAAATGGTAAATCAAGTAATCCACTTACAAAAGGATAAGGCTAATGGAAATTAAGTTTAAAACCCAAAATCAGTACAAATTGCTACAGCTTACTTCTTTAGGAGGAAACATGTCATTGTTCATTCTTGAGTTCACTGTTTCAAGCTTCATAGACAAGAACTGTAAATAACCAGTAAATATGTTAGGCTGAATTTTAGGTTTTATACGAGGAGATTTTACAGTAAGGCTCAACAAGCAGGCCCTATTTAGTGGATGATTCATACCTCAACCTGACGTTGTAGAGATTGAATGTAATTAATTATCTCATCGAGGACTAATGCTTTCCCAATTACCTGAAACAAGATGAAAGAACTCGTAAATACACAGTTTCAAGTTTCAACATCATAAAAAGAGTCAGGACTCAGGAATCTGATACCAGATTGTGTTGTGTACAATCTATAAGTCTCTTCACCTAGTCCTATAAAAGAGATGAGGACGCTATCCAGTCTTGGTAATATTTACTTTTGTGGGTCAAGTGAGAATGTTAACCATAAAAATAAGGAAAATATTATCCATCACCTATTTTAGATAATAGGAGATAATCTGCTATTTGAGTGACCACGTTTTAATGAGTGATCTGTCAAATAAATAATGGGTGAACATGTTTTAGATAACACTTTTTATTATCTAAATATGTTGTGGATATTACCTATTAATAATTATTAGTTATCTAATAGTTAAATTAAAGAGGTAATTAAGCAGATATTAGGAGATAATCTGCTATTTGAATTCAATAAAGGCCCTTAGCCTGGTTCTATAAAATAACATCACCTCATCAGTTATGTCTAAGCCAAAAAAAAAAAAACATAGACAAAATATTTTTATTTCACTTTTTTTTCTTGCAGGTCTTAAGTGGTTATTTTGAGACTTGAAAGCTTGAGTTAATCCACATATCACATATACATCTAGCAATAACAAGTAAGTGAAATTTAAATTTCCAATACCATACCTTATTACAACCAGGAACCAGATCTTGGAGAATCTTCATTCTCTCACTTATCTTTTCTCTTCTAGCCTGTCCAGTCCACCATAAGTTTCCAGTCAGACAAGTTCACCCAATAGCATTTGATATAAAAGCTTTTAAGTACAAGCTCTTGTTACGTTATGTTTACAATTTTACATAGTAATTATACATCTTCAAAATATTATTTTATGGTTGTTGAGAAATAACAAGTCATATAAATTTGCACCCTTATTTTTTATTTTAAAAAAAAAAAAAACACCTTTATTCACATTTATACCAATTACGTTGTTAAATTTTCTTTAAAATAAATAAATAATTTTTTTAAAAAAACAAAATTATTCGGCCATATCATAACTGTGCTACTAGCATTCTTCTTGTGGTTGTCTCTAGATCCAAAATCCAATCCTTGAAATTTCGACAATAATAGGAATAAGTTAACAAAAAAGGATGTTCTATATAAAATTACACCATGTTTGAAAAGAAGAAAGTAAATTACTCTTTCTGCTAGACTGTGACTATCTGTTGCTTGACCCCTTCTCGCCCGTACATGGATATAGTCCTGCTTAGGTGGATCAGGCGGCCGACTAATTTGTTCCACAGGCTTACCTGAGCCGGATTCTGCTTCGGTTTTCGACTCACGAATCTCATCTTTACATCCTGAAGTTTTAAACCGTTTTCCACCACAATCATTCTGCCAAAGCATCAGAAAGAAAATCGTCATAAGCAACCAAAATCTTAATTCTTAACAATCAACACCAAATGAACAACAGCCAAATCACAACCCACTTTCAGTGTCTCAACTCTCAACTCTAAATTGTATTTGGTCTAAAGGAACGCAGGAAATCACCATAAAGCAATGGATATTTAACAAATTGTATAGACATGCTTAGAGAAGCTAATAAAATCCAGACTCAAAGTTGTTAACTATAAATCAGAAATGAGATCAAAGTAGAAGTTGAAAGAATATAAAGAAGGAATACCACGCCATTCCCACTGCTACTAGAGACGCACTTGGCAGACTCATCTTCCGCATTACGACGCTTCCCGACACCGCCATTACAACCAACTCCACCTCCATGACTCCCTCTGGTATCCAAACTCATCAGATCATTGGCCGAAACTTCCTGATTCGTACCCGAAACATTCCCAAATTGACCTAAATTGTGACCAAACTGAGGCATCCGCAACCCCAATCCACCTCCAGACTCAGCAACACTCGCACCGCCTCCATTCATTGGAAACTGCCAGATCTCCGCCAGATTAAACGACGTTGCATTAGCATTCCCAAACGACGCCTCGTCCATCAACGTACCCGGATCCATCTATATCAACTTCAAACCAATTCAAAACTCAGTCTCTATATAACCCTTCGAGTAACAGTCTTAATATTCGTTTGAGAAAGGGGAAGAAAGAGAAAGAACTGTAAACAGAAGACAAAACAAGTATTTATTATAGCTTCTGGAATCAAACAGTTCGTTAAGTCACTAAGTTACGCTTCTTTATTATATGGATAGCGAGGATAGCGAGAACAGAGAAAGCTGGGCTTTTAAGTAGCTTCGAAAAGTGAGCTAAGACTCTGAGGAAAAAAAAGTGAGAGAAAAGAGATTCAGAGAAGGCATTTGAAAGCGAGGGATAGAGATAAGACTCTTATTATATTAGTACAGTGGAGTTGGTGCGCACTGTGCCCACTCAACTCGTACTATTTGTCTACCTTAATTTTATTTATAATTTGGATAATAATATTTTTACAAATATTTTTATTATTACGTATATTTTGATTAAAATTATTGTTAATAAATTATAATTAAAGCAATAATAATATAAATTTATAATGATATGTTGATGGTGGTGGATACGTAACTCAATTTAATGAAAATACAGAAAAATTAGTATCTTTAAAATAAAAATAAATTTTTAAAAATTTAATACTCTCAATTTTCTAAAAGTGAAAAAAAAAAAAAAAAAAAAAATTCTAAAAGTGTACGTCTAGCTAATTGACAGGGACGAGACATAGGCAGACAAACAACGTCATTTTGATTGCATTTGCCAGTGAGGTTTTCTCGGATGGTCCAGCATTTTAATGTTTTTTACATTTTTTCTCTCTCCTATATTTATTTATTTTAATATTAATCCTTTAAAATATAATTTATATGATAATATACTTGTCCTATATGGATACTAATATTATTATATATTCAATTATGAATTTTAAATCTAAAAATAATTTGTCTTGCTATTTTTATCTCAAATTAAAAAAAAATTAATTTTAAAATGAAAGAAAAATATAAAAAATAAATTAATTATTAACATAAATAAAGTTTTATAATGAAATTGTATTAATTTATGAAGGAAAAAAATTACTAAAAAATTACATAAAATTTAAAATATAAATTAATTTATTAAAATATTTTTGATCATCTTTATCCATGATACATAGTTAACGCAAAGTACATTGAGCAGAAGATTTTTTTTTTTTTTTTTTTTTTTTTTGACTGAGATTTGTACAAAAGAAAATAAAAAGTTGAGTTTCTCATGTCACGAATCACGATAATCTAAAATATGTTCATGGTATTTTTCTATGTACGTGTGAATTTGCAAAGGCGGATTTTCTCTTTCAATTAGTTAATCATTGTTAATGATTAATTGATTATGAATAATGATACAGTTATTAACGGTATATTTACTATCAATTATAAATAAATAGGATTTTGGAGGCATGTGTCATGTGTTATCCGTGCCAATATATAAAAAATAAAAAATTTAAAGGTTTTATAATTTTACCAAATAAGCATATAATTATTAAACTAGGTATTTGAGATCTTGTAATTTTTAAAAACTAGCAAAATAGTTTTGTAATTTATGAGTTACGTACTATAAATATTGTTATTATGAAAAGTAATTAATTTTACTCTTTTTTTTTTTTTTTTTTAAATAAGTACTTCTGTCTTCTAATCTAACAAAAGTATTAAAACCGAGAACTTATATCATTTTTCATAAATAAAGAGATTACAATTATTCAATTTAAAATTATAGTACTAAAATATTCATTTGCACATTATAACAAAATTAATGTGACATTTTTTTTAATTTATAGGATCTCTAGTATTTAATGTAATAATTATCGAACTAAATTATTTAAATCAAATATTTATATAACTTCTAATGGCCTGCATCCTATATAAATAAATTAGTATAAATAAATCTTTATGTTTTTTTTTTATCAAATGATAGGTATCTTTAGGTGTAAAATTGTTCTTTGATAAATGATTGATTTTATGCTTCTATCGAGTTTAAAATTTACGATCTTTTAAATACAAGACATTTTTATTTACTACTTAAGTTAACAATTGAGAACATAAATAAATTTTTTTGAGACAAGCAAATTAAAAATGAAGGATTTCAAATACCTGTGAGTTATATAGTTGACCAAAAAAAAAAAACTTGTGAGTTATATAAAGTTATTTGAAAATATTATTATAAACGAAGCATCAATTTGTAATTAAAAATTATTGGAAAAATAATATTTGTAATATTTATTAAAATTGTAAATGATAAAAATTGCTTGAATTAGATAAGAATATAACACATCATATCTCTCCAATTGAATGGCAAATTTAAAAATAATTTTTAAAAAATTGCTTGAATTTGATAAGAATATAACACATCATATCTCTCCAATGGAATGGCAAATTTAAAAATAATTTTTTTTCCAGTAGGTGTTGACATCAAGTAAAACCCTCTTGATTGCCCATGTCCCCCCAAAGTTAAAGCGGAAGGAGTGTGATGCCTCATGTGTAAGTTTGAGTGGTGCGAGTGTAATTTTATTATTGAAAAATGTTTTTTTTTTTTTTTTTATAAATAAGTTAATATATACATTAATTCACATTTTATATATAATTGATTATTTTTTATAATAAATAGTATCATAATTATATCAATATCTCACATTCTTAATTTAACATTTAATTATATACATATTACTTGACATATACAACAATACATAAAATATTATATTATACCTCATCTATTGAAAGACAAAAAAAAAAAAAAAAAGTAAACCCTTCTGATTGGGTCTCTTCATACTTCTAATTATAGTCTAAAATGTCGATGTCGATCGTGACTTAAATTTTACAAAAATGTTGAGGATGTTAACGTTGTCAATGAAAATTTTGGAATTTTTTTTGAAAAATTATGGAATTTGTTCGTAAAATTTTATAATACATCTAAACAATCAATTACTTATATTTTTAAATTAATTTTTTATTTAATATATATATTTATAAATACTTGTAGTGTTCAATTTATTCAATAAGTCAATTAATTAAAACGTGAAATAATTTTTTAGAATAAGTCAATTAATATATATATTTATAAATATTTGTAGTGTTCAATTTATTCAATAAGTCAATTAATAATCGACATTTTTACAATAATATCTATAATATTTACGTATTTTTTCAACATTTTTTTTGACAAAATTGCAACATTTTTATCAAATAAAATAAATAGCATATATTGATGTCAAAGTGCCCAAAATTTTACATTGTCTCCGTTTTTCAACCTTGCCCCTGATATATGCACTTCAACTTTTGGTAGTAATGTTAACATATATAAATAGATATTAAAAGAATATGAGTTTAAATTTTTTACTATAAATAGGTATTAAAAAATATGAATTGTGTAATTATTTATTTTAAAAAATATTGTATGAATTATAAATTTTTTTTTGGTACATAAATAAATAAATAAATTATTTAATTAGTTTCATTTTTTTACCTATATATATATATTTATTTATTTTTTTATAATACTAAAAAATATATATAATTAAACCATATAAAATCTACGTACATAGTTTTTTTTATATTGCTTTTGGCAGTACGTTTTAAGTTTGATTTTATATCAGCATATACAAGAGTTACTTGTATAAGATAAAGGGTGAAATCTTGTGAGGCATCAAAACTTCGGTAGTTATAATTAAAGTACATAAAAATTTATTAATTTTTTATTAAGGTATTAAAATTTTTATAACTATTAAAAAAAATATTAAAAGTTTAAAATTTTTAAAATTATTAAAAATTTATTCACATGACATATAATAAGTAAAGTCATGTAGATAAATTTATGATAATTTTAAAAAATTTAGACCATTAGTATTATTTTTAATAGTTATTGAACTTTTGATATCTTTTTTCCTAAGATAATTATCATTTATAAATGTCTGATACTTATAGCACTATAAAACATATTTTTTTTTATATTAAATAATATTTAGTATAATTTGAACTTGTATACTAAAATAAGAAAAAAGTAAAGGTGAATGTATATTTTGTTTAGAGCACATGCCTCTCCTCATTTGATCAAATATATAAATTTATACGTAAAATTTTATTATATTTAACATGTAATATACTTTCTTAACTTAAATTTTAAATTTATATTCTAAGTGAAATTTTTTTAAAATTTAAATTTTATATATAAATTCGATTATTTTTAAGAATTTATAGTGCAATTATTTAAATAATAATAATCTGAGATCCTTTAAATTAGTAACTTGTTTAGTTGGTAATCAAAGGTTGAACATCTTTTTAAATTATAGTTTTTACGGGGGCTTAATACCTTTTTAGTACCTATATTTTATCAAAAGCATTTTAAATTGACATTGTTTTCAAGTGGTTATAATTTAATACTCTTTTTTTTTAAATGGTTCAAATTTAGTACCCATGTTCTTAAAATTGTTCCATTTTTGGATTTTGAACAGTAAATGTTAGATTTTAACATTATGATAGGGTTATTTCTGTCATTTTTTATCTTTCTGCCTCAAATAACTATTTGAAGGTATTTGGCTACCATTTTTATTGGATAAAAGTATTTTTCAGATTTAGAAAACATATTTACTTCAAATTTCTTCACCCAATTTCTTATTCTTTGTTAAGCTTATCAAGTAATCATCCTTCAATGGAAGAGTTATGGAGTGAGTTTGTGAATTTTTTTTTGTTTTGCATATTGTACAGTTATGAAGTGAGTTTGTGAAAAAAAAAATTGTGTTCTAAAACCCAAAAATTTGTGTTGTTTACTGTATATTTTAAGTGTGAATTTTTTTTTGGACAAATTGAAAAAAATTTGTGTTCTAAAATGCATAAATATTGTGCATAAATTTGTGTTGTTTACTGCACATTTTAAGTGTAAATTTTTTTTGGACAAACTGAAAAAAAAATTGTGTTCTAAAATGCATAAATACTGTGCATAAATATGTGTTCTAAAATGCAAAATTTTGTGTTTGTTATGCATAATTGTGTTGTTTATTGCACATTTTAAGTATGAATTTTTTTGGACAAATAGCACAATTTTGGTTTTTAATTTGTTTCTCTGAGAAAAAAAATAAAATTAACTGATTTAAAATGAGAGAATGAAATAATGAATATACCTTTGCCCAATTTAATAAATAGTAAAAAATCTATCCTAAATCCTAAAAAAGAATAAAGGAAAAATAACAAAACTAACACCTCTCAAAACTTCTAATAACAAAACTAGCACTCCTTGTGTTCAAATTTATATTTTCACAATTAAAAAAATTACTAATATGTCATTTTTCTTTGAACACCCATCCAATTAGAATTGAACGACGACAATTTAAACCCGTTCAATATTAAACGTTCAATATTTTACGTTCAAATTGAATATTGAACGTTCAATATTATTGGGATGTTAGTTTTATTACTATAAATTTTAGGGATATAATTTTGAATAATTTTCTAATAATAAATTGAAACCATTTAAAAAATATAAGTATTAAACTAAAATCACTTAAAAATATAATCAATTTATAATACTTTTAACAAAATAAAGTACAAAGCCCTTTTTATAGATCTATAATTTGATTTTTTTTTTTCTTCTTTACCAAAGTTCCAAACTTCCAACATAGTTTGTCCAGTGAAACATAACGAGTGGACGTTAATAATGACACTTTCAATTTTTTTTTATATATTAATTTATATAATATAATTTAATTAATTTTAATAAATTATATTATAATTATATCATTATTTTATATTATTGATTTTAAATTTAATCAATAATATCCTATATATTACTCTTCTGAGAAAACTTCACCTTCAATTTTTTGTCAGAAAATGAAACTTGATTCACTTTCGGTAAAATAAGATTCTCACTTTTATCCACACTAAACTAGCATAGTAAAATCGCCTGTCACTGGGTTCTAAGTTCTAACAAAATTAATTGTAGAGGACCATAATGACATCACTATACACTTTCCTTGCATAACCAAGCTGCATATAGTATTATAAATTTTTTTATTATTATAATAAAAGAATATAAAATATTTAATTTATTATTATTACGTATATTTTAATATCATTATTATTAAATAAAATAATCATTAATAAATTATTATTAAATAATCACAAATTACATTGTGATAATATACCACATCACTTTATTCAATATAGTTACATTAAAATATAAGTTATAATGTATAAAATATACATTTTATACAATTTTATTATATTAATAATAAAAATAATTGTTACAAATAATAATATATTTATCAAAATAAAAATAAAAAGAGTAAATTGCATATTGACGTGTTCGATAGTGACACTTACCCAATTGCACTAATTTGTTTATGGTTGGACATGCATTTGCTGTTAATTCTTAACCTAATAGTACCATACACATTCATATATAGCATCAAATACATAATGTCATAAAACAAAGCCCCTTTCCACAAGTCTTTACTAAAAGCTAAGTGGATGAAGTTAGAAGTAATTCAATTACATTTATGAGATCGATAGTCCCAACTTTGCAAGTTCTACCTACATGGTTAATGCTTTAAAACCATATATAATTGTGTCATTCGTTTGTTGATTTAAGTATAGTTCTTGAATGTTATGTTTACATCATTAGTACTAAATAAGTTTTTGCTCATAATTTTTAACCGTGGTCATAAATCTATATATATATATATACACTCCATAATAGAGATTCAATCAATGCACAAAGCATGGCAAAAACGAAAGGCCTTTGCCAACCTTGCTATTTTGAATGACAAATTTGGTTAGGCATAGATAATGGGTGAAAAGAGCATCGAAATAACACACAAGATGTTAATGGTTGAGACTTCAGACTCATATGCTTTATTATTTCTTTCGCACGTAGGATATGATAGTTACTACTACGGACTAGTTTGTTTTGACCAAAACCCAACGGTGAATATAGTACCCCTAAAGCAAAGAAAGCCCCACAATTCATCAATCCAGTTGGCAAAGGGATTGGTAATTTATGGCTTCAATTCTTACAACAGTACAATTGGTAATTTATCTCTTTTCCCTTCAGATTTCCTATAGGGTGTGGCGTAATAATAATTTCATAATTATTAAAAATGAGTATTTTATTATTATTATTACTTGTGGTGCTTGGATTTTATAATTATGAGAATTAGTACTTTAGTCCTGCTAGAGATGGAGTTATGTTGGGGCCTTGGATATGATGCCTCAGCCCCTTCTAATCCACAACTTTATTCATATATGTGTATAATATAATAGATAAAATATTAAATATAAAATTTATATTATAATAATTTTTTCTTTTATATATATCAATTTTATTATTTAAAATTTATTAAAATTGTAAACGTTTGATATTCCTTTTTAAAATATTCAATTAATTTTTAATACATGTATTTATTATTTAGTTAAATTAAAATTATATTTTTAGTTATTTATTATTGTCCACATTATAGTGGCCTATGTTCAATCATTATTCATCATAATTGCGTGTATCGATCATCTATTAAAAATATATATATTTATTTAATTCATTTTATCTTACCAATGATATGAAAGAAAAATAAAAATATTACAAAAATTATTTATATTTTTATACAATAATATATATTTATATATTAAAAAAATTATTTATTATTTAAATCTTGACCCCTAATAATTTTTCTATAGTTTCATAATTATTCGACTGAAATTCTTAATAATTATGATACTATATGTGCCTAGCTAGCAAGTTGAAAATAATAACTAAATTATTGATTTTCATATAATAATTATAGAGCTATAAACAATTAGTTTAGTTGGTTGAACAAAAGGATTTAAGATCATATCTTTGTTAGACATTAGAAAGCGAGATATATATATGTATATATATATATAGGACTATCAGTACCATTTTTACAGTTCCTCTATCTTAAATGAAGAGTAACTTTCGATAGAGGTAATAAATGACGTCGTGTCATATCGATTAAGAATGTCTTTCAATTAGTGTTTATATGTACAAGAATATTATCAGCCATTAGTTTAACTTTAATTTTAGGATAGAGTAAATTTTTGTTGCTTAACAAATATTCACATGGTGTCAAAATGTTAGTAGGTCAATTGGGCATAAATGTTAGCCTCCCCTCTCAACAAATGTATGGTTAAGTAGAAAAAAGGAAGTGAATTAATAAAAATATATATAAAAAAAATACGAGGTTTTGGGCCCTAGGAAAATATTGAGAAAATGTTAGATGTAAAAGAAAAAACATCAAATATTGATTGATTTAGGGTCAGTTTGGAACCGCTTTTTATTTTGATTAAAAGCGCTTTAAAAAGATAAAAACACTTTTTAGATTGTTTGAAGTACTTTTAAAATTTTAAAAAATATTATTTGTGCTTTTAAGAAAGTAAGTTATACTTTTTTTTAAGAGAAGTATTTTTAAATGTATACACTTATCTTAAAATTATTACTAAAATGTCAATTATAATCCTTTATAATATTTTTATCCAAAATATATAAATGCTTATTTTAAAATAACTTTTAATCTAATCAATTCATTCTAAATTACTTTATCTTGAAACTATTTCTAAAATAAACGTATTCAAAGTAACATTTAATGTATTACGCGTAAGTGTTATGAGACTAAATACCCATTGAATTGAATTGATCGAAGACATGTTATTTTAAAAATATTGCAAAGCAAAGAAAGCTTGTCAGTTGACACAAGAAAGAACGAAAAAAAAAGCTTGTTACCGAAGGGGGACAAGAGCAAGAGCTAACACGCATATTCAGAAACGCGTGGAAAATATTACAGTGACAAATGAGAAATTAACACGTGCCAAATGCGTAATTTGTGTAAGAAACCAATTAGGCTGTTACCTATTTATCTCTATGGATCGTAAATACAGACCATACCATGTGAATAATTTCCTAAAATGGTAAATTGCTCCATTCAGTTTTGTTTAAAAAGCAAAGTAGAAGACAACCTGTCCTTTTATGACAGCAGATAGATCTTTGTGTTTTTTTTTTTTTTTCTTCACCTGTTGTGGACTAAATCGATGACTAAAACAAAATGTGACATTAATGAGACGATAATGCTGATATGAGTTACTATTATAACTTTGGTTGGCATGGAATTAGCATTCCATTAATGGAATTAACTTTAGAAAACAAGATAGGACGAGCAAGGCAATTGAGCAAAGAAGAAAGCTTGTGATGCATTAACTTATGTAGGCCACATAAATACTTCAATATGGGCCGTATGCTGCGGAGAGCCCACGAATATAAAAAACAAATTAAGTTCAGTTGAAAAACAATAAGTCAGATGATAGTTAATAATTCCGAATGATTATTATTTAGAAAAACATAAGTATGAATGTAATACTTTTTTTTTTTTTTTTTCATAAAATAAGTTAAAATTTAACTCAAATACATACATAAAAAAGGTACAAAAAAAAATATTTAAATGAAATTATAATTTATTTAGTTCATGTTTGATAACTATTTTAATTTCTAATACTTTAATTTTAGAATTGAATTTTCAATTTTAAAATTTTTTGGAAAAAAATAAAAGTTGTTTGATAACATATTTCTAGTTTCAATTTTGAAAAGTTTAATTGAGAATTGAATATTCTTGTTTGATAACCAATTCCACAATTTTCAATTTTTAACTTTTAGTTAGAAATTCAATTTCAAACTTACCTTTTATAAATTTTTATTAAATTTTAGCTTTTAATATTTTAAATCAATTCTGAGTATAATTAATTTTTAATTTTTAAGTGTCAATTTTAAAATTTAAAATAAATTCCAATTAAAATTAATTTTTAAAATTTTAAATTAATTTCAAAATTTAAAATTAAATATTGAAATTTATAAAATTTAAATTAAACCATACTTTTTTTTTTTTTTAAAATATGTAACGTGTATAATATTTCAATAAAAGTATTCAGATGTCATTTTACTTTTTCATAATATCATGTATTAATATGGACAATAATTCAATATAACTATAACTAACAATTAACATGGAAATAAATTGATCTTTTCAATTAGCCTATTTTTCTTCTATTTCTTGTATGATAATTAAATATTGAAAAAAATTATAATGTTACAATTTACTTCATTAATTAATAATATAGTAAAAGTGTACATTTAGATTAAATGCATATGAAAATTATCTTAATTGTTTGTATGATTCAGGCACAACAAATTTTTAATTATTGCAATAAATTATGATAAACTATAACCTTATATACAATTGGTCATGACTTTTATTATAAGTTGTTATATAGTGAAAATAATAATGATAAAACATTAATAATAAAAATTTTATTTTTCATTTATTTTTATTTTACTTTATTTATTTAGACGTACGAGTATATCTTCATCATTTTGAATGAACAACGGTAGTTGCTTAGACATAATCATATACAAGGACAAAAGAGTAAATATTGCAAGCAATGTGTCGTGGATAAATTTTAGGAAATTGAAGGCAAAAAAGGCCCACGATCTGGACTTTCTGGTAGTTGATTGAAGCGTACGTACATGGACCCATTGGACTCTCAAATCTCAATAGCTAATAATTGGAAAATTGGGATCCTCTTGGTCTTGTATAATAGTGATATTAAATTATTAACTAAGTAGGTAGCTTCTGAGTTGTATAGATAGATCAATTATGTGACTCAATTGAATCAAAAGGACTAAAGGCAGCAAGACAGCCTCAGAGTACAAAGAGATGAGGTACATAATTGATAAGCTTTTCAAACTTCTGGACATCAGATTTCATACTAATCCTCAACCTCTGGGATGCCCTCTAATTTTTAGGGCAGGCTTTAAATTTAAATCATATATTTAAATCGATCGCAAAATACAAACCATATATCAATAATCCATGTCGAAAACTCTGTTGCGTGTATTTTACTCGTATTTAGCATATTTGTTATACAATATTAAAGATCTTGATAATTTTTATATAAGTTTATCTATAAAATCAAATTGTTTAAAAATAGTACAATTATTTAAAAAATTTGTATCATCAAGAGTATAGGTCTAAACCGTATTTAGTATTTAATCAAGACCGTCTAAATTTTTAATTATAAAATTATATATTTTGACGTTTTCTTTTATCTAAAATATATTTTTTAAATGTAACAAAAATATAAAAATAAATTAAATATTAATTTCAATAAAATTTTATAATAAAATTATTTTTATAGGTAAAAAACTACATAAAACAAATTCTATAATATTTAAATATTAATTATTTTATTAAAATATTTATTTAACAATTTTATAAAATTATTTTGTAGGGTGTCGTCAAATATCATAATTTAATATAATATAATATAATATAATATAATATAATTTAATTTAATACAATAATATTTAATTCATTTAATAAAATGCAACAAACATTTTGACTAAAAGACACCTCAAGAAGTAAAATGCCAAGTGTTGGTGGCTTGATTTAAGCTGCTAATTTAAGGAGTTTAAGATTGATGCGATATATTACCTCTTGTTTATCTCAATCTAAATTACTCCGTTAATAAATGTATTTTATTTAATATCATATTTTATAGTATGGTTTACCAAAAAAAAAAAATTGTTATTAATAAATTTTACTTTAAATTAATCGAACTTATTTTATCTATAAAAGATGATAACTTTACTACTAAATTAAAAAAGATAAAATACCATTTGGTACCCAATTTTTATTAAAAAATAATAATATAACATTTTTAAATTTAGAACAACAAAATAACACTCTTAGTATTAGTTTAACTTAACTCATCCCCATCTTAATTTAAAAAAAAAAAGTATTATTTTTATCATTATAAATTTTAAGAAGTATTATTTTCGGTAATTATTCTACTCAAAATCAAAATAATTTTTACTTGAATACTACAAATTATCTCAATTTTTAACTATAATTTTTTAAGTACTCAAATTTTAATAATTGTTACCTTTCAACCAAAAGAAAATTATTTGGTGACATTTGACTTGGTTGGTTCTCAAATAGGAAAGATTGGAGTTTTTTTATTAAAAAAAATTACACTCTTAAAATTTATAATCATAAAAATAATATATTTAAAATATATAACTATAAAAACAACAACACTTATGTTCAACTCATATAATTTTTACAATTATGAAAAATTTCAACTCATCATTTTATATTGAATACCTTACAAGTTAAACTACAATTATTTACACCTGTTAAATATTGATCTTCATACAGTTAGATTTTTTTAAATATTATTTTTATTATTATAAATATTTAAAAAGTTATTTGATGTAGTGTTTATTTTGGGTGAATGATGTCATTAGTACTTTATTTATGGTTAAAGATAAATTATAAAGATACACACAAATAAAAGGAGTGAGAGTAGAGATAAATTAATTTTACAATACACTCTAAAATACTACCTTAATCTCATATTTCTTAAGTGGTGCAGCTTAGTCATTTTCTTGTTCAAAATTGAAGAGCTTGAATCCTATATTAGCCAAAAATTGCGGCAGAAAAAGTCACATGTCAACCACTTAAGGGAAAAATGAGATTGACATTAACTCTTAATGGTTAAATGTTAAAAATCCTAATCAAAATAAATCTCAAAATCAAAAGAACAAGATTTAAATCAATGAAATTATTTTCAATAGTCAGTACAGGATTTATATGCTCCACAGCTCCACCTTGAACAAGAAATGAACTAAATTGCAATACTTGAGAAGTAAGGAATATCCTTGGTTTTTCTAGTTCAGGAAGCATTAACACTTTTTATTATGGAAAAACACCCTATGAGTTTACTAAGTTAGGTAAGATGAATACTTTAATCCACTATTTTTTTTTCTTCCTAATATTCTAAAGTTTCACTTAGTAAAGTACTAAAGTATGACTCTATTTAGTGATTTCACTAACATTAACTTTCTGAACTACTCCTCTAATGGCGCCAGTATTGGTAGCGTTAGAAAACTCTCGGCAAAAAAGTTTTGTGGTACCTAGTTTACTTGCGAGTTTTTCAAACGATGAATGAGGGTGGAGGAATTATTTTCCATCGTTGTTGTTGTCCTTACTTTCGTTGTTCAAATACTCACATGTAAGCAAATCGTCTACCACTAAACTTTTCTTACCCAAGAGCTTTCCAACAATACTAATATTGACACCACCATATGTCTATTAATTTCAAAAGGTCAGACCACCGTTTTGTATTTTATGATCTTACTTTAATTGCATAGTGACATTTTTTATTAAGATAAAGCTAGTGAAATAAAGCATTCAACTAGCTAAATATATAACCACACTTTTTTTTTCTTAAGATATATTTCAATGGATAATTTCATTTCTCTCGTTTTAATTTGAACTATTTTTAGAAAACATTGCATGGATGATTCCTTCGAGGTGTGCTTTAATTTTGACTCGTTTATTTTTGAACACATGAATAAAATATATATGTATTTAAAAGTATAAAGGTGACTATAATTCAAACAATTTTAATAATATCGATAAACCATACTATATATTTAAGAAAAAAATTTAATTTTTAAATATGAATTCAAATAAATTTTATTTTTAATTATATATACAATTTAAATATAAATTACATACACATTTAAGAGTAAAAAGTAATGTGTTAATATTTGGGATAAAAAAGAAGAATCGATCTTATTATGAAAAAAAGTCATCCATATTAACTCCATTTCTTATTAAATAAAGGAAACTTTTATATATGTTTATTAAAATTGTATTCTCAGTTCTCACAATTATTATTAATTAAAAATAAATTACATTTTTTTATAAAAGTTATAAATTTTATCTAATTTAATAATAAAATTTATATTTAAAATTCAATACAAAATTAATATATTAATGAATTTTATTCCTTAATAAATATGAATAAAATTACTATTATATAAATGGAATCAGACACTTGTCTTTAGCGTCAGTCGGTCACTCATGAGTAAATAGTGAATATTTCCCTCATTGTAAGAAATGGAGCGTGAAGGCTTTTAGTAGAGTATTGAGGTGATACTCCTCATTAAAGAGATGTACTTTTTTTTTTTTTCAGTAAAATATTAAATATTATATTTTTTAAAAATAATTATATTAATATAATATTTAACTAATTTATAATATTATATCACCACTTACTTTAAAAATCATAAATAATTTTTCTCCTTCATCGCATGGTCTGATGGTCGTTTCCCTTTCCATGTAAAAGGGTCACTATTTGTCAAACTAAATTTCATATACAAATAAAAAATGAGCACATAACAAAAATCAAAATTGATCGAAGTTATATTGAACGGTAGTAATATATATAAATATATATATATATATATTAGTTATTAATTAAGAAAAAAATTAAAAATATAAGGTGATGAAATAATTGTGAGGTCATTTATTAATAAAAAAATAATTAAATTATGCAATATAAATTTATATACGTATTAAATTTTAATAAAAAATATTATTGCATATTTAAGCTTCTGACATGTAGACATAAAATTTGGACCAAATTAAGTAACATAGATTTTTTAAGGTAATTTTTGATTCACTAAATATAAAAATAATGATAATAATAATTGTAATAAAATTGAATATAAAAAAAATAGTATTAATATTACAATATTTGTTTAAGCAGTGTAATTAAAATAAATAATAATATTAAAATAAAGATTATAAAATTTTAAATGAAATAAAATTAAAAAATAACTTTTTTAATTACTAAAAGAGATAGAATGAGTAAAAAAAATTATAAATAATTATACAAATTGTGAGAAAAATAGGGAGGGTTAAAAGCATAATAAAGATTACAGAGGATTACAGGCGTAATAAAAATTACTAGCTACTGCTGTAATTTATTTACATTTTATTATAAAATATAATTAAATTAAATATATTAATATTTTGAATAATTTTTATTAGATTATTATTATTGTAAATTAAACATATTAAGACTTAAGCAAATTGGAGAGCACATTGTGATAATCTTAAATCATGTAACGAAATTTATTTGGTCGCTGATTTATGATAGTTGACGTGATGTTTTATCACCTAATACTAACAATTCAAGATTTTATAAGGACATGATTATAAGAAATCTGACGTGAT
This sequence comes from Elaeagnus macrophylla, assembly GCA_029378325.1. Classification (NCBI taxonomy): domain Eukaryota; kingdom Viridiplantae; phylum Streptophyta; class Magnoliopsida; order Rosales; family Elaeagnaceae; genus Elaeagnus; species Elaeagnus macrophylla. Next base: position 11,261,358 of record CM055652.1, on the reverse strand, counting down.
AAATTGCGAATATTGAGCATTTTGAAACCTACATAGTGACTTTGCCTTAATTACTAAGCCAAATGTCCTCTTAATAGAGTCGTAAATTAATTTTGAATTTTGAGAAGTTCTTTGATTAGATAGAAAAATTATAAAAAATATCAATCTTAAAATTTATATAATAAAATTAATATTATAATAATATTAAATATTTATCATTAAATTATTTAAATTATTATAATTTAATTTAAATAATATTTAATTAAACGTACGTTAAAAAAATTCATATAAAAATTATTTTTTAATTATTAAAAAATATTCTTTTAATATAAAAAATATTATTTTTATTATTATAAATTAAAAAAATACTATTTTTATTACCTTTTGTTATTGTTATTTGGTAAAACAAATAGAGCAAAGTCCAACATGATGACTTCATCGGAGGAAAAAGTCGGTCAACAAAACGAAAAAGCGGGATGGGAAGGACGACCAGTATAGTAATTTTATATGGTATTAATAGAAGACTAATGGCATATTTATTATATTATATTATATATTTTAATTATATAATTTATATATAATTATATATTTAATTATAAAATTAAGGTATATTATAAAATATAAAAATAATATAATTATGTAAAAAATTTATACAAACATGAGGTGTGAGTCATATCATATTGAATAATTAACTTAATCAGTTTGAATTTTTAATTATAAAATTATATATTTTAACTTTTTTTATCTTAAATTAAAAATAATATTTCTATATTTTTAAAATATAAAAATAAATTAAATATTAATTTAAATAAATTTTTTAATAAAAAATTTTAAATAAAAATTATTTTAGTAAAATATATATAATTAATTTAATCTGATTATATTTTAAATTTTTTTATCAAATATTATACAAATTAATTATAATATAATTTAAGCCTAATATAATTATATTTAATTTATACATGTGGTGCATAAATATATTATAAAATTACTTAATTAAATGATTCATTAATTAAATTTAACTAAAATATTAACATTATTAAATTTATGACATGTAAACGATATTTAATAAAATACTGATGCTTCCGAGCATTTTACGAATCAATAAAAGGCCATACAAAGACATATTATTTTTTTTCAAAAGCATATTACTTATTATAAAAGTTGGATATGAGCGGTTTATATACATTATCATAACATTAATATGATATTTATTTAAAATAAAAAATAATTTAGTAGTTAATTAATAGAAAAAATAGTTTTGATAATAAATTTTTAAGGGAGAAGAGATAAATTGTTCTTTTTGTTTATGTAATAGGTATTATTTAATCCTCTAATTTATAAAAGGTAATTTTAAGTTCATTTGCTTATAAAAAAATATTTTTAAGTCTTTCTAAAAAAAATGTCAAGGATAAATTAATTTTTCATCAAATTTTTTGTTAAATTTAACAGAATAGTACATGTGACACATGCATGCTTATATTTTTCGATATATATATATCAAATTAAAAAATTGCTCTAATTTTTTATAATTTCTTTCTATTAAACTTAAATAAAATTTTCATTATCTAATTTGTGATTTTATATATTAAATAATGAAAATTCTTTTAAAATTTAATTAAATTCAATCAAACTTAAATAAAATTTTCATTATCTAAATTGTGACTATATTTAAATTACATTGAAAATTTTATTTAAGTTGAAAATTTTATTATTAAAATTTTATTAGATAATGAAAATTATATTTAAATTACATTGAAAATTTTATTTAAGTTTTTTTTTTAAATTAAAAAATTGAGTAATTTTTTAATTAAATATTAATTTTTTTACGTATATATATATCGAAAAAATATAAATATGCATGTAATACATCTGTTATTCTGTTATATTTAAAAAAAATTGAATGAAAAATTAACTTTGTCCTTATTTAACACATTTTTAAAAAATAAAGTGATTTAAAAATACTTTTTATAATCTAAAAGATTAAATATTCAATTTTATAAAAACAAAAGAAATTTTAAGATACTTTTTCTTAAATTTAAACTAAAACAATCTTTGAAACCAAAATTTAAAGTTTGCCTATAAGATAGGAATTATTCATTTGTTCTAGAAAAATAGGTGGAAGAGAAATATACATATTTTCTTTTATCTTCGTATATCTTACTTATTTCTATTTTTAATTTTAATTATCTCGACCAAAATGTTAATAATTTATTTAGCACACGTTTGATTAGAAATCTGAAAGATATTATGTCTTAGATCATTTAGTTGATAAAATTATAATGTCATGGATACAAAGTTCAATTCCAAATTCTACCTTAATTAAATACTTATCATTTAAATTAAAAAAGAAAAAGTGTGAAAGATCATAATCAAACAAGCGGTTTTGATGACAAATGTGCATACTTGTAGAGTTCGGTCAGGTAAGCCTTATTTATGCGTCATATAAGCAAAAACATTTTGAAAAAAATAAAAATAATACCTAGTTTATATATATATATATATATATATATAATTTATTATTTTATATTAAATATTAATTAAATAATGTTTAAATTAAATTACTACTAATAAATTCATTTAATGTTAAATTTTATTTAGTTAAATTTATTAAATATTGTTGAAATATTATTATTTTTAAATAAATTTAAAGAAAAGGGTCAAATAAGTCTATCAAATTAAACTTTAGTATTCATTTAATTCTTTAAATTAGACTTTAGTATTTGTTTAATTTATCAAATTATAAAATTTGTTTTTTAGTCTCACAACTTAATAAAGAGGTTTCATTTAGTCCTTTAAATTAAAAAAATAATAATATTATTTAATCCATCGATTTAAAAATAAAAGATTATTAAAGATAAATTATATTAATTTAATAATATTTTAATTAGAATATTATTTTTCAGTAAAATGATTAAGGCACTATAAAACATGAGTCATTAACATGAGTAAAATTTAAATTTAATATGAAACAATTTAAAAAAAAATTAACAATAATAATATTATAACAAATTGTTATTTAAATAAATATTTTTTATTTTTGTCAGAAACATAAATATTAAAATAAAAATTGTAAATTATTTAAAAAAAATTATATTAATTATCAATTTATTATTATTAAATAGTCAAATTTTAATAAATTTTTATTAATTTAAAAAAATTAATATTTTAATAAAAAAAATTATTAATAAAAATATACCAACTTTAAAAGCTAGTACATTTTTATGGTCCTCACCCCAAGTTTTATGAACGATATTAATGTAATTTTTTTTTTAAATTTCACTGTACATGTTTCAACTTTTACTTTTATTTTTGTTAAAAACATAAATATTAAAGACTTAGCCGCCGCTGTAATTGACAAATTGTACCACAATTTTGTTTCTGCATGACCAATCTTATGGAACGTATGTATAAAACAATATACATAAAGACAAAAAATACAGGAAAAAGTAAGCGAACACCGTTAGGTAAACGTGAATATTTCATGTGATAAATAAAAATATCACATGTAAATAGAGGTGTTAAAAAGTCCGTCAAATTAGCATGCCGTGCCGGCCCTTGGCTAGTTAATTAGCGTGCCGTGCCGGCCCTTGGTCCTTATATGGGCCGTGATGTGCCTCAGTACTTGGCCCGTGGGCCTTAACGTGCCGTGCCGTGCCCGGCCTGTTAGGCTGTTCTTAACGGGCCGGCACGGCCCGTGACCCCTTTATTTCATTTTTTTTTATATATTTATTTAATTATTTAGTTAAAAATTATTAATAATGATTTAAAAAATTAAAAATAAGAGTCGAACTTTTAACCTCTCATTTTATAGATCGTTAGAAATTCATTAAATTATGTCTAATTTTATTTAAATGTAAAAAAAATTATTTATTTATTGGTACTTTTTTAAAATTAATTTTTAAAATAATAAAATTTCGCGTGCCGTGCCGTGCCGGCCCGGCCCAGCCCGTTAAGGGCCAAGGGCTATGGGCCGTGCCGTGCTACTCATTTTAGCTAACGGGCCGTGCCGTGCCGTGCCGTGCCGAATTTTTGGTGGGCCAACGGGCCAAATGTTTTTGACACCCCTACATGTAAATCGAGTTCAAGCTTAAATATACTTTAATCACTTTACAGTATTACAGTTATATTTTTTTAGCATTTAAATCATTTATTATCAATTATAATTTTTTCGATCATTATTTTGGTTAAAAATTTTAAATTTAATTGAATTGAACCTTTTTACCAAGATCTAATAGAAATTAGAAAAAAAAAATATTTCAAAAAGTAAAAATAAAAAATAACAAAAATTTCCTAAAATAAATAAAATATCATTATTTTTAATAATTAGGTAGTCAATATGAACTAATTTTAAAAAATAATAAATATGTTCGATTTATAAAAGCAAAATGATCCCGAGTGCACTTCTTCCTTGTGTTGAATATATGAAGTTGTTGTTTGTATATTGACATATTATTTATTCATTAAAGATAAAGTTAAAAATATATGATAATAGAATAATGTGGCACCACTTATTATTAACAAATTATGAATTGTTGTATATATTAAATTGAGGTAAAAAAAGATAATAATTATTATTTAAAAATTCTTTGATTTTTATAGGACTCAATTATTTTAATGCTTTTAAAAAAAAAGTTTTTTACGTTATATATATATATATATATATATATATATAATAAAAATAAAATAAAATAATATATATTAAATAATTTACATAAAAAAATTAAATCTTGTTAAAACATTACAAATTGAGGTAGTGTATATAGGAATGAAACAAATTCAACATACTAATTCACATATTACAAATTTTTTTTTTATCAACATATTAAAATTCCAGTATGATTTTTATATATGTTACTAATTAAATAACATGTATTTGATTTTAATTTTGAGAAATTATGTTTTGTACTAATCGTTTAGACTGATTATATATTTACCTCAAATTTTTACGGGTTAAAAGAGTGTTACAACTTAGAATTTTGTCTAATTTTTGCTCTTTGGAATTTAAAAATCTAAAAAATTATAATTCATATAATTTAATTTGTGATATTTCATCATGTTTCATGATTTTTTATACTTAGTTATAAGAATTATTTTCAATTATCTATCACCGTCTCTATCATGTCATTTTGTATTTCTACTCTATGCAATTATTTTTTTAAAATTATTATTATTATTATTTTTCATTTATCTCAATATACACATAGAACCATAAAACTTAAAAAAAAAAAATCATTTTTTTAAGAAAAAATAACTTTAGTCATAATACAATATAATTATTTGCAAATTATATGTTATATGTCACAAATGCAATATTTAATAAAATATCAATTTATTTAGCCTATTATTATTATTTTTATTTTTGCATTTTTATTAATTTTTATAATTTTCACGATTTACTTAATTTTCAAAAATATCAATATTTTAAGTTTTAATATTTTTATCCATGTGTCTACAGTATATCCCTACTTTATTTTTGTAGTTGATTAGTTACTTTTTTCTGAAAATAATAAGTCCAAAGGCCTCATTAGTAAATAGTAACATAACAAATATTGGTTGTTTCTCAACTAAACTAATTTGGTGGTTAAACTAATTAACATACGATGACAAAAATCCTATTTTATATTTTCATTTGAAAATAAATACTTTTTTAAGGAAATTAGAGAATGGTGATTAGAATAAATGATTCATGATATTAATTATGAATCCGATAAATTTTTGAAATTGGAAAAAACATTTATAATTATTACATTTTATTATATTGACAATTTTTAAAAACCGTTTATACTATAAGCATATTGGAAGGAGACAGTGAGAATTTGAGTTTCCCTGTATAAGATACTAAGAGTAGAAATTGTTCAAAGATTATCATCACGCGGTTAAGCCTAAAATTGATTCCTCTAGTAAGAGGTAGAATGGTAAATTTTTCGCTATTATTTTAAATGCGTTGTTCTAACAATTCCTCATGAGGAAATTTTTTTTTTTCATTAAAAAAAATAAAAAAATTCCTCATAGTAACATTTTTTTTTAATGAAAAAAAGGTTAGTTAAGTTCTTACCTTTAATAAAAATATGCTTTATATTTATAATTATTTGAAGAGATAATATAAGTATATAATTTTTACAAAAAAAAAAGTCATATGTTTATTTTATAAATGTTATTTTGGGTTTTTATTGTCACTATAAATGGGCGATAAAAGTCCATTAATTTTATACAATAGATTGTTACAACTATTTTTTAAAGATAATAAATTTGTATTACCTATTAAATAAATACATATTAAAAATAATAAATTTGGGCATCCCTTAGTCCTTTTTCATGGCTCTCCACATTTTCACTTATATCTGTTAAAAATAATTTGATTTAAAGTTTTTAGAAAAAATACTTAAAATAAAATACTAAAATTTATAATAATAAAAATATTGCTTTAATTTTATTAAAAATATATGAATTAGTATTATGATTATTATTTTTGTTTTCATACATTATAAAGTGTTAGTTTGGGCTCTAAATTACTTGTATTTTTAGCATATTAATATATTTATCATTAATAAATGATAAATAAATTTATATTTTAAATAATTTTATTCTCGAATTTACTAATTCGGATCTATATACTAGTTTCCCTTTTATATATATTTTATACAATTTATATTCACAAACTTGTTATTAAAACTTGAATTATAAATTTTTTATATTTTTAAGTATAATTTATATTATCTATATTTTTTTAAAATGTAAGAGATTATGCAGAATAAATTAAAATTATTAAAATATGTATTCTTTTTAAATTATTTAACTTTTGATATTAAACAAGTTCTACTATTCAATAAACTGTTTCTAAAATAGATAATGTTGTCAAAAAAATAGCTAATTAAACTATTATATATTACTTAAAATGAAACAATATTTTTTTTGAACTAATACTCATATATAAACCTATTTTTAATGTGGCAAAAATGATCTGATAGAAGATAAGTACTTTTTTTTTTTTGTTAGTGGTAAAAGTGTAATACTTTACACATAAATTTATATTCATATTAATTGTAGTGTGATAAGTGATTAAGTAATTTTGAAAATGAAAAAAAATTATTCACTTTTAAAGAATTTTTTTAAAAAAAGTCTTTTTAAAATTAATATGTGTACAAATGTAAGTACAAATTTATATTACTTTTGTATTTTTTGGTAAAAAATAAACTGATTCAGTTATATCTAGAGAACAAATAAAACTCATAAGGTATGATATTATTTTCTTATGTAATTAAAAGTATATTGTGTAAGATTAACTTCAATACAATATTATCAAACAAAATAACAACAATATAAAAAATTATCAAAAAAAAAAAAAAAAAATCAAAAATAGTTTTTTTATTTCTAAGAGAATTTTTTTGACATCAACTCCTAAATAATTTTGTCAAATAAAAAATAATTCAAACAAAATAAAATCAAATAAATATTATTTGTATGGAGGATAGTTCGTCAATATATATATATAATTTAGAGAAAAATGATTTGATTTGAAATAAATAGAATGCATATTTCTCACTTCTCACCATGCTTGTCAGATAGTTTATTTTTTATTTTTACAATAATATTTGTAAGGAAGTTAGTAAATAGTAATTGAATATTTGTCCTTTAGGTTCCCATTATGTATTATATATTTTTAAAATTATTTATTATCTCTCCACTTTACTTATTTTTACAATTATTTATTTGCAAATTAAATTTTTTTAATAAAAAATTCACAACTTCTTCTTTAAAACTTTTTTACTATTTAAATAATCGTAAAAATATATAATTGTTAAAAAAATGACAATAACAATTATTTCAAGATTTAATTATCCTATAAAAGCCTCATTTTTTATAAAGCTTATTTTATTATTGTAAAGAGTATTTTTTTGAATGTAACATGATATTTGGTTTTTTTTTTTTTCTACAAATTATATATAATAATAATTTTTTAAATTAGTATAATTTAGTTATCATTTTATTATATGTTAATATATATAACAATTTAATACATATAATACTATTAAAAAAATAACACATGTCCACTAATATTATAATTATATAGGTTACCAAATATTTTTTTAGCCCTATATTTTTTATTTCAAACAAAATAAAAAAATAAAAAAATATTAAATATAAATAAATAGAAAATAAAAATACCAAACACAAATAAATAAAAGAAAGTAAATTCTCATTTATATCTATTATAGAAAATAAAAATATCTTATAAAATGATATCAAATAAATAAGCTTCATTTGAGGTTCAACTCTCCTTTTTATATAAAGGTAATAGAGAAATTAAAAGTGTAAAATAAATATACTTACATCAATTATTTACTAAAAAAATATAAATTTTTTTTAAAAATATATCAAAAAAATAAAAAAAATATAAGTTATTAAATAAATACAAAATTATAAATTTATTTATACATATATATATTAATAAAAATAAAATAATATCAAATAAATAAGTTTTATTTGAGGCCAACTTTACTTTTTATATATAGGTAATAAAAAAAATTAAAAGTCAGAAGAAATATACATATATTAATTATTTATTAAAGAATATAAATTACTTAAAAAAATATATAAAAAATAAAAAATATTAAAATTATTAAATAAATATAAAATTACAAATTATATTTTATATATATATATAGAATAAATAAATTTATATTAAAGTAAAAATAAAAATAGTACAAATCACATGAGATTTTGACTCGTCAGTGTGGCAAAATTTTCAGGCTTTTATCGTTTGATATTATACCACGTGACAACCTTATATGGCTCGCTTTTTTTATTTACGAATGGGTCCCTTCTATACTCGTTATTAGACGCCTTGCGCTGCAATAACTGCTCTGACCTTTTTTTTTTTAAGTTTGGATTTTTTTGGTCAATTTTTTTTAATATGGATTTGACTACAAATTAAGGTTTTTTTGTTATTCATGTATTTTAACTTTATCATTGTTCCTCAGAAATCTGACAAACGGTAGCTTAAACTCTGCTTTTGCCAAAAAAAAAAAAAAAAAACTCTGCTTTTGCCTCTCTTTTCCTTTCTGTTTATGTATGTATTTTATATAGGTTTTTTTTTTTTTTTTCCTCTAGAATTTTGTTGAAGAAGGTGGGTGATTTTTGCAGAGAGGAATTAATCTCTGAAAGAGAGGAGTGAGACAGATGGGTGGGTGTGTTTCCACGACACAAGAGTGTGTGGGGTTGAAGAAGAAAGCTCGGAAAAGTAAGAAAGGAAGATTTCGTAGAAGAGTTTCGTCTCGGTTGTCTGAGAGATCATTTGACAAAGCTGATAAGTCTGCCGTAGCTGATTGCTCCTCCTTCTCCAACCCCACTTTTCAAGGTAAAGTTGGCTATCACTTGCTCTCTTAGATTGTTGGTTTTGCTCTTATGGTATTTAGTTCTGTTCCATTGTGTTTTTTTTTTTTTTTTTTGTTTAACTTTTTGTGGGCTTCTTGCGGAATGTTTTTGGTTCGATTTTATGCTTTTTGTGAAGTATTAGTTAAAAACAGGTGCAAGCCATGTAAATTGTTTTATTTATTTTTTTAATTTTTATAATATATTTGAAATAAATATAAAATTAAATTTATGCTTTTAAATTAGTTGGAAAATTAAAATTTTATTGAATGTGATAAATTAGAGGTTCTTATTTTATTATATTTTGGATTTTGTTTTTAATGTTATAATTTTAAAATGAAAATTAATGTCATTACTTAAATGAATAATTTTGTAGCTTGATTCATAATTTTATATATAATATAAAGTTATAAATATAAATAATGGTTCATAATGTTAATGTTAAGCATTTAGCATATGATTTTTTTTACAGGATTTGTTGGGATATGAGTGGCGCAGCGGAGTGTGGGACAGATTGAAAATATTGAATAATTAATTTGCAAGAGTAATTAAAATGACACAAAATATTTAACGTGGAAAAATTCACTCAATGTGAGAGGGAAACAACCACGGGGCAACTCCGAATAACTTCCACTATATCAAAAATGGGTACAACAATTCTCTCAAGTTTATGCCCAAACTTGAGGTATTACAGTATTACACTCACAAAGTGTATCTCTCACACTCACAAATGTGTGGTAAATCTCTTACTATTTTATCTCTGCAGATATTTATTACTTTTGTAGGAACACCTCACTTTTACTCTCACAGCTTGAATTAACTGTGGTATTCTTCTCTCTTTCTCTCAACGAGAGATGCTTGTGTTTTTGAGATCTGAATTTCTCTGCTTTGTACTTCTCTATTTATAGAGAAGTATAATTATATGTATGTGTCATTGCATACGTTTCTTGAGCAGTTTTTCCATCTTCAGCTGTTTCTTCTTCTTCTTCAACATTCAAAGTTTGCTGCTCCATCTATTGCTGCTGGAGGCTTCTCTTCTGAGGTAAGCCATGACCTCAGAATTTGAGGTGGATCCCATCAAATCTCTCCCTCCACCTCATGAAGGGAGGAATCACATTTTAGTTCCATCATTTAGAACTCATTCCAGCTATCTTGGAACATAGCTCGAGTTTCTGTTTGGGAACAATCTTTGTTAGCATATCAGCAGCATTCTTGTCTGTATGAATCTTCTTCACTTGAATCAGTTTCTTCTCAATGCTTGGCGTATCCAATGATACCTTACATCAATGTGCTTTGTGCGAGAATGATATGTGGTATTTTTGCTTAAATCAATAGCACTCTGGCTATCACAGTTAACCACATACTCATCTTGCTTCAAACCTAATTCTTGGAGAAAAATCTTCATCCACAACAACTCTTTTCCAGCTTCTGTGACTGCAATATATTCAGCCTCTGTTGTGGATAATGCAATACATTTTTGCAGTTTGGACTGCCAAGATACGGCTCCCCCTGCAAAAGTAAACAAATATGCAGATGTAGACTTTCTACCATCAAGGTCACCTGCCATGTCTGCATCTGTATATCCTTCCAAAATTGGTTTTCCTTTTCCAAAGCTTAAGCACAACTTTGATGTACCCCTTAAATATCTGAAGATCCATTTCACTGCTTCCCAATGCTTTTTGCCAGGATTTGACAGAAATCTGCTCACAACTCCTACTGCATGAGCAATATTTGGTCTAGTACAGACCATAGCATACATAAGACTACTAACTGCTGAAGAATATGGAATGACTTCCATCTTCATCTTTTCTTCCTCTGAAGATGGACATGATTTCTAGGTGAGTTTAAATTGACCACCAAGAGGCGAACTGACTGGCTTCGCTCCTTTCATGTTGAACCTTTCAAGAACTCGTTCAACATATCTCTCCTGTGACATCCATAGTCTTTTGGACCTCCTGTCACGAATTATTTCCATACCCGAAATTTGTTTGGCTGGACCTAAGTCTTTCATGTCAAAGACTTTTGATAATTCCTTCTTCAGCTTGTTGATTACTTCGGTGTCTTGACTAACTATCAACATGTCATCAACATATAGCAGCAGAATAACAAACTTTCCATCAAGTAAATGTTTGATATAAACACATGAGTCTGCATTAGTTCTTCGAAACTCATTACTTACCATGAATGAGTCAAACTTCTTGTACCACTGGTGTGGGGCCTTCTTCAATCCATACAGGCTTTTCTTCAACTTGCAGACTAGGTGCTCCTTTCTTTTGACTTCAAACCCTTCTGGTTGCTGCATGTAGATGACTTCTTCTAGATCTCCGTGAAGAAATGCAGTCTTCAATCCATTTGTTCAATCTCAAGATCTAGACTAGCTGCTAAGCCCAAAATTACTCTGATTGAGGACATCTTTACAACTGGAGAGAATATTTCATCAAAGTCAATGCCTTTCTTTTGTCCAAATCCTTTCACAACCAAGCGAGCTTTGTATTTGACTTGGTTGGTGATGCCATCCTCTTTCAACTTATATACCCACTTGTTTCTTAGAGCTTTTCTACCTTTTGGAAGCTCTACTAACTCATAAGTCTGGTTCTTATGAAGGGAATTCATCTCTTCCTCCATTGCTTTCATCCACTGCTTCTTTTTCTTATGAGTTTCCACTTCTTGGAAGCTTTCTGGCTCCCCCTTTTCAGTGATTAGGATATACTCATTAGGTGGATATCGTTTGGATGGTTGCACGACTCTGTTGGACATTCTCAGTTGTCGTCTATCATTTTCCAGTTCTCTTGCCTGCTCCCCTGATTATTGTCCTCTTGTGCTGGCATATCTTCTTCAGCATCTTCATCTTCTTCTGCTGGTAAATCTTCCTCAGCATCATCTTCTTCCGGTATCAACTCTGTACCGTCACTTGCATCTTGTACTTCTTCTCCATTGTCCTGTTTTGTTGGAGAAGGAATGGGAGGGAGATCAACAAGAGTCTTTTCTGGTTGTTGCTCTTCTTGTTGATCTATTGTTTGGCCCTCCTGAAAGACCACATCTCTGCTTCTTAGAACCTTCTTTGTTTCAGGATCCCAAAATTTGTAGCCAAATTCTTCATCTCCATAACCAATGAAGATACATTTAATGACTTTGTCATCCAACTTCGACCTATGTTTCTTTGATACGTGCACAAAAGCTTTACACCCAAATACCTTTAAATGAGAGTAGGAAACATCCTTTTTCGTCCAAACCCTCTCTGGAATGTCAAAATTCAAAGGAACTGAGGGGGTTCTGTTGATGAGATAACAAGCAGTTTGAACAGCCGCTCCCCAGAATTCTTTTGGTAGCTTTGCTGCTCGTAACATACATCGCACTCTTTCTACAATTGTGCGATTCATCCTTTCAGCTACACCGTTGTGCTGTGGGGTACCAGGTACTGTCTTCTCATGCCGAATACCATGTTTAGAACAATAATTTATAAACTCATGGGAAATATATTCACCTCCGTTATCTGTACGAAGGCACTTTAGCTTCTTTCCCGTCACTCTTTCCACCATGGCATGAAATTGTTGAAAATTAGCAAACACCTGGTCTTTTGTCTTCAACAGGTACACCCATACTTTTCTCGAAGCATTATCAATAAAGGTTAGAAAATACTTGGCTCCTCCAAGTGATGTAACCTCAATGGGACCACAAACATCAGAATACACTCGTTCTAGTAGTGTTGACTTCTTTACAGAGGAACTACCAAATGAAACTCTATGCTGTTTTCCAAATAAGCAGTAATCACAAGGATCAAGAGAGCTACCTTTGACAAAGGGAATAAGTTTTTTCTTTGCCAGAATCTGCAGTCCTTTTTCACTCATGTGGCCCATTCTTTTATGCCACAAACTTGGTGAAGAATCGATTGCCACATTCAACTCATTATTACAAACCATCCCATGGGTTTTGTACAGCGTGCAACAAGCTTCTCCTCTTGCAATAACCAAGGACCCTTTAGAGAGTTTCCACTTTTCATTACCAAAATGGTTCTGGAAGCCTTCTTTGTCAAATGCATTGACAAATATCAAGTTGAGGCGTAAATTAGGAACATGCCTTACATCTTTCAATGTTAATTGGAACCCAACACTTGTCTTGATACAAATGTCTCCAATTCTCACTATGTTTGAACATGTGGTGTTTCCCATCTTTACAGTACCAAAGTCTCTTGCTTTGTATGTAAAGAACAACTCTTTATGGGGCGTGACATGATAAGACGCACCAGTGTCAACGACTCATTCAATCATGTTATCACTAACATGTAGGCATTCATCAGTAATTATCGCAACATTTTCATTTTCTCTTGTTGCTACTGCTGCTGTTGTATGGTTGTCATCTTTATTTTGCCCTCCTTCCTGCAACCGTTTTCATACTCGGCAATTTCTCTTTTGGCCTGGCTTGCCACAATGGAAGCAATTATTGTCTATTCCTTTTGACTTTGATCTTCCTCTGGACTTGTCTGTCTGAATCCTCCATCCTTTGTTTTTACTTCTCCCTCTGTTCTCCATAACAAGGGCTTGCGACTCACTATCTTTTGTCTTATTTTTACTGTAAGACAAAAGTACTCCGAAAATTTCTTCAAAGATTAATTGATCTTTTTCGTACATGAGAGTCGTCTTAAGATGGTGGTATGATGGTGGTAGGGACACCAATAGTAAAACTGCTTTTTCTTCTTCTGAGAAGCTAATATTAAAATTCTGAAGTTGGGAAATCATACCGTTAAATGTTGACAAATGTTGCATGAAGTCACTATTTTTCGGCATCCGTAGTTGATATAAATCTGCCCATATCATGAACTTGTTTGACAAGTTCTTTGTCACGTATAGGCTCTCCAACTTGTTTCAGATATCCAAAGCAGTTTTGCATCCTTTTACATTAATGTTCTGAAGAACATTATCAGAAATATTTAGACGAATTGTACTGGCAACAATCTCGTCTATCTCGTCCCAATCTTTATCCTTCATTGTTTCTAGCTTTTTGGCTTTACCCAATAAAGCCTTATGAACTTTTTGCTGAATGAGAACATCATTCATTCTGCTCTGCCAGAGGGTAAAATTGTTGTTGCCGGTAAACTTCTCAATCTTTGTTTTACCACCAGACATTTTTATCGTTGCAAAATAGTACCACGTGAATAGTATCCTTAAATAGTACCTTCTAAATAGTACCCGTGAATAGTATTCGTAAATAGTACATTGTGAATAGTACTTTGTAAATAGTAACTATTCAAACTGTCGGCAGATATAAATAGTGCTTTCACTATTTAACTTTACTATTCAAAAAATTGAATAGTAATTTTACTATTTGCAATAATCACCTTTAGCTCTGATCCCAGTTGTTGGGATATGAGTGGCGCAGCGGAGTGTGGGACAGATTGAGAATACTGAATAATTAATTTGTAGGAGTAATTAAAATAACACAAAATATTTAACGTGGAAAAACCCACTCAATGTAAGAGGAAAACAACCACGGGGCAACTTCGAATAACTTCCACTATATCAAAAATGGGTACAACAATTCTCTCAAGTTTATGCCCAAACTTGAGGTATTACAGTATTACACTCACAAATGTGTGGTAAATCTCTTATTATTTTATCTCTGCAGATATTTATTACTTTCTGTAAGAACACTTCACTTTTACTCTCACAGTTTGAATTAACTGTGGTATTCTTCTCTCTTTCTCTCAACGAGAGATGCTTGTGTTTTTGAGATCTGAATTTCTCTGCTTTGTACTTCTCTATTTATAGAGAAGTATAATTATATGTATGCGTCATTGCATACGTTTCTTGAGCAGTTTTTCCATCTCCAGTTGTTTCTTCTTCTTCTTCAACATTCAAAGTTTGCTGCTCCATCTATTGCTGCTGGAGGCTTCTCTTCTGAGGTAAGCCATGACCTCAGAATTTGAGATGGATCCCATCAGGATTGACGTATTAGGGTTTATTACGTTAGAAATTGTTAGTTATCAAAGCTTTTGAAAGTACAACAAACAATATTTTTATACATCTATCTATTTGGATATTCCTTTCAACTTCTTTTCTTGTAATCTAATTAGATTAATTAAGAGGACTTGAAGTATTTGACACTTGGCCAATGTTTTCATCAGCTTGACCAGACTAGAAATTGGGGGGTTCTGAAATTAGATATACAAGATTACATTGAAAAGTGGTAGAGAAATTTTAGGGCTTTTTGTAAACTCTTGAATGTCCAAATGGTTAAAGCAGCCTCTGGTTCTACTTCCATTGCCCTGTTTCATCCATATTCATTATTAGTTGCTACATTTTTTTTTATTGTATATTTGAGTTCATGAGTGCTACTTGTTTAAATTCTCCGTTACATAAGTCATGTTTTGGCAACATTTTGACCTCAAGAGTTAGCATTATGAACTCTTAAAAAGAAGGTTGCATTACCTTCCTGTATGTTTAACCATATTTCGTATAGACATACCTATGTATCTGAGTTAATGTATTGGTTTCAGCAGGAAGCATTGAAGAGGTCTGGTTTGATTCAGCTGCCATATTTGAATCTGATTGCGATGAAGATTACCAAAGTGTTTCAGATGGTACAATTCTAGATGTCTGATTTCAGTCACATATTTCACAAATTCCTTCTCCTAGTTTTAAGAAATTGTTACATTCATGATGCTGATAATATAATACATTTTTTGTAGACATCTCATCGATTAATGGCTTTGGAGGTGCATCCATATTGAGTAGTTTGTCTATATCAGATCTTAATCATGGTGACCATAGTGTCGGTAATCGGCATGCCTTTTCCACTTATAAGATGAAAAAAGCAGGGAATATATCACCAAGAAGTTCAGCACGTGGCTCTATGAGTGAGGTTTCAGAGGACATTGATTCGCAGCATAAATACGGTGGACCTTCAACGAATGAAGTAAATGAACCTGTGTTCCTTGATGAAATTTCTTTCTCTGTTGATGAGAGTTCTGGCAAGGAGGAACGATTGTTGGACTGTGGGATTCTTCCAAGCACCTGTTTGCCTTGTCTTCCTTCAACTGTTCACTCAGTTGAGAAGAGAAGGTCATTAATCTCTAGTCCACCAAGTGCAAGGAAAAAGCCTGCATTGAAACTTTCTTTTAAATGGAAAGAGGGAAATGCTAGTGCCACATTATGTATGTACCGGTCCTTTCGAGTTTAAACTTTTGATCTTTTTTTTTATTTATCCCAGTTGAATGCAAAATATCTTTTCATAAATTAGAATAGATTCTATTATTTTGTCTAATAACTCGCATTGTGTTAAGTTGGTTTGTCAGATAGTTACCTAAGAACATACTGATCATAACCTCCTCCTCTTTGTGTGATTCAGTTTCCTCAAAGACACTTCTGCAACGACCAATAGCAGGTTCACAAGTACATTTTTGCCCTATAGGAAAGAAAATGCTTGATTGTTGGTCACGTATTGAGCCAAACACTTTTAAAGTTCGAGGAGGGAATTACCTTAGGTAAGAGTTTCAGAGTGGGTAGTGTTAGTTTGGTTATACATGGGTATGAATGATTTGATTTTGCAGGAATAGCTGTTACAGAAATAATGGAGGTTTTTTAAGATTGATCAAAATTTTCTTTTCCATTAACTATATATTTTGGTTAAATTTGTTCTACAGGGATAAGAAGAAAGAACTTGCTCCCACTTATGCTGCATATTATCCATTTGGTGTTGATGTTTTCTTATCTCAGCAAAAAATAAAACATATAGCTCGATTTTTGGAACTCCCTGTTGTAAATTCTTCACGAAAGCTCCCTTCTATCCTTGTCATAAATGTACAGGTACCTCCTTCTCTCTTCTCTCCCTTTCGAGTACATGGATGCTTCTCTGTTGGTCATAAGGTCAATATGATGCAAAATTTATAGGGAATTTTTCATTGATACAAGGGGCTTAACTTTTAGAAGATTTTGCTAACCAATTTGCAGTTTTTAACTTTTTAAACATGGCTGCTATGGTAACTGTAGCAAATACATGGTCTTTTCCTGGATGACTTTCTTGTAGACTCACCTGACCTCTTTGCTAGGACAAGACATGGACCCGAAATCTTTTTATATTTTTTTTTTCAATTGTGTCGCCCATTTAGCAAATTAATATTCTTTTAGTTAATTTATTCTGCGTTGTTTACCCTTACTAGTTTTTTTGATTGTGATTCTTTTTATATGATATTTCTAGACTTATCTTAATACTCCCCTCTTCATGTTTTGCAGATACCTCTGTATCCTGCCTCAATTTTTCAGGGTGAAACTGACGGCGAAGGAATGAGTATTGTTTTATACTTTAAACTTTCTGATAGCTATTCTAAAGAACTCCCCCTTCATTTTCAAGAAAATATAAGGGTAAGATAGACCCATGTTTCAGTCAATTTTATTTCATCATCATCACATGCTTCTACAGTTCAAATGTAAACAATGCAATAAAATAAGCACACTGCTTTCAAAGTGATGTCCTCTTTCCATGAATGAAGTGAACAAGCTTCACATGGAATTTCAATTTTCATTACCCAACTATTAATATGAGGTAGACTCAATTGTTTTATTGTGTTTTTCTCATAGTTTTTTTTTATAGTCTTATATCTCTTTTTTTTCTTTGTTTAGAACTTTTTTTTTTAGATTTCTCATTTGCATTACAGACTTTTACTTTGTTTCTTTTCCCATTTTCGTTATATATTTATCTATCTTTCTATGTATTTTTTTTTTCTTTCTGAAAACAGAGGTTAATTGATGATGAAGTTGAAAAGGTGAAAGGTTTCCCTTTAGATTCTATTGCACCCTTCAGGGACAGGTTGAAAATTTTGGGACGTGTAGCAAATGTTGAAGACCTTCATATGAATGCAGCAGAGCGAAAGCTTATGCAAGCATACAATGAAAAACCTGTTCTTTCACGTCCTCAACATGAGTTCTACTCTGTAAGTTTGAACTAGTTATATTGTTTAATGAATTTTATCCCTTTGAGATTACCTTATGGACTGATTGATCTTTCTTCACAACAGAAATAATCCAATTAATATTAAAAATGTTTAGAATCAGTTCATGTCTTTATTACTTAAACTAATGGCCTGTGATCCTACCATTTTAATCCTGATAGACTTATCACAACCAATACCTATGAAATGTTCCACTTGTAGCTTTTGGTTATAATTTTTTTTTTGGATAATCTTGGTTATGCTTTTTTAATACTTTGGAACTTTCAACTTCTTTATTTTTATTTTTCATGATATGTCAATGAAAAGCACATATAGAGGGTAATAGACTTCATAGATCTTTGACATATTTAGATAAGTTAAAAGAGTTAAATGAAAGCTTCACTTGAATTATTCCTGTATTTGTTGTTTCTGTTGTTTAGAGTTGTCAAACGGGTGGGTCGTGTTAGATTCGGATCGACCCGTTTACAATTCAACTTATGTAAACTTGACCCTGATCTAACCCATTTATTAAATAGGTTAGAAAATACAATCTTAATCTAACCTGTTTAATATATGGGTTGACCCATTTAACCCGTTTAAATATATTAAATAATATATATATATTATATTTTATAATATAAAAAAATCATAGATATTATATCAAGTATCAACATATATTTATGTAACCTATTAACATAATAAATTCTAATTAAACTCCAAAAATTAAATTAATTTAAATATTATTTTAATAAAAAAGTAAAAATATTAACTAATATAAAATAAAAAAAATATCAATAATCATAAATATTGTAATACATCAAAGCTAATATGTTAAAGTCTCAAACAGTAACAAAAAAGTCTAACAAAAATATATATCATAAATTCTTTGTAAGTAAAAACTTGTTTTAAGTCTAAAATAAATAATCAATAATAAAAACATACAAAATTAAACTAAATAATATATTATTATAAATTGATAAAAATAAGAAAATAAAATATGAAATGAATTTAAACATCATCTCAATAATATTTCAAAGTATAAATCTACAAAATAATTAAATAAGAAATAATTACCTACATACCCTAATAATTTTAGTTATTTATTTGTGTTACTTATACAGGTTACGGGTTACTCGAACCCATTAAGACTTGATTTTTTAATGGGTTAAACGGATCGACCTGTTTACTACCCAACTCATATAAACTTAACCGGACTTGACTATTTTGTGGGTGGATCATGTCGAGTTTGCAGGTCGTGTCAAAAATTACCAGCTCTACTGTTGTTTAGCTTACTATTTAAATTCTATGTTACATAGACCCTCTTAAGACACTGAAAATCATAAGTGTCGGGTATGCCTATTTTTCTCTGTTTTATGTAATTTTTTACCAAATTGGACACAAGCACTTCAGGAAAAATGAAGAATATAAGTAACATAAGTTAAACCACTTATTTACCATATCGAAAGATTCATTTTGACACAGTTTAATTTGTGTTTATGCTTATTTGATTTACGGACGAAAATGGACTTAATACAGGAAGAAAGTTACTTGGAGATTGATATTGACATGCACAGATTCAACTACATCTCTAAGAAAGGATTTGAAGCATTCTTAAGCAGACTAAAGTTCTGTATCTTAGATGTTGGCCTCACAATTCAGGTAACTTGACTTAAATTATGAAGAACTAGTATTCTGTTTATTTAGGGTGTTTGCTTTGTTAAGTTGTATATTTCATCCATGTTCATTGTAATCTTGAAACAGGCAAACAAAGCTGAAGAGTTGCCAGAGCAGATCTTATGTTGTGTAAGGTTAAATGGAATTGACTACATGAATTACTATCAATTAGGGTTAAATCAAGAGCGCTACTCAACCTAAATCAGTGTAAGCAAAAAATTAGTCAATAATAAAGTCAAGTATTTAAGAGTTTTTAATTTCAATATTTGTATGCAAAATTGTATATTCTCCTGTAAGGCTAATTAAACCAAGGCAACAAGTCAAATGGGTGTCCAATAGCACATCCTTGAAATCGGTCAATATCATTGAAAGTTTATTGCATAATGTTGTTGTGTTTTATAAACAAATGAGAATTGAGATGGCCTATTTTCACCGACGAATGATGCACCCTCCTCAAGATCCTAACTTAGGTGTCCAAATTCTATTGGCATATTTGATGTCTAAACTGACTCACTATTTTATACATTTGTCCTATCACTAAGTTGAAAAAAATAGAAGTATTGATGTTACGTAGAATCATTGTTCGAAATAGTGGAGTTCGTAGTGTAAAAGTTAGTTTTGTCTCAACGATGAGACAAATAACATTGTTAGAAAAAGTATCGAAACTTTGGATATAGTCATATAATATATATGGAATTACTCGTATATCAGTATTTTTGTCGGTTTGTAAACTTCCAAAGCACTTTTTTGTTTTTCCTTCTCTTCCCCAAATCATTAGAATGGCATGGGGTAGCTACTACAGTACTACCTTTTAACTTGTTCATGTGTGAAAGAACAGTTAATTTGCATTTCAAGGTTTGAAACTTAAATCAAAATCATTTCTGAGAAGCAGTTACATGCTTTTAACGCATCAAATTAGAATTTATCTTACAAGGACTGAGAGGCTTTCCACACAGTCCTTTGTTGCCCGAGTATGAGCTCACAGGAAAGTCAGATAACGGTTTACCCACAGGAATTTCACCAACCAGAAGATTGTCAGACAAATCCAATTCCTTGAGCTTTTCTAATTCCAAAAACCCATTAGGGATGTTCCCGGTAAAGCAATTTTTCTGCAGCTTCATCGTCTGTAGGGAGCTTAGATTGGCTAGAGTTTCTGGTAGGTCAAAATTAAGCTTGTTTGAGCTCAAATCCAAACATTGCATTGATTTGAACCTCCCTATAGATATTGGTAATCTACCCTGTAAAAAGTTATTTGATAAGTTGAGAAACCGAATTCCGGACTGTTTTTCCTCACCTATTTCCTCAATTCCACTCGAGAAGAAGTTATTAGAAAGATCTATATATGTTAATGATCCATCAGGGAACCTTTGTCCAATCTCAAAAACCCGGCTTATAGAACCAGTAAGCTTATTTGAATGGAGATCAAGCATACCCAGTTCCGTAAAATTTGTAATGGAACTAGGGATGGTGGAAGATAATGAATTCCTTGATAGGTTTAATGAGTAGAGATGACTAAGACTTCCAAGCCATGTTGGAATACCTCCAGTGAGATTGTTGGCTGATAAGTCCAGTTCCTGTATTGAACTTGGAGTTGTCTGGAAAAATTCTGGGATTTGGCCTTGGATTCCACATCCCGCCAAGAAAACCCTAGAAAGTGACGGGAATTTTGCTAGCCACTCTGGAATGAAAGAGAGACTTAAAAGATTGAATGACAAATCAAGAGCTTGAATGTTTTGGAGTGAAGACATTTCCTCTGGAAGTAGTCCTTGAATCAAATTGTGAGAGATATTTATGAGGATGAGCTGAGAAAGTTGACCAATTGATTTTGGTATTTGACCTGATAATTGGTTGCCATCAAGATATAACTCCGTTAAAGCTGATAAATTTCCCAAGCTAGAAGGAAGAGCTCCTTCAAGCCTATTATTTGCTAGGGAAAGTCTCCGGAGAGAATGTAGGTTTCCAAAGGTAGTTGGTATATTTCCAGTAAGATGATTATCATGAAGCCTTAAGAAACCAAGGAATGGCATCTGAGAGTAGTTTGATGGGAAGGGAATTTCTCCCTCAAGAAAATTGCTGTTTAAGTACATAACTGAAATTTCAGTTAGATTAGCCATAGAAAATGGAATAGACCCTTTCAAGAGATTGTTTGAAAGATCAATCTCTTTCAAAACCTGCAACTGTCCAATTTTATCCGGTATGAAACTGGATAGAGAATTGCTATGAAGATCCAAATGTAGCAAGTTTGTCAAATTTGAAATGGAATCAGGTATGGTGCCAGAAAGTCTATTTGAATGTAAAAGTAACCTATTAAGACTACCAAGGCTTCCTATAGTTAAAGGTAGTGAACCAGATAGTTGGTTTTCATGGAGGACAAGTTCTTCAAGGTTTGATAGCTTACCAATGCTGTCTGGAACTGGACCACTAAGATTGTTGCCATAGAGGTAGAGCTTTCGAAGCTTTGGAAGGCAAAAGCCTATAGATGAAGGGATTGTTCCAGAAAGATTCATGAGCCCACCAAGATCTAGAACTTCAAGAGAAGCTAGAAGAGTTATTGAAGAAGATAGCCATCCAACCATCTGGGATTGGCCAAAAGAGTCCTTAGTTGAAATGAAACCTGGAAGATGCATCTCTGTGACCCTGCCAGTTGAATTATCACAGGAAATGCCTTCCCATTTGCAACAGCTGAGATCAACCCACTTTGCTAATCTGCCAGAAGAATCAACAGAAATTCCAGACTTGAAACTTGTTAACCCCTTTAAGTCATTGGGGTGACATCCTTCTTCAATACTTGCTTTTCCTTCTTCTAGTGTTAAGATAATGAATAATAGAACAAATATCAGTAAACGGTCCATTTTGGATGTTTTAGGAACAGAGTTGATTTTGACAGGAAAATATTAAGATACTAATTTGGTTTATAGGTCAATTGCACTTTGAAATTCTTTGGAAGGCATAGAGCTTGGAAGATCAAAATTGAGGAACTAAAAAAAAAAAAGAAACAGAGCAACTAGAGGGGTCAAGTCAAGATTGTCAAAATCTGCTTTTTTTTTTTTTTTTCTTTTTTTTGTCCTCTTTTGCCTTTACAGATTGTAGGCTGAAAAGCATATTTGCGTAAATCATGATGTCCTTGGTTACCGTTTAAGAGGACATGTAAATCACAGATATGCATATTTATATTATTCTAAAAAGTGGGGTCAATTTCTTGCAGAAACTGTTTGTAAACAGTTAAACTAATTGTTTCCAATAAATACAATAATTCCATGGCAATATAATAAACAGTAATGCAGAGATTTTAAAATAAGTTTGCACTCGTTTACATAATAATCAACCTCTGACTCATAACTGTAACGCATGCGATTATGTACCATATCGAATTGGCAGAACATTTAAGATGTTTATTTGTCCTTCCGAAGCAAGTCAGACAATTTCTATCAATAAATCGTCCATGTTTAGCATTCAGAAGACGTTTCCTATCCTTACTCACAGATTTTGAGCACAGAGGAGAGGGAGAGGGGTTGTCAGTGTTGATATGCTCTAGCAACAAAGCTTCTTTATTGTATTTTGGTGAACTGTTTTTAACTTCAAAATCTTTCAAAGAACAAAATATCCATTGAGCCTGGGAATCGGAAAACATCCCAGGAAAAAATTATGGGAACTGAGAAATTTTCTTTACCGTTCTATACCAAGAATGATAAATGCCTGAAACCAGACCTTATTTACTCATGAGAATAGACAGAAGATATACTTTGTGTGGGGCTGGTCACGTCTCGTTCTACTTGACTAAAGTTTGCTTTCCCAGTCAACATCTTTATTGCTATTTGGGCCACTTCAGCAAACCAGTCATCCTCTGGTAGTGCCCTGCCAATCAAATTCTTGTTATGGAATGGACGCATAAATCAAATTTAAGTTTCTCATTTTGATATGAGATTTGAACTTATATGCCATGATATAGCTGAATGAAATAGTCGGATCTACTTTTATAGTCACATTCTATCGCATAAGTTGTACATGTTAGTACTATAACTTATAAAACATCTCATGTCTACTGTCTAGTACTTCTCCAATGTCAAAACTAATAAATTATACCTATAAGGGTCTATTCCAGAAGCAGAAACTGCTTCAATTGCTCTAGCAATGATGTCCTTTATAACTTGATGCAGATGGCGAGAAAGGTAACGGCCCTGAGATGCAAATAGCAAAACAAACTCCATATCCAAATAGAACTGCAAAAAGATTGAAATGAATTATTGATTGCTTGGATTGAAGAATGAACACATTTCACGTAGAGGACTAAGGAGGATTTCTATTAAGCCCTGAAATTTACCTGTTGAAGGCCAAGAGGACCTAAAGGATGTGCCCCTCCCTCTATTTCTTCCCAAAAATTTTGATCATCTGAAAGCCATAGGATAACAGCTTCTGTGAGTCTTATAAGTAGAACAGTTGCAAACCTTTCCCTACCCACAAACATATCAGTTGCAATGCTTGCCATCAATGTCAACTTTGTAAAAAGTTCCTGAGCACAAAGATGTTAAATTATGTTAGGATGGTGTGCAACTTCCATAAACAAGTATATGATCTCCAGGAAAGCATGGTAAACAACTCAGGTTATAAATAGACTGGTTTTGGATGCAAGTAAAAAATATCTCCGAATCGCATATGTAACGTCTCACATAATGCTTATATAATTTATGTAAAAGTTCCACTTGCAATTTTTGATATTTTACTTTGACTAAAAAATATGCAACGGTAAATGAATAAAATTTGCTCTACTATTCTCTTCCAAAATATTACCATGGATACATATCGTGACACTACAGTTGCTACTATCATAGTTAAATGTCTTAGCAGAAGCAAATAAAAACTTGCCTATAACATTAGATTACCTGAAAAATTGGAGAAGGAAACCATTCAGGTTCAACACTGCCATCCATGCTAATATACATATGTGCATTCAAACGTGTGTCACCATCTTCCGTGAAGATAAGATCAAGGGCATGCTGTCGACAGAAGCTGTCTCGCAAGCGATCAACAGAGCGTTGAAGACGTCTCTTCCATTCCCTTTGTTCTGGAGCACGGTTTTGTCTATCTGCAGCTTTTCTAGGGGTATCCATTTTGTTACCCTGGTTCGAGGGCAAAAGCTTTAAAGCAGCTCTTGGTAGTAACTCATCAGCTAACAATGATGCATCAGCTAGCAAAGCCATCTGTTGTGCTTCATTCTCTGCCAACCTAACAATTTTATTCCCAGAACCTTCAAGGTTCTCCTCACTCTCCATTGAACCTGGTAATGCTTTTATCAGCAAACTGACATATGAGTTAAACGCTTGTGCAACACCTTCCAATGCAGGACCATCCAATTGCAAGCCCTCAAGGGGCACCACATCTTCAAGAAATTCCTACAGGCGAGTTACATATATAATTGTAGTTTTTAAGGTTAAAAGGAACTGATAATACCAAACATATCTTAATGTATGCAGAATAACAATATTCTAGTATAAATGTGTATCTATTCTAGTATAAATGTGTATCTAGATGCACCAATCACAAAAGTAGTTTGACAAAAAAAAAAATGTCTTTAATCAAAAAGGGTTTTAAGGAGAATCAATTATGCTTTTAGCTAAAGAAATTGTAGAAAACATTATACTGTTTGTGAAAATGCTTGCTAAAATTGTTACAAAAAAGCCCTCAAGTAATTATTTTTGGATATAGCATAAAAAAGAACCTTCACTTTGAAAGAACTTTTAAATAGTGCATCCAAGGACGCTCTAATACACAAACTATTAAATTTCTAGAAATGATAAAAAAACAATCACCTGAACCAATGAATTGAATCTGTGAGCACTGCTAGAGAGTTTTGGCTGGGATGTACTGATGCTACTAAGAGACGAAGTAGAACCCAGTGATCGCATACCTGCTGGTGAATAAGCTAGAGACCAATCATCGGCAGCAGCTAATGCAGCACTACTCTGTTCAATTCTTTTCAGATTGGCACTGAATGCTTGTTCAATGAAAGGCCTGAAGAGCCTGAGCAGAACTGGAGAAAGGGCCAATCCACGAGCTTCCAATATAGAACAATGACTTAAACATATATGTACACACTCAGCAGCAACTCTTAGACCCCCTGAGGCTGCTGAGGAAGATAGAACATGTCTCTTAAGAATGAGAGCAAATTCTTCGGTCTCTTTGACAGCCCAAGTTACAAGCTCAGATGCATATGCAGGCTCATTGCTAAAAAATGCCAATGAGTCTCTTGCTGCTTGTGCTATTGTTGAAAAGACCAGCTGTGAAAGTGCAGCTGTGTAAGTTCCTCCATACTTGTTATTTGATGAACGGAGACTTTGCTTGTTACTTTGCATCTTCTTATGGTGAGAATTAAGAAGCAAATTATGTGCACGAGGACCATCCCCAAGTTTCTGCAGAGCTAAAATTGCCAAACGAAGCTCAGCACCACGAGTAGTAGGTTGGCACATTGACTCTGCAAGTTGATCAGCCAATTTCTGCCTTTGTTCAACTATGACATTTTGTAGAAACAATAGTGCATCTGGGTTTAATGTTTGCTTGCTATTAGCTTGTTTGGCTATTTTGTCTCCCTCATCTAAGATAGCCATAGCTTCATCTACTCTTCTCTCAGCTAAAAGAACTTCAAGGTGGTCCAGAAATTCTAGTAACCAATTTTCTATCTTCAAAAGTTCTATGTTTTCATCTTCCATATCTTCTTCAATGGAGTATTCATGGCTACTTGTAAGTGAATCAATTCGAGCTTCGTCAACTAAAGTATGAACTAAGGCCGATTGAGTAGATAGGAGATTTCTCATGGAAAGAAGCTCACCCTCAAGATCAGAGATCTCCTTGGATGTACTGCACATATGAAGAGTAGAGAAAGTTGTATGAGGTTTTAATATTTTAATCAATAAGAAAAGGAAAAGTACTTGCAATATTAGGCTATTTCTTTTCTTACTATAAAGAGATTTCAGCGAAAGAAAAGCAGTGCATGAAGTTCAATACTGATATGTACAGTTTGAAGGGGAAAAAAAAAGTATTAGAGTAAGTGAAAATATCTGAGAGATAAAAGCTCCATTTTGATGTGCTCACCGAATGAAAGCAGCATAATTAGCATAAACACTTTTGCGCATTTCCTCTGCAGATGCCTTCTTAAGCTGAATAAGGACTTGACAGAGGTGCCTTATTTCCTAACAAATACACACAAATTGAAAAATTTGAGCGCATCAATCTACCACAAATTTATCACAACTACTGCTAAATTGCAAAGTCTCATTAATACAAATCTTAACTTTGATCGAACTTCGTTAAAATGTGCAATCAAATTGTGCCACATCATTTGTACTATCACAAATTTTTTGTGATAAAAAAGAGTTCTACATATGTTTGGCAAGCAATGAAAGCCAAAAGACAATTTTTTAAAATCCTTGTAAAAAGTATTTGTAGGTCTAACCTTAAGAGTAAAAATAAATAAATAAAAGAATAAAATGCAGGATTTAACAAATAAAAGACTATAGTTATTAAGTCATAAGCATAGCATTATCCCGTTTCAGAAAAATATTCCAGTTACATGTATAGGACGCTTCCATGAATGTTTGTCGTACGCAAGCTACGTACAATAGCAAATCCATAAAAGGCAATTAGCGCAGAAATCTGAACAATAAATTCGAATCAGAGAAAAAGAATGAAGAGGAAAGAAAGAGACCTTCTCATTCATTGTTTGACATTTGGAGGAGACATAAGAGTCGGGATCAAAATTTGAAGTCTTGAAGGCCTTGAGCCTATCGCTAAGCGTTACATGTGCTTCGAGTTCTGTTGAGTCTCCAATACTTGATGAGTGTGATCCTCTCGTAAGAGATGAATATGCTGCAGCATCCATTTTTAATAATTCTTTACCGGAAAAATCATCAATTAATTCTATCACTCAAAGTTCTCCATCATGAAAATGAATTGTGAACCAAATGAGGAAATCTAAAGAAAAATCCCTAGAAACAAACAAATTATAAATATGATCATGTGTGAGAGAACTTGCACTTCGGAGAGATGAGCAGGTAAATAGGGAAAAGTTTGCTATGTAACCATTAGAAACACGTACAACTCACATTTGTTAGTTTCAAATCTTCATGCTTGTTGAGACAATAAAAAAATTTCATGTTTGCTCATAGGAGGAAAAAAAAAAAATTCACGTTTGCAATATGGGTCATTCTACAATATGCTGTTGCATCACTTGCATGTCAATTTTTCCGCCCTTCAAATATTATTTATTAGTCCTAAATTATTGGTATCATGTTATGAAAATGGAGAGAAAATAATAAAAATAAGAAATATGGGGTCTTTTTTTATTATTATCTTTAAATTTTATGTTTTTATTAATTTAGATAATAACAAGACTACTGTGACATATTTTTAAAAATTATGTAATTTTTGATGCTTAATATAATAACTATAAATTAAACTGTCTAAATTAAATAATTACAGGACCTTTGGTACTTAATTTTCATTTCATTATATAGTTCAAGTCCAATATCATAAATGTGACATTCAAGTTTAAAATTTAGATTTTTTTTTTATTTTATTATTTAAGATGTAAAGTTACAAGATAATAGTGCAATTTAAATTTGTTATTTTTATATATAAAATAATATGTCTATGTTGAATTATATGTTAAATAAAATAAAATATTAAAATAATTATAAAATAATTATTAATAGAGGCGAATTATATTCTAATATATAAGATTAATTATATTATAATATATAGACTTGAATAAGTTATTTATAAAAAATAAAAATAAAGAAAAACATTTTCTTTATAAGATTTAGTGATCGAAACTTAGGCATTAAATAATTAGACAAAGAATTTTAATTTGTTAAAATTTATAATTTTATAAATATTATTTCATATAAAATTTTATATTTAAATTAGTCAAACTTTTTAAAGTATTATACTCTAATTCCACAATTTTTTCAATACTACCTTCGTCTTCTTCTTTTTTTTTTTTTTTTTCAACTTTAACACATTAAATCTAAATTAAGAATTTAATTTAAATTACATTTAATATTTAAAATTAACATTTTTCTTTACATTTTAGTTTATGCTTTTTAAATTGAGTAATTCTATTTTTTAACAATTAACTACAACTTTGATTATTTGCATTTAAAATAACCATCCTAGAGATATTTTAATTGATTTTCAGTTTTTTTTTTTTTTTTTTGCATTTGAATCATGATTAGCTATTGGAGATTAGCCGAGAGAGTATTTTATGTTGTTTATTCACTATATAAAATTTACATGATACCAAAACTTCAGGTAATCAATGGATAAAGGGAAATTCTGGAAAAATCCCAAAATTTGCTGTGGTACATCCCAGTAAATACAAAAATTTTATAAAAAAATTATTAATACTTAAAATACCAAAAATATCCCTAAAAATTACTCTTATACATCCCACTCAAATGTACAGTGGTTCGGTAGGGAGGTGTCGAACCTAACTGTTTTGTTCGGTAACCCCTACCGAACATATCATGTAGGTTCGGTAGGGGTTACCGAACCTATATGATATGTTCGGTAGGGGCTACCGAACCTATATGATATGTTCGGTAGCCCCTACCGAAACTATATGATAGGTTCGGTAGCCCCTACCGAACCACTGCGCGATTTGCAGAAAAAAAAATTTACATACCAATTTTAATTGCTTTTTATCTCCATTTTTTTTCAAAAAATTTCAACTCTTTTGTATATTACATATATCTATCCTCTATTTTTAATATTTTGGGTTATGGTTGATGATAAATATGGAGAGAAGGGTAGAGGTGAGTGAGGGAGAAGAGGTGGGATGTATGAAATTTTTAAGAGAGTGGGATGTGGGGTGGGAAGTGGGATGTATTTTTTAATTTTAAGTAAAGGGTTAAATTTGTCATTTTATTATATTTAAAATATTTAATTATTTAAAGGGATGTCTCGAAGTAAAATTCGGGATTTCTCGAGAATTTTCCATGAATAAAATACTTTAGGCCTCGCAAAAAAAAAAAAAAAGAGCTTTGCAAAAAAAAAAACAAGTGATCAAAATAAAATAAAATAAGTTAAAAATACAAAATGATAGTCTTTACAAAAAATAAAGACCCCACATTTGGAGGGGATACAAAAATTTCCACAACATAAAGATTAAAAAGGATAATTATATTTATAAATTTTATATAATGTATAAGTAATATGAGACATTTACTTCTTAAAAAGTTAATCTCTAAGGTACTAAGTCTTATGATTACTTATAAATTTTATATTATTATCATGCTTAAGTATGTGGGACAATACCTCTAATATCTTTTCAAAGTATTAGTCTTTGTCTTTTTATAAAACCCTCACTTGTCTTTTATTAAACTTATTTTATTATATTATATTTTATTTTGATTACTTATTATTTTTTTTTCTATAAGATCTATTTTTTTTTTACTATATAAGATCCAAAACTTGATCTATTAATCAATTGATGCTTTAATACCATCTCAATTTTATATAATATATAAATAAGATGTACATATTCTTTAAAACCTTATCATTATTTATATAGCTAATATTATACTTGACGGTATTTTGAAGTACAGTTCCGATAAATAAATAAAAAATCCGAAGTTGATAGGCGATTTGGATGTTAATCTTGTGATTTAGGAGTAGAATACGTGTTATCGGATGCAATGGTCATCGCTTAGGTTTGAATGGTGGAAATCCTGAGCAGATGATTGATGACGATACTGGTAGGTAATTTCAACTTTTAATTAGGTATTTACATTTTAAGAGAAGAATAGCATTTGAAATGATTTCTAACTGTTTTCAATTCTTCTACTGAAAATGCTGAGATTTTGTTTGGGAAAGTTCCCACAAAATAATTGATGATGTTTCTCAGCATTATGAACACCTAGAGGAAATTTTAGAGAAATTCTTTTCATACCTTATTTTACCTAAGTATTTTCAAGATGTTCAGGTAAAATTTGCTGCAAATTCTGATACTCTTGTGCTTAGCCTTTATGAACAAATATGCATTTAACTTATTAGACATGTAACATTCAAAAGTTAAAGATTCTAAAGAAGTCCTAATGGTACAAACGGTTCATGTGCCTTAGAGATGATTGTCTCCCCCTGCGGGATTGAACCAGGAAGGACCTGCATAGCTGCAGTTCCTGCATTTGCATAAGCTCAATGAATTACTTCAACAGTTAAAGGTGCTTCTTCTTTGGTCTTAAAGCTGTTTATTTGGAAGGGGATGATTAGAATACTATAGATGGAGTTATGTTGGACAAAAAGTCAATATTTTTAAAAGTTGAGGTCATATTTGGTTGGTAGCAATGGAATGGAATGTAAATTTTGGACATTCCATTATTTGGTTTGACATTTAGGAGGCAAAGGAAAGGAAAACCTTTGAATGCTATATATATACATTTTTTATACTTATTTGGATTGTTTTTCAATAATTTTTCCTAGTTTGAAAAAGATTATAGGTTATTTTTCACTTTTACACCTATTTAGACACAACAAAAATTTTCTTTCCAATTTTTCCTTGTTTTGATTACATTGTACAAACAAACATAATAATAGTGATATTATTCCATTTCATTGATGTTAACATTCCCATTCCTTTCCACTCCATGAACCAAACATGATCTTTTGGGTTTTTTAGATGAAGCAAGACGGTCATCATATATGTATGATGTTTTTTTATGCTAAATGGATACCTAGAGGCTCGAGATATAAATATAGTTAGCCATACTATGGCTATATCGTCTTTCTGGAGGGTTATCGGGAGGGTAATTACTTTGAGAGTTGTGTGCCCTGAAATCATTGACCTTTTACATAGACTGTTTCAGTTCTTTTTTCCTTTCTCAATGGCTATGTTATATAGAATCTTTTGGGACACTGATGTCATAAATCTTTGAACATCCATCCAAGTGTCGGACATATATATATATATAAAATCTTTTGGGACATTGATGTCATAAATCTTTGAACATCCATCCAAGTGTCGGACATATATATATATATATATATATATATTTTTTTTTTTTTTTTCTTTTCTTTCCCCCCCTTCATTTTTCTTTAAATTTTCATCAATTTGGAGTGTCAAATACTTATCTCATATTCATATCGTATCCATTAGACACAGGTACTTCATGAAAAATGAGTAATAGAATTACTTATTTAGCAAAGTTCCTAAACACATTGTCACCCATCATAAATGTCAAAGAATTTTTAATGTTGAAACCAAAACATCAAATTACGGGGAAGAGTTTTGAACATAAACAAGTAACACACATGGTATCACTCATATGTCATTACATAGTTAGGCAAACAAAATCATCATTAGTGTGCCAATATATTGTCTCATTACCGAACTAAGCATTTGAGAAATTTAGCTCTCTAACGTCAGATGGTGTGTGTCAACTTCATTATGTCCTCATATTATATAAAAGCTTCTCTTGATTAGTGTTGCCATCATCTTGAATCCTTGACAAAGTAATAACACCCCTAGATGGTGTTATTGGTGAATGAGCAAGATGTTATTTCAACAGAGCGACGATGGCTCCGCCAAGCTTCTTGTATAACACAAGCTGCCATCAGTTGCACCTTTGATGAGGTTCGGTTTTGAATTTTTTGTTGTGAGAATGTTGACCAAAACTTTAGGACGATTTTTTTCAAGTCTTCATATGTTATAGCTAAGGCCTCAACCTTTTTGTGTGTTTTAACATTTGTGGGTGAGATGGGGACACCAAAAACAGAGGTGAAGCGTAATGCTGCCCACTCTATAAGTTCTGCTCCAAAGAAACTACGTTCCTTAAGACACTCAGCAGATATTGAACTTAGAATATTGCTTCCTCGATTGGAATTGAAGGTCCATGCTGTTCCATGGGTGATAAAAAGCATCAAACCAAGTGGTTCTCCCTCGCAAACAATGTAACTGTGCTCGGGATACATCAATGGCTGCATACGTTCAATGATCTCTTCCAGTATTTGAGGACCCACATTTTGAAGCAGTGGAACCTGATTAAGATGTCTTCTTTCAATTACAACAAGAAACTAAGAAAAGGAATCCAAGAACTTTATTATATTTAAAGGTTTCAAATGAGTTGATTTGAACCAACTAGTTTAGGTTTAAGGCTCATTTAAATTTTATCCGAGCTTAGTTTAGCTCATGTTACTTTTAAATGAGTTAGTTGAGCAGCTCACGAGTTAATTGATTTACATTTTTGAAAAATAAAAGTAAAAAGTTTAAAAAATGTTTATAATTTTGTTTTAAAAAAAATTGTATAAATATTATTTTTGATTATATTTTTGTATAACAAAAAAAAGTGCTATCATTTAAGTGCTTTTTTTCTTTGGGGTATTATAATAATTATTATTTTAGGAAGATATTTTGTTAAATGAACATTAAATGAACATGCAAGATGCTTATGAGTTAGCTCATTTGAACTAATGAGTTAGGTTATTGATCAACTTTAAATAACTTGAGCTACTTATTAAAAGTTTACTCTTTCATGAAAAATGAAGTAACTTACTTTCTTCAAGTCAGTATATCGTATAAGGTGTTGCTTGATAGATCTCTTATCCTTAAGGCCAAGGATATTAAACATATTTTGTTCCACTTCAACATCTTTGTTCTTTTTCAAGTAGGACTGTATTGTGGGCATGAATCTGTTGGTATACTCAACTATTTTATCTTCAAGACCATGAGAGGTTAACCACGACTTTACGTCTTCTTCTTTCAATTTCATCTTTAATCTTGTCTCCTCTGTTCTTGTAGCTTCGAATTGCATGAATGTCTATGTTAAACTACCAAGCAAGCTTTAGTTCAAGAGTTGGCATGAAAAAAATATAGAAAAAGAAATGCTAAATTATATAATACCGACCTGCACATTTCCAATGAGATATATAAAAATGACGAGTCCAAGGACACAAATATACGCTGCAAAGCTGGTTTCGAATATGCCTGTACTTGGTTCAAGATTTGAGCCAAAAGAACTGCACTAGCATAACCCATTCAGCAGCAGGATGAGATAAAAAAGGGATAAAACTGTATTTCCTCCCCCCAATTTGCAACAACAATATGCTGTCTTCTTTCACTTATCAAGCCATAAAACACTCTTTATTTTTTTTTTCTTTTGTTGAATTTCATTGTTTTTGTGGCGAGTGCAATTAATTATTGTTATTTTTATTATATATACTTCATTAAGGTGTCAGTCGTGTTACGTTAGCTATGTTAATATTGTGTTCTCATGTCATGTTACAGTGTTACTCGTTTTTTGTTCTAACGTTAGTTTAGCACATAAAGTTTCCTGTTATCTTAATTGTGTTATCTATTCATGTTATTAGTAGAGAATACCATAAAATAAACCATTAGGTTTTGTTTTCAATTTTTTTTTATAGGTAAAACGGTATTTTAGTGTTGTTTGAAAAGCAATTTGAAGCAGAGGAAGGAGGAAACTTACCAACAGACACAAGGTGAATAACTTCAATTTTCATTAAGCAGTTTTCGTTTTGACTTTTCTTGTACAGTACCTTCCACTTTTGATCACTTATCAACTTACATTGAAAACAGAACATGTGTTCAAAAATAAAATTCAATAAACACATGTCTAAGAGTACTGTTTATTCAATAAAATTCAATAAACACATGTTTATTCAATAAAATTCAATAAACATGTGTTCAAAAATAAAATTCAATATACATGGTCTAAATTTTTTCTTAGATGCATAACTTGATTTTTTAATGCTCTGACGTCATTAAAATTATTAAAGTTCCGATAAACTTTGTGCTTTTGAATACATGTATAAAAAGAAAAAAATTCTATACATTTGTTCAAAACAAGTGGGGGCTTGAGGAGTCAAAAATAAAAGCACCTCTTAAAGGAGGTCATGCAATATTCTCTATATTCATTTCTAGCCTATTTTTGGATTTAAAAAAAAAAAAAAACTCAATTTTTTTATTTTTTCATTTTTCAAAACTCCTACTAAAACCTGCCGCGACCTCCTCTCACAAAGACCACAAGTTCAACTCTCTTTTACCATTGTTCTTAAACATAAAATTATAAATAAGAATATTCAATATTAAAAAAATCAGAATAAAGTTTTTTCAAAGAGTTCTATGTTATATTTTCAGTTTTTGGAAAACAAAAATAGAAGCTGAAAATTATACAAACGAGTTCATTTTTCTTTAACAAAAGAGAACTGAAAATTACATAAACAACGAGAAATCTAAATACAGGGGAAAAAAAAAAAACTTGTTAAATAACTAGCCCTTAATGATCAATATTGACAAGAAAATACACCATTGTCATTGGAATTTTAAAACATCATTTCTTTTAAGCTATATTGTATCTTGACTAAGAGAAACAAAAAGCTTCACTATGGAACAAAAGAGAGTAAAAGGATTATTTTTTTCCTTGATTTAATTTTGCTGGTTTATTTCTTGATTTAACTTATCTCAATATTCTTAAATTGTTAGTCAATTTGGCCCAAAAGCTCCAAAAGCAATGAGTGTGATACGATTAATTAGGAAAAAAATAACTACAAGTTTTCATATTTTACTACATACCTCAGATTTCGCAGACCCCATCGAAGACTCCGCATGAATTTTGTTGGAAAAGCTATCGAATCTAGAGTATTAGAGTTGACAGCATCTATAAAAATTCCAAAATCAAAGACAGTTGAGTTTGGTGGATTTATTGGGCAAAAGTCATTTAGAAATATCAAATTTCTCTTGGAATCGTTTTGACACTCAAAATCACTCAGATGACATCCACTGTGATTTTGACAAGCATTGTACCAACAAAATGTTTCTCGTTGAATTGAAAATATATACCAAAAGGCTCCAGTTACCTGAATCACATAGAATAAAATTGTTCCAGTACTTCATAAATCATCTAACAAGTTAAATTTTAAACTCTAAATTAAGATAACCTCCCTATACGTGTTTGTATCATAAAAGAACTATTTGCAAAAGAAGAGAACACATAAACATAAAGTCAGTAGGGAGGTTATTTGTATATATCCAATTAATTTTAATGTTTAACATAATAAAAGTGATTAGTAGACGTACATGGCTGGCCGTCAAGTAGAGAAATAAATTCAATAAACCTTGAACCCAAGCATTGAGAACACGACTAGCAGCATTCGATTTAAACCGCACAAACAATATGACAATTCTACAACTCCTCGGCAGATATTGCAAAAATAGCAAGAGGTTTAGAATCATCCTCTTATTGCATTTATTCCAAACATATTTGCTGTTTTTCATCTTGGTAAAGAAGCATAAAATAATCACCTGCACATGTTAATCACATTCTGGTCTAGGTTTAAGAGTATTTAAATAAATAAAAAATTATTCACTATAGAATATCATCGAACATATTGTTACTAAATGTTTGTTGCAAATATTAATTATTTTTGGTAGTGAACAGACTGACCTGAGGCAAAGGGATAATAGCAAGTATATCAACCATAATATCACTGAATTCAGGCTTCTGAGTAAGTGCCAAAACCTTTCTAGCTTTCTCAATAACTGTTTGAACTACTGTCGTCCTCCCCTCAGTACTACTTGGTTTGTTGTTTTCTAGGTTTTCCTTAGCAACTTCGCTTTTACCTTCATTTTCTGATATTTCAGAGTGGCCTTGGTGTGTCTTTAGAAGTCCGCGAATCTGGTAAATTATATCAATCACGTAAAACAGATCGGTGAAAGATCGCGATGAAAGAGCTAGAATCATCAATGTTCGATCAACTCCAAGGCATTTATTCTTATGGATGATTGGAATGTATAACATGAGAGGATCCACTGAGATGCCTGCCACAGAGGTTAAAATGAAGATGGCATACCATATTAGAAGGTACCGTCCCTGAGGTTCAATAAATTGTTTTAGTAAGTTTAATGTCCATTTGCCCCAAGTTTTTACTGAGTATTTATTCCAGCTGCTGCCTCTAATCAATACTCCATCTTTTGCTTCCTCAGGATCTGTTATTTGTTCTACTTTCTGATTCATTTCCATTCATATATATGATGATTCAGCTTTTAACGGCAACGCTGCAAACCAAATTAGGTCTTCGTCAGAGTTGAAATACTCCTTTCAAGTTGTAGAGGATCTCATGGCTAAATTAGAAAGGTAACTCTTATTTTCTTTCGTGTAGTTTTCAACCATTTTTAGTAAGAAACTGAAAATCAGAAAACAAAAAGAAAATCCAGTTGATATTATTTTAGAATTAACTCATATGACATTTTAACAAAAAAAAATAAGAAAAATAAAAAACCAAAAAGATTGAGGAAGTCCAGAGGTTAATTTTGTTTGTGTGATAACGAAACATAAAACTGTAAGAACACATCTTCAATGTTATAGGTAGGTATGTTTATAATGCTAGCAAAACATGATATATAATTTTGACAAAAAAAAAAATAGAGTTAATTTGGAGAAATGTTACCTGGAGCTGATATATGTTGAAATTGTAGAGAGAGAAATATTTGTAAGTAGATGATCATCAATCAGAAGACTGTCAAAGGCAGATGGTTTATTTAATTTATTTCGTGCGCCTCAAAAGCAAAGGTGTGTACATCAAGAATTACATAACGAACACGTAAAGTATATATGCTCTGCCGGGGATATTTCTTCGATAATACTCCTAACATTTTAAAAGTAGCCTTAAATATTCTCCGCATTTAATATATCTTCAATTTTATCCTTAAATATTAACAAAAGTTATTTTAAATTATTAACAGAATAGAAACTGACAAAAGTCAATTTTCTATCGATTTTCTTTATTAAAAAAATAATTTTTCAATTTTATATCGTTGTAGTATAACTGTCATGAATAAAAATTAAATGTAATCGATTATCAATAATACCCCTGCCATTCTTTTCAGTTTCAACCAAATTATCAATAATACTTTCATATTCAAATAAAATAACAAATTATCATACGAAATATTACATCTTAGTTTGTGTTGAATGTATTTTAT
The DNA here is from genome assembly GCA_029378325.1 of Elaeagnus macrophylla. Classification (NCBI taxonomy): domain Eukaryota; kingdom Viridiplantae; phylum Streptophyta; class Magnoliopsida; order Rosales; family Elaeagnaceae; genus Elaeagnus; species Elaeagnus macrophylla. The sequence goes on along the minus strand of CM055652.1, from coordinate 11,223,421 downwards.
GCAAGTGCAACAAAATTAAGAAAAATATTGTAAGCATATTAACAAGCATATTCATGTCTAAAATTTGTATAAAATGTCAAAATTTGTCTAAGAAAAATAGTTAGGATTTATACATCCAGTTTTACAAGCATGCAAAATTTATGTTAAAAAAATATTAACAAAATTACACAAGTCAACCACAAGGAAATATTTCAGTGAAATTTCACACAAGCAAAATAAACATTGAAATTTGTTCAAAAAAAATCAGTAAGGGTTTATACCCCCTATTTTACAAACATTTAAAATCTGTGTTAAAAAAATCATAAAAAAATTATCCAAGCAAATTATTTCACATAATTTCAGCCAGATTTTCAACAAATAAAATACAACAAATTCTCTGATACAATAATCACTATATGTTAAACAAAAAATAAAGCAAAAATTAGTAGAAAAAAAATTGATTCGGTTCATAGGGGGTACCTATGCCGTGTTCTTCAAGCCAAGGATATCTACGAATCAATTTTCAGAACCTACCAACTTTTTTTTTCTTTCTTACGCGATAACTACCTACTAAAAATGGACATAAAAAAAATAAGAAACTAGGCGTATGGTAGATGTCCTTAATTCATCATTCAAACTCAAAGTTTTTGCAAATCCTACCTTTGTAACAAACTGATTTTCTTTTTGTTCTTTGAAAACTGCGAATGGAGGCTGTTTTGTGAGGTTTGATGTTAGCAACAAGTAAATATTGAGAAAAAGAGAGGAAGAAGAAGAGGGATTGTGCGAGAAAGATTAGGGTTTAAATAAGAGAATAAGAGGAGGAAGGAGGAAGGAGGAAGGAGGAAAGAAGAGGGATTGCGTGTGAGAGACTTTTTTCAGCGCCAAATAGGTTTTTTTTTTTTAATTCCTAATCCCAATAATATCTAACATCAATAATTTATATTTACTATTTTGCCCTTATTTTTAATACTCTTAACACCGTTTGTTCTTGAGGGCATCATGGACATTTTTGAAACGTGGAGGGTATTACTGAAGAAATCCCAAACGTCGGGAGTATCTGTGAAATTTTCCCTACTCTGTCCTAAGATTTTCCCATTACGTTGTTTTAAAATGAAAAAGGGGCACAAACGATCACTTTTTAAAAAAGTAGACACACAAATCTTGTAATTATTAAATTAGGTACTAATAATCTTTTTATTATAAAAATAAATATATTTAATCCTGTAATTATTAAAAATTAACATATAAGATCCCACGATTAAAATGTAATTTTTACACTAATTTTTTTAAATTTTACAAATAATAGGACTTGAAATTTTTTGTCAAAAATTAATGTACTAAAGTATTTATTTTACATAATAAGAAGACCTTTATTATCTTTTTCCCGTATCTAAACTATTGTTTTTAAAATACATTTGAAACTGTTGCTCCTTTTGGGTAAAAATGGTTTTTATGATCGATAGCACTTACCAAGGTGTTTGACAGTTTATAATTAAAGTAGTTCTAAATTTTGAAAATTATTATTAATGATTTTAGAGAATTAATACTTATAATTGGCAGAAATAATATTAGATGCATGTTTTTTTTTTTTTATAAATAATTATTAAAGTACAATTTAAAATTATTTTTAACATTTTTATTTTAAATACTTAAATAATTTTGTTAAAATATTTTTTAAACAATTTATTCTATTTTAAATCATTTTCTTTGAAACAACTTTTTAAAAAAATAAAATCCAAACGGGCCCAAAATTTATTACTATTTTATTTTTAAAAAGGGTGATAGGCTGCTGCACAAATCCCTTAGTTCTGTCAATTAAAAATGTTTAATTAATTTGTTTTTGTTTTAGCATTTTAGTCATTTATTATGAAAAGTCACTTAGAAATGTTTAATTAATTTGTTATTGTTTTAGCATTTTAGTCATTTGTTATGAAAAGTGATTGCACATGAATAAATAATAAATTTTTGGTACTTTCTCTTTTATTTTTGTCATATTGTTTTAACTGTTATTGGTATATCAATTATATATATTATCTTTTAGAAAAGATAACAATGACTTAAAAATTAAAAAAAGATAAAATAAACATAAAAAGAATAGAGAATTGAACATTTGTAAAGAATATAGAATTGAACATTTGTCTTGTACCGTCTTTTTTTATAAAATAAGAATTAAATTAAATTGCTATAAAAATAACAAAATGAGCTAGCTTGTTCTAACCGGCAGAGCTAAAAATCAGTGCATATTTTTTCTTATTTTTATTGAAATATTTTATTATATCAAATGATATTTGGTGTGAATTGAGTAGTTTTTTACCAGTCATTTTTCTTAAGAACAATTTATTTGACCTGCTATAAAAATGAGCCCACATATGTTCAAAACGAAATACACATTCAAATTAATTGAATGGGCATATGATCCCAAATATTTTGTTCAAAAAAATACATGTTTAATAATATTTGTACAAAATACATGTTCTTTTATATTATACATGTTAGGAAATTTATGGGTTGAAGCTAATACACAATCAAAGTAAAACTAAGAGAATGAAGATAAAATAGACACAAGTATTTACGTGGTTCACCCAAAATGATTACGGGTTACTCCACGGGCAAAGGCCAGAAGGAATTCACTATACTGAAAGATTTACGACCTCTCTCTACATACAAGGAGAGAACAAGATACCTCTCTCTCTTATACTAGGAGAATACAATTAACCTCTCTCTCACAATGAGGAAAGAACTTTTCTAAGTGGAGAAGCTTGGAATGCTTAGGATGTTTGAGATTTTGGGATGATGGAAATGAGCAAATGAGCTCTCTATTTATAGAGAGAAAAATGTTACTATTTGGAGAGATGACACATGCGCTTAGCTCATCACTTTGATGATGCAAGCACTTAGCTCATCACTTTGAAATTGCAATAATATTCCATCAATTAAGCCATCCCTCTTGACATTGTTTAAGAAGTTGAAAATGGCTTCACACTTGTCTTTCAATCTCCCACTTAAAGTCATCTTTCACGAATATCTCTTCCAACTAGCCTTTGCTCAAACCCTGCTGCTTACGTCTCTACTAGACCATATGAGGATCGATACCATACAAACTTGTCAGGGTTGATTGGTTTTGTCATTACATCTGCTAGGTTCTCATCTGTGTGAATCTTTTGCATATCCACACTTCCTTCCTCTACTACTTCTCGAACGAAGTGGTATTGAACCCTTATGTGCTTTGTCCGGGAATGAAAGGCTGGATTTCTTGCAATGTGCAAGGCACTCTGACTGTCACAAAACAAAACAATCTTCTCCTGCTTGTGCTCGAGTTCCTCCAATAACCTTTGAATCCAGATTGCTTCCTTGCAAGCTTGTGTAGCTGCCATGTATTCTGCTTCCGTTGTAGATAAAGCCACAACAGTTTGTAATTTAGAAACCCAGCTTACAGCTCCTCTTGCAAGTGTAAACACATAGCCCGTAGTGGATTTACTTTTGTCAAGATCTCCTGCAAAATCTGAATCCACATAACCTCTGACAGTTAATTCTGATCCTCCAAAACATAATGCAGCACTTGAGGTTCCTTTGATGTATCTAAGGATCCTCTTTACAGTGTTCCAATGCTCTCCTCCAGGATTCGCCATAAATCGACTGACCGCTCCCACTGCTTGTGCAATGTCTGGTCTTGTACATATCATAGCGAACATCAAACTTTCCACTGCTGATGCATACGGTACTCGAGACATATCCATCCTCTCTGCTTCATTGCTAGGAGACATACTTGAGGATAACTTAAAATTAACAGGAAGTGGGGTAGATATTGGCTTACAATCTTGCATGTTGAAGCGTCGCAAGATCTTGTTGAAGTAGTTCTTCTGAGAAAGCCAAATCTTCCTGTTATTTCTGTCTCGGTGAATCTGCATCCCTAGAATCTTGTTTGCTGGTCCCAAGTCCTTCATATCAAACTCCCTAGCCAATTGAGCCTTTAATTCTTGGATTTGATCTTTGTTGGGTCCTGCTACCAACATGTCGTCCACATACAACAACAAGATAATAAAGTCATTATCACCATCAAACCTTTTGTAGTATGTACAATGGTCTGAACTAAGTCTGTTGTATCCAAGGCTAATAATGAAGGAATCAAATCTCTTATACCAACATCTCGACGCCTGTTTGAGACCGTACATAGATTTGTTCAACCTGCAAACCAAGTCCTCCTTGCCTGTTTTAGCAAAACCTTCTGGTTGAAGCATATAAATTTCTTCTTCAAGTTCTCCATGAAGAAATGCAGTTTTTACATCCAACTGCTCTAGATGTAAGTCAAACGTTGCACACATTGCCAAGACTACTCTGACTGTTGTAAGTCGTACTACTGGGGAAAATATTTCATTGAAATCAATACCTTCTTTCTGAGCATATCCTTTTACCACCAATCTTGCACGATACCGTTCCACTTGATCATTGCTATCTCGCTTGATCTTGTAGACCCATTTGTTACCAATGGCTTTTTTTCCATGTGGTAATGGTACTAGTTTCCAAGTCGTGTTCTTATGTAAAGCTTCAATTTCTTCCTGCATTGCTGTCATCCACAGAGATGCATCTGAACTACTTGTAGCTTCATGGAAAGTTGATGGCTCTCCATCCTCCGTTAAAAGACAGTATGCAACATTACTTTCAGTAACATACTCCGAGTGCCAAGTTGGCGGCCTTCTTTCACGAGTTGACCGACGAACTTCTGGAGCCTCGGACTCAACTGGTTCTTGTACATTGTGTTGTGGTGCTGCTTCAGTAGAATCTTGAATTTCTTGTATTGAATTATTTTCCACCTGAACTATTGTAGTCTCTGAATTCTCATTTGATGTGCTATCGACTCCATCTTTTCTTTGTAATTAATCTTCTACAAAGATCACATCCCTGCTGATTATGAGCTTGCGGGTAGTGGGATCCCACAAGCGATACCCCTTAACACCATCAGCATATCCCAAGAAGATACACCTTCTAGATTTTGGATCCAACTTCGATCTTTCTTGGGCGTTGTACATTACGTACACAGGACATCCAAATGAATGTAAAGTAGAGTAATCTGTTGGCTTTCCAGTCCACATCTCCATCGGTGTCTTTAACTCAATTGCCGTTGATGGCGACCGATTTACCACATAACATGCAGTTTTGGCTGCTTCTGCCCAAAAGGAGTTGGATTGACCTGCAGACCTCAACATAGCTCTTATCTTTTCTGCAAGAGTTCTGTCTATCCGCTCTGCCACTCCATTTTGTTGAGGTGTGTATGCGACTGTGAACTGTCTTTTGATACCTTCTTGCTTACAAAATGTAAGAAACTCGCCATCTATATACTCTCCTCCATTATCTGTCCTCAAGCACTTGATCTTCTTCCCAGATTCAAGTTCCACCTGCGCTTTGAAGTCTTTGAACACTTGAAACACATCTGACTTCTTCTTGATTGGATATACCCAACATCTCCTAGAGTAATCATCAATGAATGACACTAGGTACTTTGCACCTCCTAGTGACATTTCTGGTGATTCCCATACATCAGAATGAATCAAGTCTAAAATGCCTTTACTCCTTGCATCAGATCTGCTAAACTTCAATCTATGCTGCTTACTTGTAACACAATGCTCACAGAAAGGTAGATTTACCGATTTGAGCCCTGGAAGCAACTTTCTGTCGGAGAGAATCTTCAAACCTCGTTCTGACATGTGGCCCAATTTGAGATGCCACATCATTGTTGATTCTTCTCCTTTACTGGTTGACGCGACACACGCATCAGCTTCCTGTAGTGTTTCCCCTTTAAGCATGAATAGATTTGCTGCAATCTTTTCTGCCTTCAAAACCACAAGCGCACCTTTGATAATTTTCATGATCCCATTCTCGACATGGGTCCTGCATCCAAGACTATCTATTTGCCCCAAAGATAGTAGATTCTTCCTCAAGCCCTTCACATGTCGTACCTCCTGAATAGTGCGAACTGTACCATCAAACATTTTTATTTTGATAGTACCAATACCAGCAATTTCCAAAGCATGATCATCTCCCATGTGTACATAACCTCCTGAGATTGGTTCATATTTGTGGAATCATTCTTTTCGAGATGTCATGTGCCATGTTGCTCCTAAGTCTATTAACCAGATGTCAGAAAACTGGTTTCTACCTTCAACTACTACTGTAGCCTCGCTGTATAAGACTTCACCATTATCAGGGATACTTGCTACATTCCCTTGAGCATTTGGTGGCTTAGGGTCTCCATTCCTTCTTCTACTCCAACAATCCTTTTTGACATGCCCTTTCTTGCCACAATTGTAGCACTTGAAATTCTTCTTACTTCTTGATTTCAATCTACCATGATTTTGACTCCCACTAGAGCCACGTTCTGTTGATCTTCCTCTCATCACCGTCAAAGCTTCCGCTTGCTGCGAACTTACTTGTCTATCTTCTTTGTTTTTACGCCGAGTTTCTTCTTCCAAAACAGCAGCTGTAATTTCGTCAAAGACTAGATAATCCGAAAGGATGTTGTTCGTCAGGTTGATGATGAGTTGATCATACGAGTCAGGTAGACTTTGAAGTAGAAGCTCCGCACGTTCAGTTGTCTCTATTTTGTAACCCATTGATGTAAGTTGCGAAAATAGAGTATTCAAGGTGTTGATGTGGTCGGTCACCGATGTGGATTCCGCCATTCGAAGAGTGTAAAGTCTCCTTTTTAAGAAGATCTTGTTGTGAAGTGCTTTGGCCTCGTATAGTCTTGTTAGAGTATCCCAAATCTCCTTTGCTGTCTTCTTTTCTGCCACACTGGATAAAACTCCATCGGCTAGTGCTAAGTGTAGATCAGCAATTGCATTGCCATCCTTTTCATTCCATTTTTGATCATCAATGATCTCCGCTGGCCTTTCTCCAATTGCTTCCAAGCAATTATCCTTCCTCAAAATTGCTTTAATCTTCATTTTCCACAACTGAACAATAATTGTATTTGTGAACAGTAACCGTATACGTGAACAATAATCGTATACTTGAATAGTAACTATATACGTGAACCGTGAACAGTACCCACAACCAAAGCTCTGATACCACTGTTAGGAAATTTATGGATTGAAGCTAATACACAATCAAAGTAAAACTAAGAGAATGAAGATAAAATGGACACAAGTATTTACGTGGTTCACCCAAAATGATTACGGGCTACTCCACGGGCAAAGGCCAGAAGAAATTCACTATACTGAAAGATTTACAACCTCTCTCTACATACAAGGAGAGAACAAGATACCTCTCTCTCTTATACTAGAAGAATACAATTAACCTCTCTCTCACAATGAGGAAAGAACTTTTCTAAGTGGAGAAGCTTGGAATGCTTAGGATGTTTGAGATTTTGGGATGATGGAAATGAGCAAATGAGCTCTCTATTTATAGAGAGAAAAATGTTACTATTTGGAGAGATGACACATGCGCTTAGCTCATCATTTTGATGATGCAAGCGCTTAGCTCATCACTTTGATGATGCAAACGCTTAGCTCATCACTTTGATGATGTAAGCGCTTAGCTCATTACTTTGATGATGCAAGCGCTTAGGTCATCCTTTTGAAATTGCAATAATATTCCATCAATTAAGCCATCCCTCTTGACATTGTTTAAGAAGTTGAAAATGGCTTCACACTTGTCTTTCAATACACATATATTAAATAACAAAATGAGTACTTTTAGTAAAGTAGGTTGAGGTGTCATAGATTAATTTATTTATGTCGTTTAGTTTTTCATATTAAAAATAATGTTATTTAATTCATTAATTTTGTAAAAATGGTCAAGCATAAAATATATTATTTATTAATTTTTCTATTAAAATATTATTATTTTTTATCAAGTGCTTAAAATACGATTAAAATTTAAATTTTTAACAAAGATAAAAGTAAAATTTAATATGGAATTGTTAATAATATTCTAATAAAAAGCTTTTTAAATACATATTTTAATTTTAATAAAAATTAAAAAATTAATATAACACTAAAATAAAACAGTGACAATTAATAAATATTCAAAAATTAATATTTTGAGAAATTTTTTTAATATTAATTGTGATTTTACTGTCATTAAATATTCGTATTTTAATTGCATTTAATTAATTGATAAAAAAATAATATTTTAATAGAAAAATTATTAAAATAATATAATTTTTTCATAATTGAAATTTTTTACAAAATTAAGTGACTAAATAATACTGTTTACAATTTAAGGAATTAATGGTACAAATTACTTTATCTAAGGGTTTTTTGTGCCTTTTTTCTCTACTTAGACGACATGTTTATCGGTTACAAACATTATAAACTTGTGATGAGCATACATTCAAAACATAAAGAAATTAAAACTACTATTTATCTTTACTCATAAAATGTTCTAAAAGGAGTTGTAAAAATAGAAGAATGTAAAAGAGATAATTTGAAAAAATAAAGGAAAACAACTGATAAAAAATTGCAAAAAAAAAAAAATGAAAGGAAAAAGAAAAAAAAAAAGTAGAGGAAAAGAAAAGGAAAAAAATGGGGTTGAGGATGAGGATGGAGGGTGAAGTGGAGTGGACGGCTAAGATGAAAATAAGGTCTACTAAGACAAATGAGTTATATGTTGCTAACTTATTATTTTTTTAAATTTTAATTAAATTTATATATATATATTTTTAAATTTTTAAAAATTTACATAAAGGTCTTTAAAATTTTAAATCTTATAATTTAATCTCTAAATTTTTAAAATTACATAAATAGATTTTAAAATTTTGATTTACAAAAACATATTGTAGTAGTCAAGTTAAGATTTATATGTCAATTTTTAAAAGTTTGTATTAAATTATAAAATTTAAAAATTTTAAATACTTATATATAAAATTTTAAAAATTTAAGAAATAAATTATATAATTTAAAATTTTTAATATCAATTAAATTAGTGAAGTAAGGCTACTACTTAGGTCACGTTTGGTTCGCTGAATGTAATCGTAATCGTAATCGTAATGGAATGTAATGTAAAGAAATCAGTATTACTATTACAGTGTTTGGTTTAGTCACTGTAATCAAAAAATGAATCAGTATTACAGTGTTTGGTTTAACTACTGTAATGTAATGGAATAGAAAAAAAAATTATATAATTATTTTAAAAAATAATAAAAATACATTCTATGTATTGAGTATTAATATAATTTCATAACAAAAATTACTAAAAAATACAATTTTAGAAAAAAAAAAATACAATTACAATTTCAGAAAAAAAATACAATTTAAAAAAAAATACATTAAAAAAAAAATACAATTTTATAACAACAATTTTAATAAAAAAAAATTTCAGCAACAAATAATACAATTTCAGATAAAAAAATACAATTTTATAACAACAATTTTAATAAAAAATACAATTTCAGCAAAAAAAATAATAATATAATTTCAGATAAAAAAATACAATTAAAAAAAAAAAAAACATTTAGAAAAAATTGCGATCTGGGCGGCGACGCGAGCTGGGCGTGGTTTGGTTCGTTGAGCTGGACGACGACGGACGCCGAGGAGGCTTACGGACGGGACGACGACGACAGACTTCATTGGACGACGAGCTGGACGGCTGGACGACGACGCCGCCAGCTCAGGGACAGAACGCGACGGACGGATGGAATGGCTGGGAAACTGGCGCACGCGTTTTGCAAAAAAAAAATTTACTGTTCAAAACGTAATGTAATCCTATTCAGTGTAATCCTTATTACAATTTCAGATGTAATTGATTACATTATATTACATACATTACTGAATTAATTACATTAGATATCTCTTTACAATCAATCAAATACTACCTTAGTTTTCTCGTCACACGTTGTTAGAATTGTGACACTGAGGGTAGATAAAAATGGCATTAACGGTTGATAAAACAACACTTTATTTTTAAGTTTTGAATGTTCACCAATGAGATTATTATTACAAATAATACACTAAAATAAAAATAAATAAATAAACCCACATTTTAATAGTTCATTCGTTACATTTTTTCAAAAGTAATAGGTGAGTTTCGTTGAGTGATAATCATATTAGAGTGGACCGACGTTGGTGGACTTGTTGACTACGTTATTCACCACTAAATGAAGGTCAAATGAAGTGACAGATGAAGTCGACTTTAGTGATAGATATGATTCAATTAAAATTTATCTTTCGTGTTAAACGGACAAATATTAGTACGAGTCTGAATACTCGTACTCTAATTACAAAGATTAAAAATATATATAAATTAAATAGAACTTTAACAATCCGACGCCCGAACACAAATACACTTGGAATAAGTAATAAACAAATCAATGTAACATACACCAAGCAACTTAAATGAATCTATCAATACCTAAATATTATCTTATGTACAAACGATTTAAGTGATGACGTTTCCAGTTTTTCTGTAAAAATTCCTGCTATCTTTTGCAAATCAATGTAACATACACCAAGCAACTTAAATGAATCTATCAATACCTAAATATTATCTTATGTACAAACGATTTAAGTGATGACGTTTCCAGTTTTTCTGTAAAAATTCCTGCTATCTTTTGCAAATTATGAAATTTATAGTTAGTCGGTGACCCCAATTTAGGGTGAAAACAATTAGTCAATATTTTTCCACTATACTCCTCAAGTCTGATACACACCAAAAAGTCTCTGAAATTCTTTACTGTCCACCCATGATGAAATTTAATTTGTTGAATATAAAAATAATAAGGATGTTAATCATAATTAAATTAAATGTAAAAAAATAATAATAATATTATTATAATATTTATTTAAGCAGTATAATCAAAATAAATAATAATATTAAAATAAAAATTAAAAAATTATAAATGAAGTAAAATTAAAAAATAAATTTTTTTTTATTATTAAAAGATATAGAATGAGTAAAAAAAATTATAAATGATTATATAAATTATGAGAAAAATTGAGCATTACAACATATTTTTAAAGACTGTATGCATAATGAAGATTACTGTTACTGATGTAATCTCTTTACATTCTATTATAGAGTACAATCAAACTAAATACAATAATACCTTAAATAATTTCGATTACGACTACGATTTCTGATAACCAAACATATTTTAAGAGTTATTCTCCATAAAAATCACCTTTTACAAGACTCTTGGTTCTTATGATACTATTGTTAGAATCATATCTTCTATCATCAATATTATTGTGGTTGGTTTGATTAAAAGTCCACACAATATCTTGTGTGATGAAAAGCATCAAATTTAAGGTTGTAAGGTTTATGAGTGTTGACAATTTTCGTGGACAAAATATTTGATTGTAATCTAGTATCTAGGCTCGTTGTCAAGTCAATCAATCAAAGTTGAAGAATTTACTGAGCTCTTAATTCGTATGTATCAAGTAAAAATATATGTTTCATGCATATACCATCACACAATAATGCACGTACACTTAGAAATTTTTTTTGTGCACAGTTAGATAGATCGAGGATTAATGCATGTATACTTAAAAGAATTTTTGTGAACACAGTTAGATAGATTGAGGTTAGATCGATCGAGAATCAATCGACTTCAATCTAGCTGCTCTCGGTTTGAAAAATGCATGGTTAGATCGATCGAGGTTTGGGTTGATCGATCGAGGTTTGAGTCGATCGATCGAGGATCAATCGACTTCAATCTAGCTGCTCTCGGGTTTGAAATTGCATAGTTAGATCGATCGAGGTTTGGCTCGATTGATCGAGCATTGGCTAGATAGATTGAGATTTGGCTAGATCGATCGAGACTGTTTTTCAGTTCTACTACAACTCTGTTTTTAATTTGACTCATATGTTACTTTTACCAATTTGACTCATTTAATGTTGTATGCAAAATCCTTATATGAGTAGAATTGTTGTGAAAGTTGGAATCATTGTATGAGTAGAATTGTTGTGAAAGTTGGAATCATTGTATGAGTAGAATTCTTGTGAAAGCAAAATTCTTATATGAGTAGAGTTGTTATGAAAGTGAAATCCTTGTATGAATTATTGTGAGATCTAAATCCTGATATGATTAGAGTTGTACTCTATTACAAATCCTCTCTCAAGTCAAGTTGGACTCTATATAAGTGATGCTTGTTTGTGCAAAAAAAAACCAACCCACACCGAAATAATATTTTCTACATCTATTGAAGCTTTCAAAGAAAAATCTTATTCTTTTCATCTATTAATCTTAGGCACTTTCTTATTTTAATTGTTCAAACATATTGTGTGGTTATGTTTGAATAATTCATATGCCTAATTACTTTTTATGATATTGAGATTTACATGATTGTTCTAGAGTTTGCTAGCTGATTTAGTTTTTACGTTATATGCTATTGAATCTGCTAGTTAATGTCTTTCATTGTTGAATCTGCTCTAGGACACACTTTGCACTTGTGCTATTTGTGCTAACGTTTCAGGTGACGTGCTCGGTATTTCGTGTGACTCGAAATTACCGAAGTTGACAGGTTTGATTGATCTTGTGGGACTCAAGTAGATCAGAACGTTGGTTCGGATCCAGACACCTAGCTTGTGGAGGCTATGAAAGGAGCGGCAGCTCGTAAGTAAATTACAGAAAGGAGGATCTATCTGTGAATGGTAGTTCTAGGTCCTATGGTTGTAATTGAACATTGATTTTCATAGTGGATAGTTAGGTGGTCCGGTGGTTTTCCTCTTAGGTCATTGGAGTGGCCTAGGTTGTTTCCACCTAAAAATATTGTATGTTATTTTTTATTCCGCATTTTATCTTTACACGCGATTGCATGTCTGGCCGTTGTGATTAGGTTACATAATTAATATTTATTAAATTTGAAAATAACCTATTCACCCCCTTCTAGGTATATTTGATCCGTAACTAAAACTTTCAATTGGTATCAGAGCGGGTCACTAGATAAACTTAGTGTTGCCTAGGACCTTGTTATGAATCATTTGAGAGAGGGTTCTTCTACAACCTGTCCACCTTACTTTGATGGTTCTAACTACCCATATTGGAAAGCTCGTATGAGAGCCTTTTTACGTTCCTTAGATGAAAGTGTATGGAATTCTGTGCTTTATGGTTGGGAACCATCTACGATTACCAAGGATAATGTAGTCACACTTAAACCTAGGATGGATTGGACTACTCAAGATAAAATTGGTAGTGGTTGGAACCAAAAGGGTATCAATGCTATTTTTAGTGCTGTGTTGTCGGATGAATTCCGACGTATTTCTGATATTGAAACTTCTAAGGCTGCTTGGGACACTTTAGAGGTTGCCCATGAGGGCATGTCCCAAGTTAAACGAACAAAACTTCGCATGTTAGCTATTAAGTTTGAAAATCTTAGAATGGAGGAGGATGAAATGTTTTCTGAGTTTTATGCTAATTTATGTGATATTGCTAACTCTTCTTCAAATCTTGGAGATAAAATTGATGAATGCAGGTTAGTCCGAAAAGTCTTATGCTCACTACCAGAACGCTTTCAAGCAAAGGTTACAACAATAGAAGAAAGCAAAGACATTGACACCATCAAGATTGAAGAACTCGTTGGTTCAATTCAAACATTTGAGATGAACCTTCGAAAACCCAAAAGGAACATTGGTATTGCTCTCAAATCCACCAATGCTGATGATGGTGATAGTGATGATGTTATAGAAGATGAAGATCTACTCACCCTAGCTAGAAAACTCAAGAAAATATTCAACAGAAAGGATCTACAGATTAAAGAAAAATCAAGAAATCGTAAGGGAAGAGAACTCGTGCCAATGAGTTCAGAAGGTAAGAAAACTAAACCCAATGGACCTAAATGTTTTGAATGCAATGGTTTTGGTCATTATACAGCTGAGTGTGCCAACAAGAAGAAAAAAACAGGAAAAGCTTTCAATGCTACCCTTAGTGACACAGAAAGTGATGAAGACTAAGCTAGTGGTTCAGAAAATGTTAACTCTAACTACGTAGCTTTTACATCAATTGTTGGTGGATACTCCAGTGAGTCAGACCTTGACTCAGATGATGAGGGAAGTAAATCTATTCTTGCTAAATTTAATGCAAACAGTTTTGAAGAATTATTTATTGATTTAATTAACTGCAAGAAAGAAAAAGATAAGCTTCTCATAACTATAACAAAGCTGAATGATCAAATCAATTCGCAAGACCTTAATTTGTCAGTTTTAGAAAAAGAAAAAGTTGAATTGTTTGAGCATGTTGACAAGTTGAGTTTGAGTCTTGCAGGTATCAAACAGGAAAATTCAAAGCTTGTGCAGGAACTAGATGAATCAAAAGAAACTGTGAAGAGATTAACTATTGGAGCTGAACGACTAGACAAGATGTTGAGCATTGGTAAGTCTTTCGGTGATACACGTGGCCTTGGATTCTTAGATGAAAGCTATACACCTTCCACTTCAAAAACTACATTTGTAAGGTCTTCTAACTCTACTTCTACTGCTACTAATTTTACACAAACACCCACTACAACTGTAGTAACTAAAACTGTTAAGTTTGTGCCTGTTTGTCATCATTGTGGTAGAAAAGGCCATATTCGACCTAACTGTAGATTTTTGATGAATGCTCTTCGATCTAATAATTATCTTCATGCTTATAGCTATAGAACTCATAATTATCATCCTACCATGCATATGTTGAATTTGAATAGGAAAGATGAGTCTAAGAGTATATTTTTAAAACCTAATGCAATTAAATCTCAACCCAAAAACATAGAGAAGTCAAAATTCATGAAAATATGGGTTAAGAAAGATTGCATGTTTCCTGTCATTTGATCATTATTACTAGCCCACCTAGGTACTTTTGTTTGAGTACTTAAATGACCATAGGTGAGTATTTTCATAGGTTTATTTTGTTTTTGTTGTTAGAATTTTTTTAAGATTGTTTAAAAAAAAAAAACTACAAGGTATTGGATTCAGATAATACTTATACTTATACAACCTTATCTTTTGTAGCTTATTTTGATTCTCATTGTATATTCAATGCTACAATTCAAAATTCTGCACATATTTACATTATTTCCATGTGATGACACTATTGACTAAACTTATTTACACACTCACTGAACACTCATGTATGTCATCGATGAAATTTATGATTAATTTTGAAAGACTCTAAGACTTGAGCTAATCTTGACTACGAAATGATATGGAGTTCTATTTTTTATCTTTTAAAATATTTCATCTTAGGGAGACAACTAGTACTGAGAGGGCTACCTACTATGATGTGTGCAGCTACCGTAGTGAGCGGAGAGGGCTATCTCATAACTAGTGTGAAAGTCATCATATTAGATTTATGGCTCGTACATGTTTAAAAAAAAATATAAATAAATAAAATAAAAAAAAATGAAAATTTAATTAAGAAATTTTATTTGACATGTACAAAAAGAAAGAGCAAAAAGTTTATAAAAAAAAAAAAAAGAAATCTCCTTTTGATAGACATATTTTATTATGTAAGAATGAAGACTCAATTATAATTTAGCATGATAGATGAAATTATTTTCTTTTGAGTCTCTTATAATTGGTCATAAATGAATTTATTGAAATACAAGTGGAGTTCACACTGTATACTACTTTAAGTGAATGTCAATATGCCATTATATGTGTTAGTATGCTTGTGTAACCTATTAATTTAACTTGCTAATACAATGAATAATCAAAATTTAAGCAAAAATAATTTTTCAATTGGTTGTATCTTATTTGTCTTAAATGGATTTATTGCTTTGTGTGGTCATAAAAAAATAAAAAAATAAAAATCAATATTTTTTGTTTTCTTTTAAATTTGTTTTACGTTTAGAGAGTCATAGAACTTAGGGGGAGTCATTGCATACATATTTCATAATTCTTCTTTTTTATCTTGTGCAATTGCTCCTACATGCTTTGGACATATACATGTGTGATCATATGCATTTTTAGCCCACTTCAATAATTGTTGAACTTTGGGGAGAGTGATCCATGTCATTTTAGCTATTTTATGATTTGTCAATTTCGTATGTCAAAAAGGAGGAGAAAGATTCATGTTGTTATGGAGATTGGATTTAGGGGGAGAGATTGGATTCATTAAGAAAGTGCATGCACTACATTTCATTCGCTATTTCTATGTACACTGAACTAATAAACAATGAGGCTTCCAAGCCAAATTGGTGTGCTATTTTTTGGTCTTTCTTTTCAGTGCACTGAGCGTATCAAGTATCAAGCGAAGATGGTTCCATCGGATCATAGATAGTTCCACTATTGAAAGTGTGTAATTGATGTAATGATTATTTACCCATGAGCATTGTGTAGTGAGAGAGTGGTTTTGCCACACGAAAATGCCAAAGGGGGAGATTGTAAGGTTTATGAGTGTTGGCAATTTTCGTAGACAAAATGTTTGATTGTAATCTAGTATCTAGGCTCGTTGTCAAGTCAATCAATCAAAGTTGAAGAATCTACTGAGCTCTCAATACGTATGTATCAGGTAAAAATATATGTTTCATGCATATACCATCACACAATAATGCACGTACACTTAGAAATTTTTTTTGTGCACAGTTAAATAGATCGAGGATTAATGCATGTATACTTAAAAGAATTTTTGTGAACATAGTTAGATAGATTGAGGTTAGATCGATCGAGGTTCGATCGATCGAGCTTAGATCGATCGAGGATCAATCGACTTCAATCTAGTTGCTCTCGGTTTGAAAAATACATGGTTAGATCGATCGAGGTTTGGGTCGATCGATCGAGGTTTGAGTCGATCGATCGAGGATCAATCGACTTCAATCTAGTTGCTCTCAGGTTTGAAATTGCATAGTTAGATCGATCGAGGTTTGGCTCGATCGATCGAGCATTAGCTAGATAGATCGAGATTTGGCTAGATCGATCGAGACTGTTTTTCAGTTCTACTACAACTCTGTTTTTAATTTGACCCATATGTTACTTTTACCAATTTGACTCATTTAATGTTGTATGCAAAATCCTTATATGAGTAGAATTGTTGTGAAAGTTGGAATCATTGTATGAGTAGAATTCTTGTGAAAGCAAAATTCTTATATGAGTAGAGTTGTTGTGAAAGTGGAATCCTTGTATGAATTCTTGTGAGATCTAAATCCTGATATGATTAGAGTTGTACTCTATTACAAATCCTCTCTCAAGTCAAGTTGGACTCTATATAAGTGATGTTTGTTTGTGCAAAAAAAAAAAAAACAACCCACACCGAAATAATATTTTCTACATCTATTGAAGCTTTCAAAGAAAAATCTTATTCTTTTCATCTATTAATCTTAGGCACTTTCTTATTTTAATTGTTCAAACATATTGTGTGGTTATGTTTGAATAATTCATATGCCTAATTGCTTTTTATGATATTGAGCTTTACATGATTGTCCTAGAGTTTGTTAGCTGATTTAGTTTTTACGTTATATGCTATTGAATCTGCTAGTTAAGGTCTTTTATTGTTGAATCTGCTTTAGGACACACTTTGCACTTGTGCTATTTGTGCTAACGTTTCAGATGACGTGCTCGGTATTTCGTGTGACTCAAAATTATCAAAGTTGATGGGTTTGATTGATCTTGTGGGACTCAAGTAGATCGGAACGTTGGTCCGGATCCAGACACCTAGCTTGTGGAGGCTATGAAAGGAGCGGCGGCTCGTAAGTAAATTACAGAAAGGAGGATCTATCTGTGAAGGGTAGTTCTAGGACCTATGGTTGTAATTGAACATTGATTTTCATTGTGGATAGTTAGTTGGTCCGGTGGTTTTCCTCTTAGGTCATTGGAGTGACCTAGGTTGTTTCCACCTAAAAATATCGTATGTTATTTTTTATTCCTCATTTTATCTTTACACGCGATTGCATGTCTGGCCGTTGTGATTAGGTTACATAATTAATATTTGTTAAATTTGAAAATAACCTATTCACCCCCTCTAAGTATATTTGATCCGTAACTAAAACTTTCAAAAGTTTCTCCTCCTTTGATAATGTAATTGTTTTCATTGTAATTCACCAGCTCTAAGTCATCGATAAGATTTTATATCACTTGTTTATTTACATTTCTATTGTCTCCAAGTAACTTCAACCATTTATTGAATCAGAGAAAACAACAAATTCAATCGTTAATTATGGGTAGTTTATTGACACCAATTTTTTGCAAATTAATACTTTTGAAGTAAAATTATTAATCGTTTTGGAATTAGTTTTTTTTTTTTTCCCTATGAAAACAACAATTTTCTTAAGTAATATAGTATATAATGGGATTTGGATCCTCAACTTGTTCTTTTAAATTTAATACATATATTTTTAAGGCTAAACATCATATCTCTTAATTTTTACTCAATTTATACTATAATTTTTTAACTATTTTTTCTTAACATTTAGTCTTATAACTTTTTAAATTTGACAATATTAATCTAACTACTAATTTTTTGTGTGGAATTTAATTTTTTTTTTTTTTGCTTTTTTTAACGAATAAATATTTGTTAAAAAAAATCATAAAACTATCGAACTACTCTAAACTTTTTTTTTTTCGTTAAAAAAAGAGAAAAAAATTAGACATTAAATTCCATAGAAAATTAGTAGTTGGATTAATATTGTCAAATTAAAAAAGTTAGGGGACTAAATGTTAAGAAAAAATAGTTAGGGGGCCAAAATGTAGATTGAGTAAAAACTAGAGGACTAAATGTTATGAAAAAATAGTTAAGAAATCAAAGTGTAAATTGAGTAAAAATTAGGGGACCATAAATGTTGTTTAGCCTATTTTTAATCTAAGTATATATTACTTTATATTAATAGCTTCAAAATCACTTCATGCATTATAAAATTGAATGATTGAGATCTAAAAACAAGCACAAATAAGTAAGGAAAAAACAAGTACAGGATTCAAGTCCGTATATATCCACGCAATAAATATACTTCACTAACAACTTCTCATTTGAAAAAAAAAAAAAAAAAACTTCACTAGCAATTCAATTTGTTTTGTACTTAATTATAGAGTCTAAATTTATCATACTACAAAATTAAAATAAAAGTGAAAAACTCTATCAAAGGTTACAATACTGTTAATCAGTTAAACAGAAGGAAAAAAACTATTAGACACATGTTGATAAACTTCATACTATATGCAGGAGAGCTAAATAAATCAAAGAGAAAAGGAAAGGAAATAACAGGAAATGATACATATATTATTGATTTTATGAGCAGAAACATATATAGAGTAGTTAAGAGTAGTGGTCAAGGCACTGACATATAGGACAGGTGTACACTCAAGCATAACAGACAATACAAGGCGCGCAAGGAATACCTATATGGTCTAACATCCCCCCTTAAGCACATGGTTGATGTAAGATTGTGAGCTTAGTACGTAAATCTTGAAAATGCTGAGTTGACATCAGCTACCTGTTCTTGTGTTGGAGTATACTCAACTATTAAAACTCCTGAAAGCATTTTCTCTCTTATAAAATGAAAGTCAATATCAACTTGTTTTGTGCGAGAATGAAGCACATGATTTTTTGCTAGATAACTGATGAGTGCTCGAAAAGCACTAATATTTCGTGATTAATTGTGCGTAATTGATTGATATATAGATTTATTATGATTATTATTTCGATTATTTTCATAAATCTATCCATTCGGAGTCACGGGTATATTTTAGTGCATTTCAGGTGTTTTTAGCGTCAAATGAGTCAAATGATGAAATCACGCAAAGACGGGACACCTACGGCGCTCGGATCACAAGTTACGGGCTAATCAAGACAAAATATGTAAGCCTTACATATAGTGCCATCACATATGTAAGGGAGGACGTGAACAGAAGGAAATCATTGCGCGCCGCGGCGAGAGAATTGCATGCCGCGGCGTGAGGCTCTCGGGTTTGATCCTGAAAACTTAGAAGCATTGCGCGCCGCGGCGAGGGAATTGTATGCCGCGGCGGGGAGCTCTCGGGTTTTTGCATATTTTCCAAATTTTGTGTTGCGCCGCGGCGGGGAAAATGCATGCCGCGGCGCGCCTATTCCTATTGCAATCAGGAATGCCTTACATCTATAAATACCCCCTTTAGACCCCCTTTACAACTAGAACTCGAATTGGTACACAACTCTTACACTTTACAATTTTGCAACCAAACACGACATTCAATCAACTTTGGGAGTTTTGCTACACAAAAACGAAGCAAGAGAAACCATTCTAAGGATCCAAAGAAGCCGTCGACAATCGAAGATAAAGCTTACGGAGGAGTACGTCAACCGATCCATAAGCGGTATTTAGATCTAGGTTTTCTTTGGTGTTGTAGAATTCTATTTTTCTTCTTTTTTTTTGTTGGAGTGTATGTTCGTATTTTATTTGTCTATGAATATTAATATGAACATATCTGGCTAGTTTTATTATGGATGTTTAGTTTGTGTTGCCATGTTTGCTAGAACTGTGTATGGTGTATGTTTTATTGATTTAATATAAACGAATTACTTTTTGATTAAGAGCATGTTTAGATATTTGATTATGAATAATCATGGGCCCATTTGATGTTCGTAGTTAGATTGAAAAATCTGAGAATTTAGTTATAGGAACGTCACCTTAACTTTATTCCGAAACACTTAATCGAAGCTTCAAGTTAGTGACTTAGTCATAGCATTAATTTGATTGGCATGTTTTCCTTGCGCATAATTTGATTACTATTTGATTTACCCCCGCTGATGAGTGCTCGAAAAGCACTAATATTTCGTGATTAATTATGCTTGATTGATTGATATATAGATTTATTATGACTATTATTTCGATTATTTTCATAAATCTATCCATTCGGAGTCACGGGTATATTTTAGTGCATTTCAGGTGTTTTTAGCGTCAAATGATTCAAATGATGAAAACACGCGAAGACGGAACACCTACGGCGCTCGGATCACGAGTTACGGACTAATCAAGACGAATATGTAAGCCTTACATATAGTGCCATCACATATGTAAGGGGGGACGTGAAAAGAAGGAAAGCATTGCGCGCCGCGGCGAGAGAATTGCATGCCGCGGCGTGAGGCTCTCGGGTTTGATCCTGAAAACATAGAAGCATTGCGCGCCGCGGCGAGGGAATTGTATGCCGCGGCGGGGAGCTCTCGGGTTTTTGCATATTTTCCAAATTTTGTGTTGCGCCGCGGCGGGTAAAATGCATGCCGCGGCGCGCCTATTCCTATTGCACATAGGATTTGCAGAATCCCTTACATCTATAAATACCCCCCTTAGACCCCCTTTACAACAGAACTTGAATTGATACACAACTCTTACACTTTACAATTTTGCAACCAAACAAGAGATTCAATCAACTTTGGGAGTTTTGCTACACAAAAACAAAGCAAGAGAAACCATTCTAAGGATCCAAAGAAGCCGTCGACAATCGAAGATAAAGCTTACGGAGAAGTACGTCAACCAATCCATAAGCGGTATTTAGATCTAGGTTTTCTTTGGTGTTGTAGAATTCTATTTTTCTTCTTCTTTTGTTGGAGTGTATGTTCATATTTTATTTGTCTATGAATATTAATATGAACATGTCTGGCTAGTTTTATTATGGATGTTTAGTTTGTGTTGCCATGTTTGCTAGAACTGTGTATGGTGTATTCTATTGATTTAATATAAACGAATTACTTTTTGATTAAGAGCATGTTTAGATATTTGATTATGAATAATCATGGGCCCATTTGATGTTCGTAGTTAGATTGAAAAATCTGAGAATTTAGTTATAGGAACGTCACCTTAACTTTATTCCGAAACACTTAATCGAAGCTTCAAGTTAGTGACTTAGTCATAGCATTAATTTGATTGGCATGTTTTCCTTGCGCATAATTTGATTACTATTTGATTTACCCCCGCCAAAGGCAATTAATTAGTTAATCAATAAAGAGACCTACCCCCGCCAAAAGGAGTCTCGTAATTAAAAGGAAAGCCGGTAGTTTAGTTTATATAGGACGTTCATGTTATCTAACCATACCTTTTCGATGCAAGCATGGTCAACCAAGCTAAACGTCCATACATTCTCCATTGATCTTCAAATATATCTGAATTGATTGTTTAATTGCGATTTTGTTTTCGTTTAATTGCTCGTACTTTGTTCCCGTTACAAATCAAACACCTTTTTACAGTTTTACTAGCTTTAGGATTCTAGTTACTTAGAGTTTTAGTTTTACTAGAACTCTATTTAATTAGTCTTTTATTTTCATTAGAACTCTATTTAGATTAAAAAGTTAGTTATTTAAGACCACTGCAATTCCTTGAGAGACCGACCTTGGAAGTTGCTTATCACTTTACTACGAGTGATTCGTACACTTGCGAGTACACATTTTAACACATCAAGTTTTTGGCGCCGTTGCCGGGGAATTGGCGTTTTGAATAATTTTCTTTTTAACTTTTTAGAGTTTCTTAATTTTTTTTATTTGTTTATTTATTTTATTTGTTATCTTTTATTTATTTATTTATTTTATTTTTATTTTTATTTTATTCAAAAAAAAAAAAAAAAAAAAAATTCAAAAAAAAATCAGAAAATAAAAAAATCAAAAAAATAGTGTTTTTAATTGCTTAATCTGTGGTGCTTTGATTTCTCTGTTGTTTTTGTTAGTTTTTGAAAGGTACCGTTCATCAACAACATCAACAAATTTTAAAATGCACCTAATCAGGCTGGATACTGAAATCCAAGAGCCAATACAAATGAAGAGCTGCATGATATGACAGACATAGAGGTATGTAGCATTTGTGGTTTATATGGGCATTATGCTAATGTTTGCACTTTTGCAGGTGATTACTATGCATCCCCTAATCCAAACTTTGATTTTAATGAGAGATGTCACCCACCTTGGAATGATCCTTATTTCAGTACCTATAATCCTGAGTGGGGAAATCACCATAATTCTTCATGGCAAGCAAACTTTACCCCACCTTATGCCCAATACAACATGCAAAGCTCAAATTCATATGACCCACCGTATGCCCAATACAACATGCAAAGCTCTAATTTTCAACCATATGACCCACCTTATGCACAATACCAAATGCAAAGCTCAAGTTTTCCTACATATCCATCTAGGGCCACCTTCGAAGAGAGCTTAAATTCTTTCATACAAGGAAGTCGAGTTTCTAATCAACCTAGGAAGCCAACCTTAGAGGAAACCTTGAATGCTTTCATACAATCTACTAGTGAAAGGATGGAGTCTATAGAGGCATCAATAAACAGAATAGAAATGCAAGTTGGGCAATTAGCGGAACAAATTCAAAAACAAGAAGAGTTGCCCACCCAAATTGAGCAAGTGAAGGATGACACAATCCTTCAAAGTGGTAAAAATTTTGAAAATATTTATTTTCCTGAAACTTTTGATGATTTACCACTTTGTGTAGAAAATACAGATGGAGAGCAAGCAATTCTCAAAGAATGTCAAGCTGATGAATATCAAATTCTACAAACTTCTGTGGAGAACAAGGAGGAATTATCTTCACCTCCCATGCCACACAAGGCACCTAAGACTTGCACATCCCCAAATTATTTTCTATACCACTTCCACAAAAAAGTGTGTGCTGTGCTTTATGGAAAACAACTACCGAGATGGAAGGACAAGCTTAATGACATATTAGCTCGGAAAATTGATATCACACACTTCAAGATCTTTGATGATGGTGGATAGAAACGAATTAGCAACGTCTTGCTAAGACGTTAAAGAAAGCGCTTGGTGGGAGGCAACCCACCATATTCGGTAGTATCAATTTCTTTTCTTTATTTTCTTTTTATTTATTTATTATTATTTTTTATTTTTATTTTCTTTTTCAGTTTTTCCTTTATTTTCTTTTATTTTGGATTGTTTAACTTTGTTTGATGTTTTTGTGTTTTCATTTGACTTAGTTATAATTAAAAATTGGGTTTGAATGTGAATTGTGTGCATACACTTTGAGGTTCAATATATGTTCATATACATACATTCTTCATGAGAGAAGCGAGGAACAGTGAACCGGAGCATAGCGAGTAACGACACAATTTCATACGAAAGGGGGGTAACTTCTTACACTTTTTCTTAATTTCTTTTGCTCTTCTTTTTACATTGAGGACAATGCAGAAATTAGGTTGGGGGTGGGGAAGAATATTCCATGAGCATGAAATATGACCAATTTTTAATTTTTAACTTTGTCACTTGAATTGTTCCTAGTTAGTGTCGTGTCTACTTGATTCAATCCGGAAATCTATGATATTAACATGATTGTAATGACGATGACATATGAGAGATGTTAGATTTTTACCTAAGCAACGAAACACATAAATGTTGGATTCATCTAATTTGAGAATTTTGTGGTACTTGTGGTAGTTTGCATGGTTAGTTTAACTATTCTGATTTGTGGAATGTATGCATGTTCATGATATGTTTTAAGTCTCAACAATCTCTAGAACTCATTTGAAAACACGTTGAAGCGAAATAATAGAAACAAATGCCACTTAGAAAATGATTTAGGCCATCTTTGGACCGTTTGAACTTTTCATGCTTTCCCGAAATATTTTATCAATAGCACACCCTTGAACTCAACATTGACATACATTGTACTACCCTTAGTGATAAGAGTACTCGATGTAATATTTGATTTTCATGAGCAATTATGTTATATTTGTCTTGCTTCATAAAAAAAAAAAAAAAAAAAAAAAAAAAAAAAAAAAAATTTGATGATCGAAATAATAAGCAAGAATAAAGAAGAAAATCAAGCAAAAGATCCAAAGGACATTTGAAGTTAAGGGAGGATGAAAAGAACATTTGGTAAAAAAAAAAAAAAGTTGAAAATATGCTTGTGAAATAAAAAGTACTCTTATCATATGAAAACATCATTTTTGTACTTTCATTATCACATACCTAGCCACAACTTTACAAGCTTAATGAAGTCCTATTGATTCTAGGTAGTTTAGTTTCTATATTAGTGGAGATGAGTTTGAAAAATGAGCATATGGAGTTTATAAGTGCAAAAATTCACTTTCATATTTTACTTGCACATTTATGAGATATTAAAATGTAATCTATGAACATCATGCATGACACGGTCAGATAGTATAACTAACGGGTTTGTGGTGTGATTGGTTGTTCAAAATTCGATTACCATGATGAGTTTGATGTTTGGACTGTTTTTGAGCTTAGGTGATGTTTAACTATTTCATGTGCCATTCGTTATTAACAATTTTTGAGACGTATGCATGGATTGATTCAAGTATTGTTAGAGTCTTTATTAGTTTTGAGTCTTTATTCGTGTCAGTTACGATGTTTGCGGGTATCATCACTGGAAACCCTCACGAGACTATAACTCGTCCACTAGGGCCACCTAGGGGTTTAAAGGCTTGTTGCATATGCTAAATGCAACCGTGACAATCTACGGAAGTGATTTAGGTTAGGTTAGTTTATTTGTTTGTTTTTAATTTTATTTTAGGTCGCTTCACTTGCTAGAGACTAGCAAGAAGCTGGTTGGGGGTTGTGATGAGTGCTCGAAAAGCACTAATATTTCGTGATTAATTATGCTTGATTGATTGATATATAGATTTATTATGACTATTATTTCGATTATTTTCATAAATCTATCCATTCGGAGTCACGGGTATATTTTAGTGCATTTCAGGTGTTTTTAGCGTCAAATGATTCAAATGATGAAAACACGCGAAGACGGAACACCTACGGCGCTCGGATCACGAGTTACGGACTAATCAAGACGAATATGTAAGCCTTACATATAGTGCCATCACATATGTAAGGGGGGACGTGAAAAGAAGGAAAGCATTGCGCGCCGCGGCGAGAGAATTGCATGCCGCGGCGTGAGGCTCTCGGGTTTGATCCTGAAAACATAGAAGCATTGCGCGCCGCGGCGAGGGAATTGTATGCCGCGGCGGGGAGCTCTCGGGTTTTTGCATATTTTCCAAATTTTGTGTTGCGCCGCGGCGGGTAAAATGCATGCCGCGGCGCGCCTATTCCTATTGCACATAGGATTTGCAGAATCCCTTACATCTATAAATACCCCCCTTAGACCCCCTTTACAACAGAACTCGAATTGATACACAACTCTTACACTTTACAATTTTGCAACCAAACAAGAGATTCAATCAACTTTGGGAGTTTTGCTACACAAAAACAAAGCAAGAGAAACCATTCTAAGGATCCAAAGAAGCCGTCGACAATCGAAGATAAAGCTTACGGAGAAGTACGTCAACCAATCCATAAGCGGTATTTAGATCTAGGTTTTCTTTGGTGTTGTAGAATTCTATTTTTCTTCTTCTTTTGTTGGAGTGTATGTTCATATTTTATTTGTCTATGAATATTAATATGAACATGTCTGGCTAGTTTTATTATGGATGTTTAGTTTGTGTTGCCATGTTTGCTAGAACTGTGTATGGTGTATTCTATTGATTTAATATAAACGAATTACTTTTTGATTAAGAGCATGTTTAGATATTTGATTATGAATAATCATGGGCCCATTTGATGTTCGTAGTTAGATTGAAAAATCTGAGAATTTAGTTATAGGAACGTCACCTTAACTTTATTCCGAAACACTTAATCGAAGCTTCAAGTTAGTGACTTAGTCATAGCATTAATTTGATTGGCATGTTTTCCTTGCGCATAATTTGATTACTATTTGATTTACCCCCGCCAAAGGCAATTAATTAGTTAATCAATAAAGAGACCTACCCCCGCCAAAAGGAGTCTCGTAATTAAAAGGAAAGCCGGTAGTTTAGTTTATATAGGACGTTCATGTTATCTAACCATACCTTTTCGATGCAAGCATGGTCAACCAAGCTAAACGTCCATACATTCTCCATTGATCTTCAAATATATCTGAATTGATTGTTTAATTGCGATTTTGTTTTCGTTTAATTGCTCGTACTTTGTTCCCGTTACAAATCAAACACCTTTTTACAGTTTTACTAGCTTTAGGATTCTAGTTACTTAGAGTTTTAGTTTTACTAGAACTCTATTTAATTAGTCTTTTATTTTCATTAGAACTCTATTTAGATTAAAAAGTTAGTTATTTAAGACCACTGCAATTCCTTGAGAGACCGACCTTGGAAGTTGCTTATCACTTTACTACGAGTGATTCGTACACTTGCGAGTACACATTTTAACACATCACCCGCCAAAGGCAATTAATTAGTTAATCAATAAAGAGACCTACCCCCGCCAAAAGGAGTCTCGTAATTAAAAGGAAAGCCGGTAGTTTAGTTTATATAGGACGTTCATGTTATCTCACCATACCTTTTCGATGCAAGCATGGTCAACCAAGCTAAACGTCCATACATTCTCCATTGATCTTCAAATATATCTGAATTGATTGTTTAATTGCGATTTTGTTTTCGTTTAATTGCTCGTATTTTGTTCCCGTTACAAATCAAACACCTTTTTACAGTTTTACTAGCTTTAGGATTCTAGTTACTTAGAGTTTTAGTTTTACTAGAACTCTATTTAATTAGTCTTTTATTTTCATTAGAACTCTATTTTAGATTAAAAAGTTAGTTATTTAAGACCACTGCAATTCCTTGAGAGACCGACCTTGGAAGTTGCTTATCACTTTACTACGAGTGATTCGTACACTTGCGAGTACACATTTTAACACATCAATAACCTACACTTACATTATCGCAATAGACAATAGGAGGAACATGAAGTTTGATGCGTAACGTTTTCAGAATACGTTGAATCCAAAGTAATTCAGTGATGCCAATGGCCAAAGCTCGAAATTCTACTTCAGTGGAGGATCTAGAGACAACTTTATGCTTTTCTAAACTCCAAGATATCAACGAAGAACCCATATAAACACAATGACTACCAGTGGATCTTCTATCATCTGTACAAGATGCCCAATCAGCATTAGTATACATAGTTAAGCCAAGACTTTTGTGATTTGATGTACAACATTACACCAAGCTACTGCCTTTAGTCTCACTAAGTTGAACTTTGTCAAGCAACTCATTAACATATTTGGTTTGACTCATGTGAAATCCCTTATATGTGCGTTGAATTTCAAGTCCAATAAAATAAGGTAAATAGCCAAGATCCTTGAGAGAAAAAGCATCACTTAACTTTGTAATAAAGGATTGAATAAGTGATGAATTATTCCCAGTGACTAATATGTCATCAACATAAATCAATAGAAGCATTAAATCAATAGCATAAGAATAAATCATCATTGAAGTATTTGCATTGGAATGCTGATGTGATAAATTTAGTACTCGCAAGTGTACGAATCACTCGTATAAAAGTGATAAGCAACTTCCAAGGTCGGTCTCTCAAGGAATTGCAATGGTTCTAAATAACTGTCTTCTTAATCTAAATAGAGTTCTAACAAAAATAAAACACTAATTAAATAGAGTTCTAGTGAAACTAAACTCTAAGTAACTAGAATCCTAAAGCAACTAAAATACTAATTAAATAGAGTTCTAGTAAAACTAAAACTCTAAATAACTAGAATCCTAAATCTAATAAAACTGTAAACAAGTTGGAATTGTAACGAGATCAATGGTATGAACAATTAACGAAAACAATATTGCAAGGTCACAATCAATTCAAATAGATTTGAAGATCAATGGAGGATGTATGGACATTTAGCTTGGTTGACCATGCTTGCATCGAAAAGGTATGGTGAAACAACATGAACGTTCTAAATAAATAATATTACCGGCTTTTCTTTTAATTACGAGACTGCCTTCGGTCGGAGTAAATCTCTTTGTTGATTAACTAATTAACTGCCTTCGGTCGGGGTAAATCAAATAGCAATCAAATTATGCGCAAGGAAATAAATGCCAATCAAACTAATGCTATGACTAAGTCACTAATTTGAAGCTTTGATTAAGTGTTTCGGAATTAAGTTAAGGTGATGTTCCTATAACTAGATTCTAAGATCTTTCAACCTAACTACGAATCTCAAATTGGCCCATGATAATTCATAATTAAATATCTAAACATGCTCTTAATCAAAAGGTAATTCATTTATATTAAATTAATTAAAATACACCATACACAATTCTAGCAAACATGGCAACACAAACTAAACATCCATAATAAAATTAGCCGCTCATGTTCATATTAATATTCATAGACAAATAAAATATGATCATACACTTCAATGAAAGAAGAAGAAAATAGAATTCTATAACAACAAGGAAAACCTAGATCTAAATACCGCTTATGGATGGGATAGCGTTCTTTTCCAAAAGCTTTATCTTCGATCGTCAACGGCTTCCTTGGATCCTTAGAATGGTTTCTCTCGCTTCGTTGAGTGTGGCAAAGCTCCCAAAATTGAATGAATCTCTTGTTTGGTTGCAAAATTGTAAAGTGTAAAGTTGTATCAAAGTTGTTCAAGTTGTTCTGTATGGGGGAGTCTAAGGGGGTATTTATAGATGTAAGGGTTTACACAAATCCTGATTGCCATAGGAATAGGCGCGCCGCGGCATGCATTTTCCCCGCCGCGGCACAACACAAATTCTAGAAATAATGTAAAAACCCGAGAGCTCTCCGCCGCGGCATGACTTTTCCTCGCCACGGCAAGCGTTGCTTTCCTTTTCTTCATGTTTACCCCCTTACGTATGTGATGGCTCATTATGTAAGGCTTACATATTTGACTTGTCTTGCCCGTAACTCGTGATCCAAGCGCCGTAAGTGTTTCGTCTTCACGTGTTTTCATCATTTGACTCATTTGATGCTAAAAACACCTGAAATGCACTAAAACATACCCGTAATTCCGAATGGATAGATTTATGAAAATAATCAAATAAACAATCATAACAAATCTATATTTTAAACAATTAAGCACAATTAATCACGAAATATTAGTGTTTTTCGAGCACTCATCAAATGCTTAAAACCCCAATTCAAAAGACAACCTGTGAGCTTCATATTCCAAGCACGTGGAGCTTGCTCTAAACCATAAATGAGTTTTCTTAATTTGCATACATGATCTGGATAGACAAGATCAACAAATCCACTTAGCTAAGTCATATACACCTCTTCCACAATATCACTATTGAGAAAAGCTGTGTTTACATCTTATTGACGAATAGGCCAATTTTCAGAGAGAGCTAAAGTAAGAACTATGCTTATGGTTGTAGGTTTGATGTCTGGACTAAAAGTCTTAGTATAGTTTATACCTATAGTTTGTTGAAAACCCTTTGCCACCACTCTTGCTCTATACTTATGCAAAGTTTTGTTTGAATTGAGCTTGGTATGATACACCCATTTGTGACTAACAACTTTGCCATGCTTAGGTGGTGGGACCAGATCCCATTTATGATTCTTGAGGAGAGCATTGATTTCAGTTTGCATAGCCTCCTTCCACTCTGGTGACTTAAGAGCTGCTTTAACATTTTTTGGTTCTAGAAGAATGAAGCTACCAGAGTAAACTTTAGGTTTGAAAATACCACTTTTGGCTCTTGTGGTCATTGGATGAGTATTAGTAGGACAAGATGGATCTTAAGGTAAATCAATATTTAGTGTGATACCAAATGGATCAAAAATTGTGGTGAGTGCAATGGTTACAAGAGGTAAATAGAAGATGGCGAAAGAGAAGAAGAAAGAGAAGGAAGATAATCTGAAGAAGGAGGTGAGAAAGAGTTAAGGTAGTGGGAAGTGAAGGTATAATCACATGTAGTAGTGTTGATAAAGGTGTGGGTGAGGTAGGTAAGACTATTGTGGCAGGTTAAGTAGAGCAGCTAGGAGTAGACTTACAAAGAGCCGTTTGGGTAAAAGTATTGTAGAATGGGTTAATAGGATGTATTAAGAGTAGATGGCTTAATAGACAATTTTAGAAAAGGAAACTCTCTCTCATTAAAAATAACATGTGTGGAAACATATATTTATGTGAAATAGGTTCTAAGCACCAAAAACCCCTGTAATGGATAGCATACCCCAGAATTACACAGGGTAAAGACCTTGATTCTAGTTTAATGTGGTTATATGGCCTAAGATTGGGAAAGCAAAGACACCCAAAGGCCCTTATATAAGCATAGGTAGGTGCAGTTTCATACAACTACTCATAAGGGCTAGATTGATTAAGAGTTTTGGATGGCTTTTTATTAATGAGATGAACTGCAGTTTTGAAACTATATTCCCAAAATGCCAAAGGTAGTCCAACTAAAATTAATAAAGCCAAACTAGTCTCAACAACATGACGATTTTTTCTTTCCACAATCCCATTTTGAGAAGTTGTACAAGGACAATAAATCCTTCTAATGTAACCACCTTTAAACAAGTAAGATTCTAAACTTTCTAGTTCAGTATCACCATCACTTTGAAATTCTTGAATGTGAGTATTAAATTTTTTAGACACAAAAGCTTTAAAATGAAGAAAAATATTAGCAACTTATGTGACAAAACATAAATCCATTGGAACATTGTGCAATCATCCACTAGTAATAGAAAATATTTCATTCCATGAATTGAGGATATAGGTGCTAGACCCCAAAGGTCTACATGAATAAAAGCAAAAGGAGATGGAGATCTAATATGTATGTGATTGAAAGGTAATCTTTGAGCTTTGCCTAACTGACAAGCCTCACAAACATCTAAAGAATTAGAAGGTGAAACGGTCTGATTTAAGGTTTGAGCTATCTGATATAGAACAAAGGCATGAGGATGCCCTAACCTTTCATGCTAGAGAGCTCCACTGATAAAAGCTTTATTACATTGTATGGTATCAGATAGACTCGCATCTGTGCCAATTTTGTAGAATCCATGTTTAGTGCCTCCAGTGAGCAAAATAGTCTAGATAGTGAGATCCTTCATAGAAAAACTGTTAGGATAGAATTCAATAGATATATTGTTGTCCTCACACATCATTTTTTACCAATATTAATTTTTTTTTCAAGTTAAGGAACTAAAAGCATATCAGTCAAATTTAGTGATTTTGAATTACAAGGTAAGTTGGTAAAGCCATATTGTGCAATGAGAATGGTGGATCCATTACCTAGCATGACAGTAGCATTGCCAGAATAAGGAGCTGAATTTTGAAATTGATTGTTGCCATTTGTGAGATGATGAGTGACACATGTATCCATAAATAAAGCATTATTAGTAAAGGTCGTGGGTGTAGCAACAAGGGCTAAAAAAGCTTGTGGTGGGGGTGATGGATAATATTAAGAATCTGCCCAAGTTGTTGCTAAATTTGAAGGGTGATTGTAAATAGGTCCAATAGTGGGTTGGTGCACTTGATCATAAGAAATATTTTGTTGCTCATTAGAGTTTACTTGAGCCACATTAGCACGAGGTGGTCAAGGAGCTGAGCCTTTTGGTGGTCTTGGTTGATTAGTAGGTGCACCATTCTTAGACTCTATATATCGAAAGAAATACTTAGCTATAGAGCATTCAAAGTTTTTGCAAATTTGACATCAAAGAATTGTATCTTTTGGGCCTTTTTTTTTTTGGTCTTGGCTGACTATAGATGAAGTGGTTGTAGGAGTATATTGAGTATTGGATCCTTTTAAGACAGTATTAAGAAGTGGGTTTGGTTTTTGAAATGATGGTTTAGTTGCTGAGTAATTTGCTTAAACCATTTAAGGATCTAGCACATTCATACGCTCCATTTGATGATAATGAGTTCTCACTCTAGTGAAAAGTTCAACAAGACTTAATACTCATTTTTTGTTAGTAACAATAGTAACTAGTGATTCATAACTTCTGTCAAGTCCATGAAGTACATAGAGAACAAGTTTTCTATTAGTGAGTGTGTCCCTAGCAGCTAGGATGTGATCAATCATATCCTTACAATGACTTATGTACTGTTCCATTGTGCGAGCACCTTTCCTGAATGATTGCAATTGCATTAATCGTGTTTGAGAATCATCATTAGCTTTTCCTAATGCTGTCCAGTAATCAAATGCATTGTTCTTACCAATTAAGTATTTGAAGTAATTAGGGGAAACTGAGGAATATATCTAGTGTTTCACAACACCATCTTGCCTATCCCAAATTTCATAATCTGGATTTGATTCAAACGCTTCATATGGAACACTAGTGGAGCTTGTAATTTATTTCTTAATGAGCTGTGAATAGAAGCAGACCCATCAACCAACGAGTGCAATCCATACACAGTAAACACATGTTTGGGTTGTTCTTTACAGATGAGATAATTAGTCTCATCAAGTTTGGGTTAATTGGATAAGTAAGAAGGCTTTGATAGGAATCGGGTAAATAGGAGCTGAGTGAAAATGGAGTAGTCACCATTGTTGGAGCTTGTACGAACACTTGCTCATTTTCAGTAGATTTGATACTAGTATTCACACTAGGTGAATCACTAGTTTCCTTGTCATATGCAGAAATTTCAATTGAAGTCATAGTTGTGGCTCTAATACCATAATAAACTTCATACTATATGCAAGAAAGCTGAATAAATGCAGAGAGAAAAGTAAAGAAAATAATAGAAAATGATTCAAGATATATTATTGATTGTATGAGCAGAAACATAAATAGAGCATTAGTGCTCACGACACTAACATATAGGACAGGTATACACTCAAGCATAACAAACAATACAAGGCACATAACCAATACCTATATAGTCTAACATGTGCTCAACATTTTCAAAATTGAGCCAAAGTACACATTTTTATTTTGGGCAAATGTTTCATTTAATATTAAAATTATTAATTTTGTTTCAATTTATAATTAATACTTTTTTTTTATCAACTTACTACTAAAATTACTGAAATTTATTTCAAATTAGTATTCCATTAGTTTAGGCATCAAAACTAATAAAAAAAAATTAAAAATAACTGATCACATGCTTGTTACATGACTACATTAGGAATATTTTAGTAATAGACATGTAAAAAAATTAAAAAAGAAGTTAAAACCTAATCCTTTCATAGCCATAATTAAAGCACCCTGTACCAGAGTAAATACATCTCCTTCGATGAGCACAACTTGCCTTGCCACCCTCCCCACCCCAGCTCTCCTCACTTCGGTCTAACCAAGCCCCACCCAGCAACCCCTCACGATACCCAGCCAAGCTTTGAAGACAACATTATTTGACACTTATACACGTAGAGTCATTATTAATGAGCCTAACTGATTAACTTAGTCAAAATCAATGCTAGTCTAGTGGCCACCTCTTATAGGTGATAGCTGTTGCTGCAGTTATGAACAAAAGATAGGAACGAAGTTACCAATAAACTAAAATTCACTGCTTAGGTTGAGTCACGGATTAAGTCGCTTTCTTTAAGATGTTTCACAGCTCTGTCCAAAATTGTGCAAGTAAACACAGTCTTGTCGTCCCTAGAATAAAACAACCCAGAATATTTTTTTGTCTCAGAGCTTCACTGCACTGATGAAGACCGAAATACTACACCTGTAAATTAATGTTGCTCAGAAACTAAAAATAATATTAATTTGGTATTTTGGAAAATATTTTTGAGTTGTATTTTCTAGGTTTCTGTATTGCTTGCTGGAAAGAGCGGAAAGGAAAGAGCAAAGAACTGTAAATGAGAGAGAGATGAGAGCTAAAAGATATGTTAAACTGAGAGCTCAAGGGCTCTATTTATAGCTAAGGATTGTAGCTAATTGTCACTAAAATTGGGATCAGTGGATGAGAATGTGCGTGCAACGTTCACGAGGAAATGGTCAAGAGAACGTTCAACATTCACAAGGAAACGATTCCGTAAGACTCAGTTTGAATTGAACGAAATGGTCAAAAAATAACGGTTATAATGTGGGTAGCTCAGTTTGGATAAGAATAGAGTTTTCTGACCGTTGGGAAAAATAATTTTTTTAAAAAAAGTAAAGTATCACCTCACCTCACACACACGCACTCGTGCTTGACTCAACACGGCTGGCCAGTCGGATAGATGATAGTGGCAGCAGTGGCGGTGGCGTGATCGTGTGTGGGGACCACAATTGCTTAGGTCCTATTCCCTCCCACAAAAGTGGGTACCACTTGGGGCCCAATATCAATAGTAAATTCTTTTCTATATAAACACATTCAAAGAGATGTAGAATAGCAATATGGGGCAAACCTTTTCATCTTTTTGAGAGAGTAACTCATGACACTTTTTCTCTTCATTTTTGTTTTAAAATTCACACAATTTCCAACAATCTCCCACTTGATATAAGATTGTGCATATGCAGAAGGTGTCTATCGACTTGAACATTTGCATAGTATTGATGTTTTAGAATATACTAGAGTAACTTGTAGTTTTGAACTCTATTTCTAACAACATTACACACATAACCTTTCTAAAGTGTAGTTCGAAAAGTTCGTGCTTTACGACCATGCACGTGTATTCCAGTATAGTGAATGCTCTAGTAAATTCTTGCCCAAAAATTTCATAGGAAGCAGCTACACTTCCACATTCACATAGGTGAATCTATCATCATGTAGCTATGTACTCCAATTCACATAGAGTATAGAACTTATTAAGAGTTAATAATTAACTCATCCTTTTTGTCGCTTCAGGACTTCATGCTTCTAACAATAGAATGAGACTTATAATAGCATAATTTAACTCATATCACTTCATGACTTGTTATTACCCATTGAACTTATTTCTTGGGATCTCCAGTCTATAAGTTGGGTTACCATCATGAGTGACTCTTCATTGTAAGGGCATCAGTCCCATTCCTTTCGAGGTTTTGAAAATCTTCTCTCTTGCTAATCCTTTCGTCAAAGGATCAGCTAAATTATCATCAGTATGTACATGATCCACTCTTACAGCTCTTATAGAGAGAAATTCTCTAATAGTATTGTGCTTACATCGTATCTATCGTCTCTTGCCATTGTAATAACGGTTCTGAATCTTTGCAATAGTCGCGGTACTATCGCAATGGATCAAGACAGCTGCTATCGGTCTTTCCCATAAAAGAATCTCAGCTAACTGACTTCTTAACCAACCTGCTTCTTCACTAACAGTAGCTAGTGCTATCATTTTAGACTCCATTGTAGATTGAGCCAAAATTGTATGTTTCTTAGACTTCCAAAAAACAGCTCCACCAGCAATGCTAAATATATAGCTACTAGTTGCTTTGGAGTCTTCTGAAAGGATTTCCAATCAGCATCACTATATCCTTCTAAAATAGCGGGAAACTTCTTATAATGTTATCCAAGGTTCATAGTTCTCTTAAGGTATCTCATGACCCTTTAATTTACATTCCAATGGTCTATACTAGGTCTACTGGTAAACCTACATAGTAGTCCCACAACATAAGTTATGTCTAGCCTAGTGCAATCAGTAGCATAACATAAGCTACTTATGATGCTCGCATACTTAGTTTGTCTAACACCGTCTCTGGTATTCTTAAACAACTTTACACTAGGATCATAAGGAGTACATGCAGGTTTGTAGTTAAAGTAATTATATTTCTTTAAGATCTTCTCAATGTAATCTTTATACCAAGGATTACACTATCTTTTCTAAGGTCTTTCATATTAAAGTTAGCACACAACAAAATTTTTACATTATTCACAGCATGAATATCGACCCAAAGATAACCAAGTCATCCACATATAAGCATATAATAGTGCAAATGTCATTTTCTAATTTATAATATATACATTTGTCACTTTCATTCATTTTGAATCCATGTGAGATGACTAGATTATCAAAATTTTCATGTCATTGCTTAGGTGCTTGTTTTAGACCATAATTGGATTTATTTAGTTTACGAACTTTATTTTCTTGACCAAGGACAATAAAGTCCTCTGGTTGGTCCATATAAATCTCTTCTTCTAAGTCACCATTTAAGAAGGCAGTTTTAACATCCATTTGGTGCACTACTAACTCATGAATAGCAACAAGGGAGAAAAGCACACGTATGAAAGTTATTCGTGTGACTGGTGAAAGGCTATCAAAGAAATCCACATTTTCTCTTTGCCTATACCCTTTGGCTACAAGACGAGCTTTGTACTTTTCAATAATACCATCGGGTTTTAATTTCTTCTTTAGTATCTATTTACATCCTATGGTTTTGCAACCAGGAGGTAATTCAACTAAATGCCAAGTTCTATTAGACTCAAGGGAATCCATTTCATCATTTATGGCTTCTTCCCATAAGTTGGCATCTAAAGAAGATAAGGCTTCTTGAAGTACTTGGGGATCTTCCTCTAAGATATAAGCATAAAAATTAGACCTATAATCCTTAGAGGTTCGAGCTTGTTTACTTCTCCTAAGTTTAATGTCAAATTCCTCATTTTGTTCACTAATTCTAGTTATGGGTAAACTACTAGAAGACGAGCCCCCAATATTCTTCACCTTAAAGGGAAACCTATATTCATAGAAGTCTACATCATTTAACTCTATAACTACATGATCATTTAAGTCATAGAATTTATAAGCTTTACTATTCACATCATATCCTATGAACACACATTCAAATGTTCTACTAGCAAGTTTATTTCTTTTTGGATTAGGGATCCTAACATAGGCTAAACAGCCCCAAGTTTTAAAATAAATTAAGTTTGATTTTTTATTTTTCAAAATTTCATATGGTGAAATTTTACTAGTAGATTTAGACACTATGTTTAGCATATAACAAACAATAAAATTTCTCTCCACCAATTAGAAGCAGCACCAAACTTTAATAAAATTACAACAATTGATTCAATAAAAGTTTTTTTTCTTTCAGTTTTTCTATTCATTTCAAGAGAATAAGGTGCAATTTTTTCATGAATGATTCCATGAGTTTTATAAAATTCATTGAAAATATTGGAGTCATATTTAGTGCCTTCATCACTTCGAAATCTTTTTATTTTTCTGTTAAGTTGATTTTCATTTTCAGTCATAAATGTTTTAAACTTGTCAAATGCTTCACTTTTATTTTTCATTAGATATACATAAGTATAATCTGAACGGTCATCAATAAAATTTATAAAATAGTGTTTTTCATTTATTGTTAAAACACCATCAAGTTTATATATATCAGAGTGTATTTAGAACTACTGCAATTCCTTGAGAGATCGACCTTGGAAGTTGCTTGTCACTTTTCTAAGAGTGATTCGTACACTTGCGAGTATTAAATTTATCACATCAGCGAGAAGCACCAATGTCCACCCACCACCCCTCGGATCCACCAACAAAGTTGATTTTAGATATCATAGCTATAAGTTGATCTTCGATAAGGTTCGCCTGTGGGATAAGACGATTCTTGTTCTGGTAGTTTCTAGCCAAATGGCAAGGCCTGTTACAACTATAACACATGAATGTGTTATTTCCTAAGGGGGGCTGAGGTCCAGGTCCATTCTGTGGAGGATTTCTGTTTCTGTTTTGGTTGTTACTATGGTTATTATTACGATTCTGAGTTTTCATGTTTCTTCCTTTAGGTTTCAGAATTACAGAGGAGGATTTTTTATTGGCACTGTTGTTTGAGACAACGAGTACTTCATCTTTTTGATCTTGTTTTTGGGCTTCTTCTTCTATTTGTAGACGGGTTATGAGACTTTCTAGAAAAAATTTCTTAATTTTATGTCTAAGTACATTCTTAAAATCTTTCCATGTAGGGGTAATTTATCTATAATAACAACAACTTGAAATTGTTCATCTAAAGCCATACCTTCAGAAGTTATTTCATGTGCTATTTTCTACAGTTCATGTGACTGAGCTTCCACAGATTTGTCGTCAGTCATTTGGTACTTTAGGTATCTGCTAACAACACACTTCTTGGTTTCAGCTTCCTCAGTGTCATACTTCTTTTGAAGTACATCCCAAGTTTCTTTAGCTGACTTATCAAAATTATAATAGTCATATAAATCATCAGCTAAACCATTAAGAATAAAGTTTTTGCAGAGAAAATCATTTTCTATTCAGGTGTTTAAATCCTTAGTTGTAGCTTCAGTAAGAGGATTAGGTAGCGTTGATTTTTTAGTACTAAGAACAGAGGGAACTTTTTTCATGGTTAAAAAAAACAACATTTTTTGTCTCCATCTCTTAAAGTGTAGTCCCTTAAAACGAAATGGTTTGTTGAGATCAACAGTTAACATTTTAGTAGACATGGCAGATAAAAATCGTCTTAAAATTATTGTTGTAGATATGAAAAAAAGATAGGAACAAAGTTACCAATAAATTAAAATTCACTGCTTGGGTTGAGT
Organism: Elaeagnus macrophylla; assembly: GCA_029378325.1. Classification (NCBI taxonomy): domain Eukaryota; kingdom Viridiplantae; phylum Streptophyta; class Magnoliopsida; order Rosales; family Elaeagnaceae; genus Elaeagnus; species Elaeagnus macrophylla. The sequence continues at coordinate 11,184,455 of CM055652.1, read as the reverse complement.
TGCAGACTCTTTTTATGTCTCGGAGCTTCATCGCATTGATGAAGACCAAAATATTATACCTATAAATTAATGTTGCTCAGAAACTAAAAATAATATTAATTTTGTATTTTGGAAAATATTTTTGAGTTGTTGTATTTTCTAGGTTTCTATATTTTTTGGGTTTCTGTATTACTCGCTAGAAAGAGCGGAAAGGAGAGAGCAAAGAACTATAAATGAGAGAGAGATGAGAGCTGAGAGATATGTTAAATTGAGAACTCAAGGGCTCTATTTATAGCTGAGAATTACAGTTGATTGTCACTAAAATTGGGATTAGTGGATGAGAACGTGCATGCAATGTTCACAAGGAAATGGTCAAGAGAATTTGCAACGTTCATAAGGATACGGTTCTGTAAGACTCGGTCTGAATGGAACAGAACGGTAAAAAAATAACGGTCATAATGTGGGTGACTCAGTTTGGATAAAAACAAAGTTTTCTGACAGTTAGAAAAAATAATTTTAATAAATAAATTTGGGCACAGTTGGCCGAATGCGGCACGCGCGTGTTTGTGGACCCATAATTGACTAGATCCTCTCCCATTTCACAATAGTGGGTATCCCTTGGGGCCCAATCCCAACAATAAATTCTTTTTTATATAAACACCTCCAAAAAGATGTAAAATAGTAATATGGGATAAACCTTTTTATCTTTGGGAAAATAACAAAACTAGCACCCCCTAAACTTGTAATAACAAAACTAGCACCCCCTGTGTTCAATTAAAATTGAACGACGATAATTTAGACCCGTTTAATATTGAACGTTCAATATTATCCGTTCAATTAGAATTGAATGACGACAATTAGACCCGTTTAATATTGAACGTTCAAATTGAATATTGAACGTTAAATATTTAAATGTTCAATTCTAATTGAACACAAAGGAGTGTTAGTTTTGTTACTATAAGTTTTAGGGATGCTATTTTTGGTAATTTCTCTTTATCTTTTTGAGAGAATAATTCATGACACTTTTTCTTCTTTATTTTTGTTTTAAAATTCACAAAATTTCCAACAATAGCAATAGTTGACACAAATTATATTGCTCTTGTCATGAATTTGAAGATAATTTCCGGAAGTTTTTAGGATTTGGTGCTGGTGTTAGAGTAGTACTATAACTATAGGTAATAAGTCCAAATTTTAAGAAAGGGTAATTAATTAATTAAATATAAATTTGAATATTTATTTATATTTTTATAAATGAGTCATGTGCTTGGCATATAGTTAAAGATATAACAAAATTAAGAAATTTAAACTTAATAGATCATTAGTAAAAGTTATTGGACTAAATTTATTAATCTATATAATTACAAGATTAATATATCATTTATTCTTAGTTATTGGATTATTTTAACTCAAAAATATTTCTATTTATTTATCTTTAACTACGGTCGGGGTGGTCGCGAGGCAAGTTGTACTCTCCGAAGGATTAGGTTTACTTTTTTTCTTTTCTTCATTTTCTTTTTACATTAAACATATATAATTACTAAAATATCTCGGCCATGTGATCAACTATTTTTTACTTTTGGTGTTAGTTTTGTTACATAAACTAATAGAATATTAATTTAAAACAAATTTAAGTAATTTTAGTAGTAAATTGACACAAAGTTTGGAGTGATAAGTTTGCTTACCTGTTAGCCCATATTTTTGATATGGTAAAATTTGTAGTTTCGATCCAAATATAATACTTAAATAAAAATACAATATAGAAAAGTGCTAAAAAATACATAAAAATTTCGTATGATATAAAATTTACAAAAAAAATTGACCCAAAAATTAAAAAAATAAAATATTATACTATTCAAATTAAATTTTAAATTATTATAATAAAATAACAATTTTTCTTCCATTAAATTATCTTTATTATTTCAAAAAATTTTATTAATAAAATAGTATTTTTTTTATTCAAAAAGTGACTAAAATATATCTCATTTTTGTTAAGAGGGTGACTCACATATTCTTTATATAAATAAAGTGATTAAAGTATCTTAATAAAACAAACAAAATGACTCTTAAAAAAATAAATCCTTCTTTTTATGTTCCAAAAATAAAGGTGGCATTGATGCTTGATAAAGACAACTTCATCTATTGAGATGAAGCTAGATGAATAATATGTCTTCATCTATTTGAAGAAAACTTTCTTATTTTTAATTATTTTGAATGTTCCTCTATGGGGATTAATTATTATAACAAATAATATCCTAAATAACTTAGAAAAAAAAAATTTAATAGTTCGAAAGTTTTGTAAAGGTACTACAAAATGACTACAAAATGATAGATGAATTTTGTTCCCTTTTCTAACATTACACATGTTAAGTAATTATTGACTAATGTTGATTAATCATAATTGGAGTGGACCAACCATTGGCGCTTGTTGCCCACGTTGATTGGGGTTGGTCAATTGTTGACCTCCTATGGATTAGGTCAGATGAAGTTGATTTCGTCCCCTTAAATGTACATGAAGTCGAAAGATATGAATTGGGGTCATTAAAATTTCTATTGCATGGACACATGAAGCATTCATGATAAATGGACAAATATTATTATGAGTACGAATACTCTAATTACAAAGAACTTTTTTAAAGAAATGAAATAGATTATTTGTATATTATCTGATATTCAAATTCTCATACACTTCGAATAAGAAATAAACAAATCAATGTAAGTACGAGCGATTCATGCGACGACGTCTCCAGATTCTCTGTATAAGAATAGCTGCTACCTGCTTCAGTTTATGATATAATTTATAGTTTGGTGGTGGCCTCAATTTAGAAAAAATAGCTTGCCAATGTTTTTGCATTATACTCCTCAAGTCCTCATACTTAAGTACTAAAGCCTCAGCTTTTGTGTGGGTTTTAACATTCGTGGTTGAAATTGGAACACCAATACCCTCAGTAAATCTCCATAATGTCCACTCTATGAGTTCTTCTCCATAAAAGTCACCTTTTACAAGACTCTTGGTTCTTATGATATTGTTAGAATCATTTCTTCCACCATCAATATTGTTATGTTTGGTTTGTTCAAAAGTCCACACAATACCTTGTGTGATGAATAGCATCAAATCTAGTGGTTCTCCTTCTTTTACAATGTAATTGTTCTCTTTGTAATTCACCAGCTCTGATTTATCGATAAAATCATCTAGCACTTGTTCATGTACATTTCTTGTAAGTATTGGAACCTAACTTCAACCATATATTGAATTAGAGAAAACAACAAATTTGATCTATTATATATCATCAAATTATCATTAATTATGGGCAGTTCTATTACCAGAACAATTTTTGCTAAATTTAGAGAGCAAAGTTTCTAATTTTTAAAAACACTTAGAGTATTAGGTTGTGAGGTTAAATTTTCAATTGCTATAATATTAGGTTTTTTATGCTATGAAAATATCGATTTTCTATAATCCATGCAACAAATATACTTCACTAGCAAGTAGCAACTTCTTACTCCTTAAAACCTATAATAATAAAAACAGCACTCTATCTTAAATTGAGAGGAGTATAAATTATTGTTAGAGAGTGTTAATTTTATTATAATAAGTTTTAGAAGTGTTAGTATTTTGGTTTTTTTAATGTTTTCTTTTTAACGGAATGAAAAATATTTTAGGAAGAAATAGTGAGATGTCTTGATTATGTTAGTATATGTAAGGGTAAAATATTCATTTTATTTTATTGTAATTTTAATTAATTTAAAATATTTTATAATTAGTGAGATTTTTTCTCTACATAAAATTCACTTTGAATCCAATTACCAACCATTTTAATTATGAAAAGGGTACATACATATATATATATATATAACACCACATTTAAATGATGAACATATTTGATATGAGTTAACTAAAAAATTGCACAAAATTTTATAGGGAAAAAAAAAATTCCGTTAATAAAATATGTCTCTAATTTTGACCAAAATAAAAAAGAAAAAAAAAAAGAAAAAGAAAAAAAGAATTACACTTACTTTCTTGAGCGTAGAATATGAAAGTCGGCGCTTGATATATTTTCTATGTTTAGGAGGTAAAGAGTCGACAACATCCTCCACTTCAAGCTCTTTCCTTAAACTAGACAAATCGGTGTGTATTTTTTGCATAATAGTTTCCTTAATCTCATGTGATAGGAAATGCTTTTTAACCCACAATTCCACCTCCTTTTCTTTTAGCTTCATCTTTCGTCTTATATCTTCTGATTTAGTACCTTCCAACTGCATAAATGTCTATGACACCACCAATACCATTATTTCAATTCAAATAAAATAAAATAAATAAAATTATTTGATTAAAAAAATAAATCCATTAAGTTGCTCACATTAAGAAAGAATAGTATAAATATCAACTAGAGTTTATCCGCACACAAAAATGATAAATAAATATACCATCACTAACCGTCAAAAAAAAAAAATTAATGTAAAAAAATATATATTAACATACATTAGATTTTGATTATTTAACAATAAGTTTTAAGCCCTAAAAACTATAAACTAAAATTCTAAACCTTAATTCCTAAAATTACGAGCCCTTACAAAAAAAATATTATTTTATTAAAAATCGTTATTTTTTTTTTTTTTACAAATATTTACTTTATTACATTTTGTCTTTGAAGATATTTCTAACTTACAAATGTTGTACAATATACCGTACCATATACAACATTTTGTTTATGACCATTAGATAAATTTTAATATATCTTAACTGTTAATTCTATTAGGCATCAAGCTACGGTTTATCATTTCTTTTTCACTAAAGTTACGCGTTTTGACAGACTAATGTAAAAAAAATGCACTTTTTGAACTATATCTTACTATTTGGATTTAGTAGACAAAATAATAATAATAATTACCTGTACAGTACCAATAAGAAATAAGAAAAGAATGAGGCCAAAAATGCCCACGCAAGCTACAAACCCAACTTCAAGTATTGTTCCACTAGTGGGATCGAGATTTTGACCGAAGGTACTGCGTACAAAAGATTGACCAACGTATTTTATTTTGACAATAATCCCTACACTAAACATAAAATTGTAATTAAATTTTAAGCGTATAATATTAGTGATTAATGTAAGTAAGAAAACTACATAATCTTTGATACGTTGTTACTATATTACACTAAAGATACTAAGTTCGATCATAGATAAAATAAATTAAAAATTTTAAGTTGATTAGCCATGCAAAAAGAAAAAAAACCACGTATAATAAGTAATGGACCGGTGATGGACATTTATATTAAATAGAGTTTTATTAGTTGAGAGATTGAAACCTCAAATGACGAAGGCCCCACCAAATAGTTTCAGTGAACTTAACAGGAATATCTGTTGATCCTAAGATACCAGACTTGATGGCATCACCAAAAACTCCAAAATCAAACGCCTTAGAGTCTTCAGCATTACAAAAAGAATTCACAAATGTGGTTAGATCATTGCTAGACATGTTGGATTGATGGTCATGACTACACTCGAAAACACTAAGATTAATACACCCATCTTTATGCTTATGACACGCTTCGTACCAACATGTTGTCTCTCTTTGAATTGATAGCAAATGATAAAACGATCCACCCACCTGAGTACCATAATATTAAAATCAAATTTATCAAAAGCAATATATGTATTCTTTTTTTTTTTTTTTACATAATTATAGAGTGAAAAGACAATGACTCACATTATTGAAATGTTAAAAAAAAAAAAAAATGCTTACACTCTGAGATAATTATAAAATGTATGAAAATATAATATAAAATATAGAGCAAAAACGTATAAATTTCTTATATTAGATGTTCATTAATTAGATTATAAATAATTTAATTTAGCCTACTAATTTTTAAAAAAATGAAATACATTCTTTTAATGAGTTTTTTATTAGAATATTATTTTTTTATGTCAAGTGATTAAAAAAACAAGTTTTTTTTTTAACAAGGGTAAAAAAAATTAAAATGAAACCAACTAAATTAAAATAGCCCAGCACTAGCTATATTATTATTCTAAAATAAGAAAAATAAAGAGATATAAAGGTAAAGAAAACTCACATGACTAGCAGTCAAATAGAGAAGTATATAAAGTACACTTTGAACCCATGTAGTGAAGATGCGATTTGCAACATGCCATTTCAATTGATTATATAATATCAGGATCCGAAAACTCCTTGGTGCATATTGCAAGAACACAAAGATGCTCAAAAATATTCTTGCATTGCCTTTATCCCACGAATATTTGCTACTTGTCATTTTTGACAAAAAACATAATATTATCACCTGATCAAAATCAATTAATTTCATTACTACTTAAATCACAACAATGAAAATAAAGCATTTAGGGTACAGTTCACATAATTTTAATTACCAATTAAATAGAAATAACAAATTAACAATCATTGAGAATATAAAACCAAGCATAAGAATAATATTAATTCTCATTTCTTTGTTCGTTGTTATCACGGAATAAGCTAAGAAAAAATAAATGAATAAATATTATTTAGTTTTTTCAATATACTTCCATACCTAATAATATAAATATTTTTATTAATAATTGAGATTTTTTTTTTAAATATATATTAAAATCATATTCAATGAATGACTATTCTTATCCTCAAACAAATTATTTTAAAAAAATAGATATTGCAAAAAAATTACAATTACTAAAACGTTTTCTTTATTGTGGAATGGCATACGAGATTGAGAAATAAATAATGGAGATACATGTGTTAATGTATAAAAATAAAAGTGTCACATTTGGCATCCTTTATATAAGAAATTATTTATTTTTCTTTTGATTAAGTGATGCTGTGGTATTCTAGATTAATAAAATTTAAGATTAGTGTAAATAATATTTTAAAAAATACAAATATTTAATAAGTAATAAAGAGAAAAAATAATATAATTGATAAGATAATATAATCTAAGAACAATCAATAATATCTCCCTTATATATCGTTTTAGTGTGAGAATCACAGTACATACCTGAGGGAGAGGAAGAACAGCGAGAATGTCATTTATGATATCAAATACCATTTTTGACCTCCGTGACAATCCATCCTTACTCCCAGTTTCATTATCATCATGACTTGTTTCCTGGGTTGATCTTGGTTCCCCTTTATTATTATTACTACTTTGATTTTGAAAAGCTTCAGCATCCAATTCTTTCAAAATTCGAAAAACTATATGAAGTATGAGAATGAAATCAGTTATAGATCTCAAAACAAGAGTTACAATCATCATCTTTAAGTCAACTCCGAGACACTTATGATCTTTGATAATTGGAATATACAAGAAAAATGGGTCTGTTGAAACTGCTATTACTGATGACAAATAGAATATTCCAGTCCATATCAAAACCAATTTTCCATGTGGGTTTAGAGCTCTCTTTACTGTGTGCGTATATGATCTTGATAATACTTTTCTCATTTTCTTGGATTTAGAATAATTAGTTGAGCTTCCATTTTCTTCATTTTGAATAGTTATTGCTACTTCCAATATTGCTTCTCTCTCTGAATCCATATTGCAAGATCATTACCTTTCTTTCATTACCTGCTTATTTATCATCACCTGGAATTAAGATTTTATTCAAAATTATTTAATAATTAAAATTTCAGAATCATAATTTAGAATCCATAGTGTTCCTAAAATACATACATTTCATTTATTTCTTACTAAATAAAAAATAAAAACACCAAATTTATATGAAATATATATTTAGCCATTTCTGAAGGGCATTAGTTGGTTTTTTTTTTTTTTTTTTTTTTTCATGTTTTTTAATAAAAACTTCTCATGAAATTTTTTAATATTATTTTCAATTCCCATAACGATGTATACATTAATACAAATATATATTTAAATTGAAGGGAAACAAGTTAGTTAATTACCTTTTCCACATGTAGTTGCAATGCCGAAAATAGTAATCACAAGTTGAAATTAAAGTAGGATGATAGTGGTCTTGTACAAGTTTGGATTAGAAAAGAAAGGAAAGCACAATTTGAAGCAATTTTGTTTTTCCAAATTTAGTTATAATCATGAACACAAAGTTATATATGATTTTTTTTTTCCCTAAAGACAATGTTTAACTTGCTTTGGTGGTTTCGAATCATCTTTTTAATTGCTAAGATGGTGGTTTCGAATAATCTAATTTATTAATTACTAAATCAGGGATTTAAATTCTTTCAGTAAGAAAACTGATATTTATTACTATTAAATTAAGTTACAATTCTATCATTATTTTATGTGATAAAAATTAATTAAATATATGCTTTTCAACTTAATGCTATAATTATAATTTAATTAATTATTAATATAAATATAAATTATTATATAAATTATGACTCATTTGAATTATATTACTTCATTACACTTCCATTTCCAATAAGAACCGGGAGCGTACTTTAATTCAAAGAAGACAAATTTAACCCAATAGTTATACGCTCCGTTGGTATTTAGGATATATCAATTTAATTTCCAAACGATTTTTTTTTCTAAGAATACAAAAATTTATATTTATTTTATCTTTATATTAATTATATTATAATATAAAAAAAATTATTTTAAAAAATTAAAAAATAATTCAAATTTTAAGATAATTTTGGTACGTGTAATAATATAGTTAATATGAGTGTAAAAATAAGTACAAATTTATGTAAAAAAAAATCTCTTAAAGGCCCCATAATTTTTATAAAATGAGTACATTAGTCCTGTAACAATTATGTTAGGCATTAAAGGTCCCATAAATTTTTAAAATGAGCAATTTAATCTTATAATTTATAAGTTAGGCATTATAAGTCTTGTTATTATAAAAAGTAAACAATATTAATATAATTTTTCAAATGAGCACTTCAAGTCCAAAAAAAGTATTAAAATAAAAAATTTATAGTGCCTAAATTTTATAAATAAAAGAATTATAAATGCTCAACTCAAAAATTATAGAATTAAAATGGTCATTCGTACATAATAACAGAACTGTTTTAACATTTTTCAAAAATTATTAAACTTTTAATATTTAATATAATAATTATAAAATTAAAATACTTAAATTAAATAATTACAAAATCTTTAATACTCGACTTTTAATTTATGTTACCAAAACGTTTTTTAACTATTCAATTCATGACCTGTTTTTTAAAAATAAGTTCGGTCGGACACCAGTTCGAATAAAATGTTATTTATTTCAATTTTATATTAAATTATGGTTTAGAAACGAGTCAACGATTTACGTCATTGACCAGCCAATTATGGTCTAACCAAATCGTATTCATATTTACATAAATAGTTTAATTCATGTTTTCCTCGTGGCTCCATTTGTTTTTAATCGGATTGATTCTGAACATGCCATTATCATTCTTAATTCAAACTTCAAAAGCTTTCAAAAAAAAATTTCTTTTTATCAAAATTATTCCTAATTTAATCTTTGGGGGGTGTGGAGAGGGATTTTAAATAAACTATTATTAGTGTGCAATAAATTTCAAAGAATGTTTTAAATGAAGATATATATATATATATATATATTTTTTTTTTTTTCAACTAATATATCACAAAAGAAAAATATTGAGAGAAATGAAAAATTATTTTAAATTTAAAATAATATTTTTTTAAATTTAATTTAATTTAAATTAATAAACAATATCTAATTCAACTCTAACTTAACTCATTTTTTTTAAAAGTTATTTAAGCTAATTCAATTTAAATTCTTCGAATTAATTTCAATGCCCTCAACCCCTATGGGAATCGCTCCCATTACAAAAATATATATTTTCTTACAATGATGACCAATGGTGTGCCCATTAAATGGGAACATTTACTTTCTCAACTGACCAATAGACTTTGACAAAGAAGCACCAAGAAATTTCCGAACAATTTCCACTACTGTAACATTTGTTATTCATAAAAGACGGTATCATCATCAATAGAAACTTAAAAATAATTATTTAGAAAAGAAAATATATAAAATAAAGTATTTAATATAAATGATATTTTATCAATAATTTCAGACAATATCTATAGTATTGATAATATTTTGCAAAAAAACAATATTTGTTTGACATTTGCTAGAAAATTACATTTTGAGCACAATGTCGCGATATATTTAATATTTTTTCGATCTATTTTGTCAAATAAAATATTATATAGTGATGTCTACGTGCCCAAAATCTTGACAATATCGTAAAAGTTTTGACATTGTCGAGGAGTGTTTAACCTTAAACAGCCCCAAGCAAGTTGTCTTAATGATAATAAAAAAAAAAAAAATTGGGTAAATAGCACAAGTCTTTTAGTTATGTTAAAATAAAAAAAAATAATTTATTTGTTATTTTTTATAATAATTTAGTCATTTTGTTTTGAATAAGTTATAGCACAATGACAAATTATTAATTTTTTTTATTTTAATTTTATTTTTGCTCGAATTTTTAATTATTATTGAGTTATTAATTTTAAGGTTTATCTTTAAAATTAGAAAATAATAACTATAAAATTAATAAAAAGAAATTAAAATTTGATAATTTATTTTTAACATGTCACTTTTTTATAATAAAATTATTAAATTGTTACGATATATAACAAAGAGTTTTAATTATTTTAACATGTATAACTAAAAAATCTAATTGCATTCAGTTAAAAAAACAAGAAGCAAAAAAGTGAAGCGAACGTGGGAATCGCTCCCATTTGAAAAATAGATGTTTCCATACAATACAATGATGATCAATGGTGTGCCCAAAACTTTTGTCAAATATTTTTGTCAATATTTTCACAATATATACATATATTTTTATATACTTTCTCAATATTTTTGTCAAATAAGACATCTAAGGTCCAAGTGCCCAAAACTTGACAATGTTGTGACATTTTCAACATTGTGGAGGATTGCTTTAGCCTTGAATATCCCAAGCTCGTAAAAGAGTGTTTTTAATAAATAAATAAAAAATAGTTGAGTGATAGTACAAGTTTTTTATTAGTAATGTAAAAAAAAAAAAAAAGAGCAATTTAGTTCTTTTTTATTTTATTTATTTTGTAGTGTTTTAGTTTTTTATTTTGAATAAGTAATAGTAAAAAAATAATTTTTTTTAATTTAATTTAATTTTCTTATATTTTTAACTATTATTGAGTTATCATTTTTAAATATTATCTTTAGGATTAAACGATTGCAAAATTAATAAAAAAAAAAAATTAATAAATTTTTGTCTTTATTTTTCCACATTTTCTTAATAATAAAAAAAAAGAGAAAAAAAAAAAAAGAGAAACGAAAAAAATGAAGTAAACACCCCAATGAAAATCGCTCCCATTTCAAAAATAGATTTTTTCATGCAATGATGATCAATGGTGTGTCCTAAATGTGAACATTTACTTTCTCAACCGACCAAATAGCGCATGCTAGACTTTGACAAAGAAAGCTCCAAGAAATGACCTAGCAATTTCCACAACCAAAACATTTGCCCCATTTTGAACTGGAGGATGATAAATGGAAACTACAAGCTGCTATTAAAACAGCGTTGCTACTAACATTTGCCATTCATCTGATCAGATTTTTTTTTGTATAGATATTAATGTGATCCGATTAAAAGATTAAGGTTTCAAATAAACCTGTAGGGTTTGTCATCTGCGTACAATAAGGAAAAATATGAATTTCGTGGACCTGTTATCATCTTTTTATGAGTCTTTGACCTCGTTAGATTTGAAGATTGTTTTGGTGCCATCTTTTTTTTTTGAGTCTCTGACCTCGCTGGATTTGAATTTTGCGAAAGTATCGTGGTCTCTTACCTCGTGTATATGAATTATTATATGTATAAAATCATAAAAAAAAAAAAAAAGAAGCATTTTTGAATAGATTAAGATCACACAGCACTCACCAACAGTAGGATAGTTGCTACATGCATGAGTTTATAAAATCAAAACAGATAAAAATATACATAATATTTGATAGTAACTTACTGTTAATATCATCAAATATAAACATCTATATAAATAAATGGGTGTAAAGTCGATATTATACGTTCTTCTTAGAGAGGTTTTTTACTGTTAAAAAAAAGATCACACAGCACTCACCTCACATGAGTAGTAGTACTGAATTACGGATATAGCCGTGACATGTAGTCTACTGGTTAGTCGTGGCATGTGAGTCTTGCTAGTATCTACTAATTTAATATACTATAGAATTTGATACTATACAAATTTCATAAATAAAATTATTTAAGTTTTTTACATTAAAAATAATATTATATAGTTCTTAACTCTAAAAAATTGAACATTTTAAGAATATTTTATATTATTTTAATAATTTTTTTATTAAAAATTATTATTATTTTTTCAAATGATTAAAATACAATTAAAATATGAGTTTCTAACCAAAAAAAAAAAAAAAAACTAAAATTAGATGTAAAATTATTGAAGAAAAAAAATCAACAATAATAATTCAAACAAAATTTATCTAAATATATATATATATATATACATATATATATATTAATTTTTAATAAAAATTTTAAATCAAGTAAACATTAAAATAAAATATTAAAACAATATTTTGTGAAAAATTTTTGTATTAATTTTCATTTTATTATTTTTTTTAAAAATCGTATTTTAATCGTGTTTAGTTATTTGATAAAAAAAATATTATTTTTAATGAAAATTATTAAAATAATATAATTTATTTTTATTTGACCCATTTTTTATAATTAAGAAACTAAATTATTTTATTTTTAATCTATATAATATTTTTTGCGTGTGCAACTTTCTATTAAAAATAAATTATGACATATAATTATTTAAAAGAAATAATTATGAGTTATGACAATCAAATATTCTATTTTAGAAAAGCATGCCACACAGTGGATTTAATTATTTCTTAAAACTAAATAAACTTTAACTTAGACGAAGTAATTCACGATGCCAAGGATGGAAACTAAATTTCCTAATTAGAAAGAAAGGCAATCAAATGAAGTTTTCTCAAACTAAACTAAGTATAAATAGCTAAGGAGTACTGTATTATTACTCAATACATGCAAAATAAAAGCATAGATAAATTAGATAAAGAAAAACTCACATGACTAGCAATCAAATAGAGATGTATATAAAAGTATACTTTGAACCCATGTATTGAAGACCCGACTTCCAATATGCCATTTCAAGGAATTATACAATATCAGGATTCGACTAGTCCTCGGTGCACATTGGAAGAATACCATGATGCTCAAAAATATTCTTGCATTGGCTCCATCCCTTGAATATTTGCTACTTGTCATTCTCGAGAGAAAATATAATATTATCATCTGTTTGAAATCAATAAAGAATTATACGAATATAAGTATCTATTATTACTTTAAATTTCAACCATTAAATAAGATATTGTAAAAAATTGAATAAAGAGTATTAAGGGTTCTATAACACTTGAGCACATAAATCTCGTAGCTTTTTAATGAACTAAATAGGTCCTGTTGCTTTGATAAAATTAATAATAAAGTTATATTTTAACTGTTAATTGAAAAATTAGACCAAATTACATCACATACTAATCATGTAAATAAATTTATAAAGTTATTTATAGTCATTTACCGTCACTTTAATTAATAACTTAAATAAAATTATTATTTTAAAAAAATCTTTACAAATTTAATAACATGATCAACACATAACATAATATGATTTAATTCTAAACCCTAAACCTACCTTGGCCATTAAATACTGACTAGAAAATACTATTTTCTACTAGTATATATTACAATATGTATATATATTTTATTTATTTACTATATAAAATTGATATATTATATAGTAATCCATACAACTCCATCATGACTAACAAAAAGTAAACTGTCGATGTGAAACGTACCTGAGGTAGAGGAAGAACACGCAGAATATCATTTATGATATCAAGTACCAATTTTAACCAGCTCGGAGATGATCATTCTTATTGGATCCAATAAGTACCAAACAAGAATGACAATTTAACCAATAGTTCTGGGTCTATGGTACCAGATCCATTCGAGTCAATTTAAGATATATGAATTTGGTTCGCAAACCATGTCTAATTTTTTAAATATCAATTCGAATCAAATATTATTTATTTCATTTTTATAGTAAATTATGGTCCAAAAATGGGTCAAGGGTTAAGTGGGTCAGGATGCAAATGCATACAAGAAAACAAAATAATAACAAGTGTAATTATATGTATATCGAGGAAATAATTTTCAGTAATACCATTTTCATCCCTTCTTTCTCCTCTTCTTTTCGATCTCAATAAAAGCAAGAGAATGTAGTTTGATGATTAAATGAGTAAGAAAAGAACAACAAAAGTGGAAAAACAACACCAGAATTAATATGGTTCAATATACTCCACACCCCTTCCGTTTCCTCTAGAAACTTTTGTGCTATATATTTACCATACTGCCTCCGTAGAATTAATCCTGTATATGCTCATCCATGCTAACTTAGTTTGCACAAACACTTCACGATTATATTCAAATTTCTTTGAAAATACTAAATGCAATTAAATTTGCATGCAAACCATGGTATGTCATGTGGCAAAATAACTTCAAAAATGATGAAGTTATTTACTTTTTAAGAAGTTCTGCATGTGATATATCATAATTGATGTAAGTGTAAATTTATTTGTATTTAGCATTCGCTAGTAATATTGCCACAAATATTTATTAATAACAATTTTATTTAATAATAATTTAACTGAAGTGTAAATAATAGTAGAGATAAAATAAAAATTTTATACAATTTTTATTATGGCAATATTATTATCCTTAGCATTTCTCAATACTTTTACATGGACACATAGTGGTGTAAAATTGCCTGCTTTGGCACAATAACATGAGGCATACTATGCTAGTGTGTCAGGCCTAATCTGGCCCGTTTAAGATGTGATTTGGATGAGTCCAACCCGTGTCAAATGTTGGCCGAGTCATTAATCTGTTACATTTTTTTTTCTCTCAAACTTATAGATTATTCTTTTTCTGTAATATAAACTTTTTTCACCTCAATGCATTCATCCAATCTCACATGGCTAAGAGAAAAAGAAAAACAGTAAGAAAGGGATCAAAAACTGACTTTTTCTTATTACAATCAATCTGATGAAATGGGATAATTTGAGATAAAAAGTACAAGGTGGTTTGGAATTGAAAGTCAGAAAGGATAACAAGAAATTGTCAAAGAAGTTTGGGCTAAAGCAGTGGCACGTGCAATTTATCTATCCCATTGCTCTCCAACAAAAAATGTTTAATGAAAGACACCACAAGAGCAATGGAGTGGAATAAAGCTAGTCATTCCCCATACTATTACTAACTATATGCTGTATGAAACCAAAGCATCAAATTATGGGAATGAGTTTTGAACATAAACAAATAACACACATGTGGAATCACTCTCGATTCAATATGTCATTATAGTAGTTAAACAAAAGATAATTATTTGTGTGATAATGTATTGTCTCATTACCCAACTTAGCATTTTAGCAATTCAGCCATATTACGTACACATCTTTTATAAAAGCTTGTATATCTTGATTAGTGTTGCCATCATTTTGAATCCTTGACACAGTTATAACACCCCTAGATGTGCTGTTAATGGTGAATGATGAAGATGTTATTTCAACAGAGCGTGAGTGACGACGACGGTGTATGCACCAGGTTTGAAGTATAACCCAAGCTGCCCTCTTTTGAACCTTTGATAAGGTCCGATTTTGAATTACTTGGTTTGAGAAGTTTGACCAAAACTTACGGACTATTTTCTTCAAGTCTTCATATGTTATAGCTAAGGCCTCAATTTTTGTGTGTGTTTAAAAATTTGTGGGTGAGATGGGGAGACCAAAAACAGAGGTGAAGAGTAACGCTGTCCATTCTACAATCTCTGCTCCAAAGAAACTACCTTCCTCAAGACACTCTGCAGATATTGAACTTTTAAGCTTGCTTCCTTGGTTGGAGTTGAAGGTATATGCACTTCCTTGTGTGATATAAAGCATCGAACCAAGTGGTTCTTTCTTGTGAACAATGTAACTGTGCTCGGGATACATCAATGGCTCCATACGTTCAATGATCTCTTTCAGTACTTGATCATCCACATTTTCAAGCATTGGAACCTGATTAAGCTGAGCCATCTTTCAATTAGAACAACAAACTGAGAAAAATAATCCAAGAATTTTATTATAATTAAAAGTGTCAAATGAGTTAAATTGAATCAATTGACTTAGCTAAGTTGTAGTCAGCTCTTCTTATTTAAATTTTGTTTTAATAAATATTCTTTTAAAGTATAAATGACCAACTCATTCAAATTATTTAATTTTTAAACCTCTTAAGGAAAAAAAAAATGTAACAACAATTTTTTTTTTCCTTAGACTAGTTAAAAGTGAAACTTCATTATTGAATACAGAGGGTTATGATTGTATAACAAAGACAAATAAAGGGCTGAGATTCATGTAGTCTGTTAGTCATTTCTGTTATGTTTTCCTCCTCCTACGTGTACTTTAGAGATTGGTCTTAGCCTTCTATAAATAAATCTACTGTACAAGCTATGTTCATTCAGTGAATATCATATTTTCCTTTTTTCATTTGCGTTTTAGTTTCCACATAGAAAGATTATGATATACAATTAAAATTATAAAATATTATGTTTTGATTATATTTTATAAAACAAGAAAGAAATAAAAATGTTGTTGTTTAAGTGATTTTTTTTGGGGGCATTATACTAATTATTAGTTTACAAAATTATTATTTTATTAAATGAGTCTGTAAGTTTCTCATCAGCTAAGAGCTAGCTTTTTTGAGCTCATGATTTACGTGAATTGAGCTTTTTCAACCCATAAACTTATTGAATCAATTGAGCTACTTATTAAAAGTTTACTCTTTCATGAGAAATGGAGTAACTTACTTTCTTCAAGTCATCACATTATATAAGTTTTTGCTTGATAGATCTCATATCCTTAGAGTCAAGGATATGAAACATTTGTTCTTTTTCAAGTCGTACTGTATTTTGGGCATGATTCTGTTGGTATAACCAGCTATTTTATTTTCAAGACCATGAGAGATTAACCACAACTTTACTCTTCTTTCAATTTCATCTTTAATCTTGTCTCTTCAGCACTTGTAGCTTCGAATTGCATGAATGTCTATGTTAAACTACCAAGCAAGGTTTAGTTCAAGAGATACCATGTAAACAACATATAGAAAAAGAAATACTAAATTATATAATACCGACATGCAATTTCCAATGAGATGTATAAAAAGGACGAGTCCAAGAACACAAATAGACGCCGCAAAGCTGGTTTCGAATATGCCTGTACTTGGTTCAAGATTTTAGCCAAAAGAACTACACTAGCATAACACATTCAGCAGCAGCAAGTGATAATAAAGGGATAAAAGCTGTTTTTCCTTCCTCAATTTGCAACAAAATGTTGGGAAAAGTTGGAGCAGCTGATAAGACTTTCAATTCTTTCCATCAAGAACCAAAGTTCAAATATAAGCCGGATGTAATATACGGCTTTTAATACCTTTTTTTTGTCCCTTTTTTTTATTTAGAGTGAAGTAAAGCAGATGTATATTCTTTCTCTGCTGCTGGGATGATTAAAATTGCCTCAGCCTTCCTCTAGTTATAAAGATTAATTCAAAGGCTCTGTTTTTGGGACAAGTTTTTTGTTTTTCTGTTGGAAATACTCTTATGGATGACGTTGAGATTATCATTGATGACGAGGATGTTTAAATATAAATATAATTTATAAATAATACAGTAATATATGTTATGGGTAGTAATAGAAGTTAAGAAGGCAGACAGTAATCTAATAAAGTGGCAGCGAATTAGTGTTTGAGATGTGAGTAACCCATTTACTCCATTATTGACACTACATTCAAAAAATTCTGTAGATCTTCCGTTAAGTTAAGAGTAAAATGGAAAATTTGTATGGCACAAAGAACTTCATCACATATAAAAAAATAAAGTTTAATTTAATATTTTAAATAGTAATAATAATAATAATAGGCAATAATGACAATTAAGAGTAATTAAGCCTTGGCCTTTCTAAAAGAGGCAATTAGACCTTCGTAAATAAGTTAGTTATTGGACAAGATTTGGACAAAGGAAATTCCAAGAAACTAATAAGTATAAGATGTGAGTAAAAATACAATAACTAACAAATAAATTTGATAAAAAATAATAATAATCAGAACAATTAAGCTTATGAATACATTTGGTAATAAAAAAAAAGGTAAAAAAAAAAAAACCAAAATAATTAAGTTTTTGAATATAATTGATAAAAGATATAATTAAATTAGAAATAGTATATTGCTGTTAATAAAAAAGAATTGAGTAGTTGAAATTTTTTCGGCAATAAATTTTATTTTAAGAAAACAAAAAAAAACCAATAATAACCATTATAGATAAAGTACAAAAGTTTGAACATTTAAATAAATTGAGTGCAGCTTATAAAAAATGAAGTTATAAAAGTAACTATGTTTATAAAGTGATTTAGAGCTTAGTAATGAGTGAATATAACAATGACAAAACAATAATAAATAATTAAATAAAATAATTTGAAAAATAAATAAATAAAAGAAAATAAATTTAACAAAAGATTTTAAATTTTAAAATGGTGACTAAAAAAGGTAGGGAGATTTAACAATAGACTAAGAGAGAAAATTGCTTCACAATTTGAAGAGATAAGCGTCCCTTACAGACTTAACCAAAAATAATAAAATAATATATCTTGAAACCCAAATTTTATTTGGAAGAATCTATAAATGTAAGTGCAATCAAAGTTCTTTTTGAACAAAGATGAAATCGAAGAGAATGTCATTGTCATTGATATCAGTCTTAAAGTTTAATACAGTAAAAGAAAAATAAAACTTCATTAGTGAAATTGCATGAAAATTGATCATCTAGTAATTTAATTCATATACAAGTCGAATAAATTCTTCTAAATACAAATACGCTTGTTAATTCTTGTTTCTTTTAATTAAAATTGAAATTGTATTTTGTAATATCAATAAAAGGGAAGAACTTGCAAAAGTTGTTTACGGTTGCAGTCCAATTAAAGGGATTGCTATCATAATTATACTGAGTCTGTTATATTTTTAAAAAGTATATTTTAGTTTTCTTTCTATTATTTAGATTCTTTAAAATGTGAAATTAAATTTTATTTCTAAAAAATATATTTTCTCATGTGAGTTTTTAAGGGATAATTTTAATATTTTGTTTTGTCAAATAACTTAAAAAAAAAAAAAAAACAGCTGTTAGCAAAAAAAAAAAAAAAAAGAATAAATGAATAAACCAGCTATTAGCGAACTAATATTTATTTTTTTAATTCAAAAAAATTAAATTTTTTTTTTCATTTTCTCTTCTGTCTCAGACTGATTTTTTTTTTTTTGGTAAATTTTGTTAGAAATTTTATTTTTAATCCCAAACTTATTAAATTTTAACTTTTTAATCATTTTGAGAATCATTGAATTATTAATTTTTAGTATCAAAAAATAAAAAATAAAATTCAATTCCAAAACATACTTTTCTTAACTTTTAAAATTTGTCAAATTTTAAAACTTAATTTCAAATTTTAGAAATTTAAAATTGAAAATGAATTATCAAATATACCTAATTTTAAAATTTATAAAATTTAAAAATTAAAATTAAAGTTTTTGAATTAAAATAATTATTAAATGAGCCATAAATATATTGGATTGATTTCTTACTTTGGTCTGCTACCGACATTTACACAAAAGTAAGCTGTCTTCTTTCGCTTATCATACCATAAAAAACTCATTTTTTTTTTCTTCTTGTTGAATTTCATTGTTTCTGCTTTCAATAGAGAGTGTAATTAGTTATTGCAGTTTTTTTTTTTTTTTTTATGTATACATAATTTATTGGTGTTTAATTATGTAAATATTTTGTTCTCATGTTACTTTAAAATAAAAAAAACATACAGATTTCAGTCACTTTAATCTTATTATAAAAGAATAATAGCTAAAATAATCATATAATTTTATTAAAAGTCTAATTTAATCATCTATTTTTTTTGATTAAGCAAAAAATGATAGTAATTTTTCGGTACAGTTTAGACCTGTTATTTTTTATTTAAGTAGAACTTTTTCATAAAAATTTCAAGTAAGTTCAAAATAATGCCAAAAAGTTATATTTAGATCATTATTTTGGCATTTTTTGGACTTATTTGAAATTTTTATAAAGTTAGTGTTCTTGTCTTACTTAACCAAAAAATTACAAGATTAAATTGTACCTTTAAAAAATTAGTGTCTTTAATCTACTTAACTAAATAATTATAAAATTTAACTAAACTTTTAATAAAATTATAGTAACATTTCAACATACTACTCATATTATAAATATCATGAAGTGAAATTATTACGTTTTGTAACCATTTGTTACTTTGGTTTTCTATTTCAAACTATGTAATTCTGAATTGGTTTTATTTGATAATTAGTTTTGTTTTCAATTGTGTTTTAGGTCAAACTGTTTTGTTGTGGTTTGAAGATGCAATTTGTAGCAGATGAAGGTGAACCACTTCTAACTTTCATTTTTAACCTAATTCATGAAACTTAAAATTAAAAACTATAATACGGGTGGTACTTCATGCTTGTTAGGCTAGTTTGGACTTGTTCGAATTTAATTTGTGTCATAAATTGTTATCCCAACCCAAACTAAATTTAATTTGTATTATGAACTACCAACCTTAAGCCAAACTAAAAAAATTCGGGCTAACCCAAACTAGCCCAAATTGACCCACATTTTTTTACATGTATTAATTAGTCTTTTTTTATACTTTATTTAATCCGATATTAATTGAAAATATTATAAATTTTCTTATAATTTTTAATCTAATTAAAATAATAAAATATTTGAATCAAATTTAATGCATTATAATACTATTAAATATACAAATAAAAATTTTGTTACAAGTTTTTACAAAATTAAAAATTAAAAGTTTCAAACATAATTATATTGTAAAATAACTCAATTAACTACTACATAAAATTAAAGTAAATGAATATTTTAAACTTAAATTTCATATAATTGTGATTGGTGATAACATAATATATTTGCACATTATTAGTAAGAAAAATGTGACAAATTTTCTATAACATGAATTAACATATTCAACTTGTAAAAAAATTAATAGTAATAATAATTATAATTATTTTTTATTTTTGTGTTGTTGGACTGTCCCTAATCCAACCATAATTTTTTTGTGTTATTCGTACTTGCCTAAATTAGACCCAAATTTAATTCGTTCGTGTTCAATTAGTATTTTTTAATTAGTGTTCGATTTGAACAATCGTATTACAACACAAATTGCCAGCCCATGACCTCTCCGAACAATGACAACAAGTTCTTAAAAATAAAATTATAAATAAGAATATTAAACTATAATTATTAAATATTAATACAAAAATTAGAAAAAAGTTTTTTCAAAGAATTTTATGTCATGTTTTCAATTTTTAGGGAACGAAAAATATAACTCCGTAACAAACGAGTTTATTTTATTTTAAAAACAAGAAGAAGCCAAAAGTTACCTAAAAAACCACGGGAAATATGTTAATGATCTAGTACTTGAATGACATAGGTTTTTAATAGCAAACTAAAGGTAGCAAGTTTATGTCTTAGTTATGGATAAAAATTTCTCAAAAGAAAAAACAAAAACCACGGGAAATTTAAAAAAGAAAAGAAAAGAAAAAATAGAATAAGCTTAAACTAAGGAACAAAAAAGAGTAAAGGATTATTTTGATGCCTTCCTTACCTTTAATCAATTAGTCATTTTTCTATCTTATAGACTTTTTTTTTTTTTTTCATGATTTTACTTAGCTCAATGCTCTTAAAAGTGTTAAGTCGATTTGGCCCAAAATCTCTAGAAGCAATAAGTATGATACGATTAATTAGGGAAAAATGGCTCCAAGTTTTCATATATACCTCAGATGTCGCATACCCCTCTTCATCTACTTGATGAAAACTTTAATTGAAGAATATGTCTTCATCTACTTGATGAAAACTTTCTTATTTTTAATTATTTGGAATGTTCGTCTATGGGGATTAGCTATTATAACTAGGGGTGTTCATCGGATCGAAACCGCTGATTTTATGCTCATCCGATCCGATCCGACCATCCGATCGGATTGAAATATCCTAATCCGCATCCGATCCGATCATGTTTCAAATCCGATCCTATCCGATCCGCAACTATTCGGATTGAATCCGATCAATCCGATGAATAAATTTAATTAACTCTATTTTAATGTTTTTGAATAAAAAACTAAATTTTTTATGTAACATAAACATATTTAAGTTAAAATAAACCTTAAAATGTGGTGTATTTTAAATTTTGTTATAAAAAATATTTTAAATTTTATTATTGTATATAATGTGGTGTATAATATAAATAAAAGTGATCAATAAAAACATGACATGTGTATAAATTTAAAATATATTTACTTTTTTCGGTCGGATCGGATTGAAAAAATTTCAATCTGCCATCCGATCCGAACCGATCGGATTGAAAAAATTTCAATCCGAACCGATCGGATTGAAAAAATTTCAATCCGATTCGATCCGATCCGATCATCGGATCGAAACCGTTCAAAAATTAATGGATCGGATCGGATTGATCGGATGAACGGATTTTTTGAACACCCCTAATTATAACAAATAATATACTAAAATAACCTAGCTAGACAAAAACATATTTTAATAGTTCGAAAGTTTTGTTCCCTTTTCTAACCTGTTAAATAATTATTGACTAATGTTGATTAATCATAATTAGAGTGGACCTACCATTGACGATTGTTGCCATTGACGATTGTTGATTAGGGTTGGTCAATTGTTGACCTCCTATTGATTAGGTCAGATGAAGTAGATTTCATCTCCTTAAATATACATGAAGTTGAAAATATGATTCGGTCATTAAAATTTCAATTGCATGGACACATGAAGCATTCATGCTAAATGGACAAATATTAGTATGAGTATGGATAATCTAATTACAAAAAAAGTTTTTAAAGAAAATAAATAGATTAATTGTATATGATCCAATATTCGAATTCAAATACACTTCGAACAAGAAATGAACAAATCAATGTTTGTGCAAACGTTTCATGAGACGACGTTTCCAAGTTCTTTGTATAAGAATAACCGCTAGCTGCTGCAACTTTCTATATAATTTATTGTTAGGTGGTGGCCTCCATTTAGAAAAAATTGCTTGCCAATGTTTTTCCACTATACTCCTTAAATCCTCGTACTTAAGTACTAAAGCCTCAACTTTTGTGTGGGTTTTAACATTCGTGGTTGAAATTGGAACACCAAAACCCTCAGTAAATCTCCATGCTGTCCATTCTATGAGTTCTTCTCCGTAAAAATCACCTTTTGTAAGACTCTTGATTCTTAAGATATTATTGTTAGAATCATCTCTTCCACCATCAATATTACTATGTTTAGTTCGATCAAAAGTCCACACAATACCTTGAATGATGACAAGTATCAAATCTAGTGGTTCTCCTTCTTTTATAATGTAGTTGTTCTCTTTGTAATTCACTAGCTCTGATTTATCGATAAAATCTTCTAGCACTTGTTCATGTTCATTTCTTATGTTTCTAAGTATTGGAACCTAATTTCAACCATATATTGAATTAGAGAAAAAACAAATTTGATCTATTATATATCAACAAAGGATCATTAATTATGGTCAGTTCTATTACCTGAACGATTTTTGCTAAATTTAGAAAGCAAAATTTCTAATTTCTAAAACACTTGAGTATTAAACTTTAAATTTTCAATTCCTATAGTATTAGCTTTTTATGCTATGAAAATATCAATTTTCTATAATCCATGCAACAAATATACTTTACTAGCAAGTAGCAACTTCTCATTTATTAACAATTCAATTTGAGTAATATCCATGTATTGATAACTGGTGAAGTAGTTAGTGATGAAGAAATACTATGATGTATTGAGTTAAAGAACTTTTTTTTTTTTTGAAAAATTATCTAAAATAACATCCTCTAAAACTGATAATAACACCCCTATATTAAATTAAGAGAGGTATGAATTAGTATTAGAGAATGATATTTTTGTTATTACAAATTTTAGGAGTGTTAGTTTTGTGATTTTTTCAAGTTTTAGAAAAGTTAGTTTTTTTTTTTTTTTCAAGTTTTCTTTGTAGGTAATGAAAAATATTTTAGGAAGAAATAGTGGGATGTCTTGAATGTTAGAATATGTAAGGGTAAAACAGTCATTTCATTTCACTGTAATTTTAACTAAATTAAAATATTTTATAATTAGCAAGATGTTTACTAGTAAATTTTGAATTTCTCTGCATATAATTCACTTTAGATCCATTTACTCACCAACCATTCTTAATTATGAAAAGTGCCAGGAACTCAAATCTACATCCAAAAGTACCAAAAAATATAAAACACCACATTAAATGATGAACATATTTAATGAGCTAACTAAAAAACTGCACAAAATTTTATAGGGGAAAAAAATATTAGCTAGATATAACATCTCTTAAAATTTATAATAACAAAAACAACACACTTACTTTAAATTGAGGGGGGTATGAATTAGTGTTAGGGGGTGCTATTTTTGTTATTACAAATTTTAGAAGTATTAGCTTTGTGATTTTTCAAAAAAAAAAAAAAAATTACGTAATGAAAAATATTTTAAAAAGAAATAGTGGGATGTCTTGATTATGTTAGTATATGTAAGGGTAAAATAGTCATTTTATTTCATGGTAATTTTAATTGAATTAAAATATTTTATAATTAGCAAGGTGTTTCCTGGTAAATTTCAAATTTCTCCACATACAAGGATCCACTTACTGATCACCAACCATTTTAAATTATGAAAAGGGCCAGGAACTCAAATCTACATCTAAAGGAATATAAAACTTCACATTTAAATGATGAACATATTTGATATGAGTTAACTAAAAAAATGCACATAATTTTATGAGAAAAAGGAAAAGAAAAGAAAAAAAAATTCCGTTAATAAAATGTTTCTCTAATTTTGACGAAAATAAAATAAAGAAAAAAGAGAAAACGAATTACACTTACTTTCTTGAGCGTAGAATATGAAAGTCGGCGCTTGATATATTTTGCATGTTTAGGAGGTAAAGAGTCAACAACATCCTCCACTTCAAGCTCTTTCCTTAAACTAGACAAATCGGTGTGTATTTTTTGCATAATAGTTTCCTTAATCTCATGTGGTAGGAAATGTTTTTTAACCCACGATTCCACCTCTTTTTCTTTTGGCTTCATCTTTCGTCTTATATCTTCTGATTTACTACCTTCCAACTGCATAAATGTCTAAGACACCACCAATACCATTACTTCAATTCAAATAAAATAAATAAATAAGATTATTTGAATAAAACAAGAAATCCAATAAGTTCGCTAACATTAAGTCCTGAAATCTATAAACTAAAATCATTTGTCCGTACATTTTGTCTTTGAGGAGATTTCTAACTTACAAAAAAAATTTCATTTATAAAATGCACTTTTTCAACTATATCTCACTATTTGGATTTAATAATAATAATTACCTGTACAGTCCCTATAAGAAATAAGAAAAGAATGAGGCCAAAAATGCTCACGCAAGCTACAAACACAACTTCAAGTATGGTTCCAGTAGTGGGATTGAGATTTTGACCAAAGGTACTGCGTACAAAAGATTCAATAGATTAACCAACATATTTTATTTTGGTTAATAATCCATACACTAAATACAAAAATTAAATTCAATATTAGTGATTAGTGCAAGTAAAAAAACCACATAATGAACAAAATTAATTCATGAACGACATGACTCTAACCAACTTACTCTAGCTATAATTATCTGTGCTAAATAGTATAAATGAAATATTAAGTCAACTTCTATAAAATTTTAGGAAAGTTAATGTCTTATACTTTTTTATAGTATTAGAATAAACGTTCTGGGTTTGATAGTAGTTAAAATTAATTAAAATTTCTAAATTAATTTTTCATGCAAAAAAAAAAAAAAACTTCTAAGTAAAGTAACAGTGATGCATATTTGTAAAGACAAATAAACCAGAAGTAGGAATATTAAATAGTATAAATAAAATGTTACTTTCACTTCTTATGAGCTTAAATTTTTAAAAAAATTAATTTACGACATTTTTCTAATTTAAGCATATAAGACAAATTACATGTAATTGTCTCATATAAGACTTAAACACAATCTTAAAATCATTAAACGTCTACTTTTATCACTGGACTAAATATATTAAATTGAGTTTTTTTAGTTGAGAGATTGAAACCTCAAATGACGAAGGCCCCACCAAATAGTTTCAGCGAACTTAACAGGAATATCTGTTGATCCTAAGATACCAGACTTGATGGCATCACCAAAAACTCCAAAATCAAAAGCTTTAGAGTTTTCATCGTAACAAAAGGAATTCACAAATGTGGTTAGATCATTGCTAGACATGTTGGATTGATGGTCATGACTACACTCGAAAACACTAAGATTAATACACCCATCTTTATGCTTTTGACACGCTTCGTACCAACATGATATCTCTCTTTGAATTGATAGCATATGATAAAAACATCCACCTACCTGAAATACCACAATATTAAAATCAAATTTATCAATCTTCTATTTTAGAAAAGCAATGTATGTATTCTTTTTTTCTTTACATAATTATACAGTAAAAAGACAACGACTCACATTATTGAAATGTCAAAAAAAAAAAAAAAAATCTTATACTATAAGATAATTATAAAAAGTTATACATTTACTATTAAATGTCTGAAAATATAATAAAATATAGAGCACAACAATATAAATTTCTTATATTAGACTAAGATTAATTAAATTATAAATGATTTAATTTAGTCTACTGATTTAGGAAAATGGAATAATTAAAAATAAATTACATTATTCTAATGAGGTTTTTTGTTAAAATATTATTTTTTATTTAAAGCGATTAAAAATGTGAGTTTTTTTTTTTTTTAACAATGGCCAAAAAAAATTAAAATTTAAACAAGGAGCTCAATGTTTTCTCCAACTAAATTAAAATTGCCCAGGACTAGCTATATTATTATTCCAAAATAACAAAAATAGAGATACATAAAGGTAAAGAAAACTCACATGACAAGCAGTCAAATAGAGAAGTATAAAAAGTACACTTTGAACCCATGTAGTGAAGATGCGATTTGCAACATGCCATTTCAATTGATTATATAATATCAGGATCCGAAAACTCCTCGGTGCATATTGCAAGAACATAAAGTTGCTCAAATGTATTCTTGCATTGCCTTTATCCCATGAATATTTGCTACTTGTCATTTTTGACATAAAACATAATATTATCACCTGTTCAAAATCAATTAATTTCATTACTACTTAAATCACAATAATGAAAATAAAGCATTTAGGGTATAACAAATTGATTAAAAATTTGAATTATTAATTGATTAAGAATAATAAATTTACAATCACGAGAAATATAAACTAAGAATAAAAATAAAAATTGATTCTCATTTCTTTATTCGTCGTCATCATGGAAGAAGCTATAAGAGAAAATGAATGAATAAATATTATTTAGTTTTTTCAAAATTCTTCCATTTCTCATAATATGTTGAAGCCTTTTTCGTCGACATCAGAATGTGGGTGCACTTTTCTTTGCTATGAATCAACTAACAGAGAAAAAACGTTAGGACTTTAGACCACTACGGGGTGTGGTGGCTTTTGACGCTCTGATGCTTAAGTCAATTTAGGTAATGATGATGATGGAGGAGACCTAAGCCTCAATTCCTTGATAATAGGGAGAATAAGTATAGACAAAGAGAATATAGAAGTTGTATGTATTATTATTAAGTTATGACTTAAGTTGAGAATTATGTGTGAATGTGTACAATGTGCATATATGTAGGAGATAGAGATATACCTGTTCTTAGTTACTTATCCGAGAAGATAGATTTATCCTTACATCGGAGGCATATCTTTCTCTAATTATCTCTTATTGGATAATTAGGAGATATTCGACGTTTAAGTATCATATGGTCATTTATCTAGCAATTGAGCTTATCTGCTTACTCAATGCTTTTTGGGCTGAGATGGGCTACGAGCCATATTGTTGAGTATGACCAATGGGAGTATATGTTATTTTATATCCAACATTAGCCCCCTGGCCTTCTGAGCTTGGTTACATGGTGTAGGGGATCTGGCTTTCATGTCGTTGATATTTGGACACTTGGTCCATCTAGTCACACTGGTGGCCTATGGCTCACTTCTTGCGAGCTATTCTGTCGATGAGATTAGCAAAACTCAGATCTCGTTCGACAATAAAAATGTGCATTGTGGTTTTCTGTTGTTGGCGATACTTCTGAATTTCTAATCGGAGCTCCTGTGTGGGAGATGTGTCAACTCTAAGTTTCATTTAGAAAAGTCAACTCTAGAGCTATAAGGTGCTTTTCACTTTCTATACGGCAAAGGCATGCTTGCCAAAATCTTTTAAGTTTGTGTGGAGATATTTGGGCATTAGGATCCTTTCTAAGCATTTGCTTTTTGCCTTCTAGAAGCGAAAAGTTGTACTGGGATATCTTTCCTACCACCAATCCTTAGTAAGCATTTTGTACCTGTACCTACGCTATTGTGTGTTAGAGGCACCAATTGTACTACATTATAGAGGATGGAAGGACAATTATGCATTGGCTATCGTGGGTGCATATGAAGGTGGATCATGATGGATAGAGGGTGGTAGTGGTCGAGTGGAGGAGTGAGGATCTATCTAGAGAGGACACAACCAACAGGGTGCAGACTGGAGGTGTGCCGTCTGGCCATGTGCACATCGAAGGTGTGTCATTCGACCATGTGTAGACCATAAGGGTGTTGTCTGGTCATGTGCCAACCGGATGGGGTCGGTTCGGCCATATGCAATCTAACGAGGGGTTGCTTGATAGTGTGTCAAGTCAAGATATTGGTGGAGAATTCAAGTCAAGAAAAATATTGATGGAGGCTGTCACGCCTCAAATGCTCCTTTCATTTCTCTAAGTAGAAATTCAAAATTATGTGAAACAAACTATTGTCTAAGGTGGGAGTACTTTCCATTTCTCTGTCCTTGTGGGATGCTATTTTTGTCCTTCATAGGGGAAAACAATATTTAGGGCGAAAGCCCTAGTTGTGTGTAGACGACCGTTGTGAAATTTTGTTGTGGGGCCTTCTTGGCCAGAGTTCACCTCTTGAATGTTTTCTTTTTGGGCATTGTGTACCCTCTTGTAACTTCGGAGGACTTGGAACATTGCTCTTAGGTTCTAGTATGTGGGCGAACACAGGCGTCGTTCTACTGTTGAGCGGAACACATTGGGGAAGAATACATTGCTTTGGCAAGTTTGGGTACATACTTGATTGATTCCTAGATGTATTTCAAGAGTACTCTACGAGGGTACTCTTTTGAATTTTCCTAGGGGTGTGTACATGATGCATTCTAGTTGGAGGGCTTTTGTGGGTCATAATCTCACTTGTATGGTGTACCCTTACTACTTTTGTTCAAGGCGGTGTCGTATGTTTGGAAACAGGTTGGGTACCTTTGATGAGGCGCTGTGTGGGGGACGGAGCATGGTTGACTAGCTTGCATCACAGGCCTGTTTGGCCCAACTCTATCCAGCAAGCACTCATCTCGTGTTGCCAATCCTGTCTGGTTAGCCATATTCATGTTTGGCTATCTTTGTGTAGTCAGCCATAAGTTTTTCTAAGTGGCAATCTTTTCTATTAGGCAACTTCCATCTAGCCAACCACATTTCCATTTGGCCATCACTGGCTAGGTGGCTTACGTGTTTATTTGGGTGGACGACTGGTAGTTGGGAAAACAGAAGGTGTTAATGCAATTTCTTTTCCTTTGGGATCTTGTCACATTTGTGTGAATCATTTTTATTTTTATTTTTGGGGTGATTTTATTTGACTAGATGTTGTTTGTGGAGCCCCCAGCTTAGTGTGTTTATACTAGTCAAGTCATCCAAGCATATGTCGATCTTCCATTTGTAACTTAGGAGAGTTTCTTCAAATTTTGTGGGTGGTTGTTTCTATCCTGCCAGGAGTGTTTTGTAACATCATGTGATGGAGAAGCTTTGGGTTGGACAGAATCACGTGGTATGTCTATGGCCCGTTCGATAACTTAATATGCTTGTTGGGACAAGCGGAGGTCTACCCTAGAAGGGTCCGTGGCGAATAAAGATGGCTTGAAAAACAAGATTGGATGGCCATGTTTTGGCGGCCAAGACTTGGTCTTCATGATTTATAATGTGGGGTAGTGTGGCTTCTTGGGTTGCACTCTACCCTATTTAGTGCACCTAATAGGCGGCGTCTTGGGCTACTTCCTTGAAATGTGGAGGTGTACATCTCACGGTCCTCGATAATAGGAACATCACTGTCTATAAGGCTTCAGTTATGTTGAAAAGTGTTACTATAGACTACGCGGCCAGTTAGGCGATGGTTTGGGCTATACAACCTTCTAGGTGGCCTGTTAGACTATGGGCAGGCACTAAGTGTTGTAGCCACTTTGTAGAGAGTTCTTGTTCACAACAGATAGTTTAGGAGCCTGTGGATCGGGTAGCCACTTTAGGTTGAGCTAGAGAGCGTTACTACCATGTACAAATGACTGTTCATTTGTGTTTCTCTTATGTGAGCCATTCTGACTAGTTGTGATGTAGTTAGTGTAAACGTAGTTTAGGAAGCTGTGGATGTGTGTGGAGAGTGAGGTCTCGGTTCTCCTTTTGATGATTTCTTGGCATAAGGGCAATGAGGAGGGAAACCATCCGGCGTGCCACACGGAAAGAGGTCGTCTGGTGGTGGCGGGGACTAGGTAGTGCTAGACTCCTCTAAACTATCTCGTCGCGAGGATTCCAAAATCAGACTAAAAATGGTTGAATCAGACCCCTAACTGTTCGTTGTTTGTTCGGCAAATTGGACCGGTCTGGTCCCTTTTTTATTTTATGGGTAGAACCTGTCTAAGCGACCACCACTCCAAGAGTGGCACGTAGGGGAGAGTGTGGCTCATCCCTATGTTCATTTGGCCCCAAATTTTGGGTCAAAACTAATTGGGACACGACAATGCAACTATTTTTAGATCCAAATAGGATGCACTTGTTCAGCCAGAAAAGTGGGAAGTGGACCCATTTTTCTGTTGCATCGGCATCAAGGAGTGACTAGACTTTTTTGTCTAGCAGTTAAAGAAGCTTCACTTGTCGGAGGTGTCAAAAATTGAGCTACCATTTGATGGTGGTGGTATGAGAGCCACACTTCCTTTTTGCGATATGTATTGTAAGCGAAAGTGACAATGTCCTCTTCTTTTTTCACATATTAAATTTGATTTTGGATCACATGGTTCAGGGAGACATCTAAGGTAGCCTTAAATGTGTTTTCTATCATATCCAAACAAACTTCAGTTTATGCTCTCCTTTAACAAGCAGGTTGGGCCCTAATGTGGGGGGTGGCGATGAGTGTAGGGCTTGTTGTGTGGACAGGCTATGGAAGCACAGGCTGCTGAACATGTAATGGATCTTTTTGGTTGCCTCACATAATCAAGTTCCAAAACTTATAGGAGGATTAGTCTTTGTCTTCTTCCCACAAACAGTGCCAGATGTTAATGCCGTTTTTTGTCAACATTAGAATGTGGGTGCATTTCTCTTTGCTGTGGACCTACGAACTAAGAGAACACGTTAAGATCTCAAACCAACATGGGGTGTGATGGCTTTTGGCCTTCTGATGCTTAAGTCAATTCTAGTAATGGCGACGATGGAGGAGACCTAAGCCTCAATTCCGTAACAATAAGGAGAAAAAATGTAGACAAAGAGAATATAAAAGCTGTGTGTATTATCATCAAGTTATGACTTAAGGTGAGACTTATGTGTGAATGTGTACAAGATGGATGAACATAAGAAATAGAGATATAACTGTTATCGGTTACTTACTCGATAAGATAGATTTATCTTTACATCGGAGGCACATCTCTATCTCTCTGTAATTATCTCTTATATGTTAATTAGGGGATATTCAATACTTAATTATCTGATAATTGTTTATCTAGCAATTGGATTTATCTGCTTACTTAACATTTATTGAGTTGGACTGCAGGTCATATTGTTGAGTATGACCAATAAAGTGTGCCACTTGATATATATTATTTTATGTTGAACATAATATAAATATTTTTAATTAATAATTGAGATTTTTTTTTGGTTAAATGTATATTAAAATCATGTTTCTTTGAGAGAATAAAAGACTATTCTTATCCTCAAATAAAGAATAGATGATAAAGGAGATACATATAAAAAAAAACGTATCTCACATTTAGCATCCTTTATATATGGTTGCTATATCGTGTGAAGTGTGAGATTTATTTTTGAAATTGGAGAAGTTAGTGTGAGCATCACAGTACATACCTGAGGGAGAGGAAGAACAGCGAGAATATCATTTATGATATCAAATACCATTTTAGACCTCCGAGACAATCCATTCTTACTCCTAGTTTCATTATCATCATGCCATGTTTCCTGGGTTGATCTTGGTTCCCCTTTATTATTATTACTTTGATTTTGAAAAGCTTCATCATCCAATTCTTGCAAAATTCGAAAAACTATATGAAGTATGAAAATGAAATCAGTTAGGGATCTCAAAACAAGAGTTATAATCATCATCTTGAAGTCAACTCCAAGACACTTATGATCTTTGATAATTGGAATATACAAGAAAAATGGGTCCGTTGAAACTGCTATTATTGATGACAAATAGAATATTCCAGTCCATATCAAAACCAATTTTCCATGTGGGTTTAGAGCTCGCTTTAATTTGTGTGTATATGATCTTGATAATACTTTTCTCATTTTCTTGGATTTAGAATAATTAGTTGAGCTTCCATTTTGAATAGATATTGCTACTTCTGATATTGCTTCTCTCTCTTCATCCATATTGCATAATCATTACCTTTCTTTCATTACCTGCTTATTTATCATCTCCTGGAATTAAAATTTTATTCAAAATTATTTAATAATTAAAATTTCAGAATCATAATTTAGAATCCATAGTGTTCCTAAAATACATACTTCATTTATTTCTTGCTAAATAAAAAATAAAAACACCAAATTTATATGAAATATATATTTAGCAATTTCTGAAGGACATTAATTGGTGTTATTTGGGGTTTTTTTTTTTCCCTTCATGTTTTTTAATAAACACTTATCATTTAATATTATTTTCAATTCCCATAACGAAGCAATACTTTTTTTTTATACATAAATATAAATATATATCTAAATTGAAGGAAACAAGTTAGTTAATTACCTTTTCCATAGTTGCAATGCCGAAAATAGGAATCACAAGTTGAAATTAAGGTAGGATGATAGTGGTCTTGTCCAAGTTTGAATGCCAAAAGGTTTATGAATTGGATTAGAAAAGAAAGGAAATTAAGCACAATTTGAAGCAAGTTTGTTCTTTCAAATTTTGTTATACACATGAACACAAAGTTATATCTGATTTTTTTTTTTTTTTTTGCTAAAGACAATGTTTAGTGGTTTCTAATCATCTTTTTAATTGCTAAGATAGTGTTTTCGAATAATCATTAATTCCTGAAGCAGGGATTTAGATTCTTTCGGTATGAAAACTGTAAATGTAAGTTATAATCCTATCACTACTTATACAGTAAAAATTGACTGAGTATATGCTATTCAACTTAATGTCATAATTATAATTTAATTTATATATAAATTATAATATAAATCATAAATCATTTGAATTATGTTACCTCTCATTGTTCTTTCAATAAAGTAATATACAGGGACCGCATGAAAAAGAAAAAAGGAGAGCGTACTAATTCAAACTAAGATGCCAATTTAACCCAATAGTTAAATGCTCCGTTGGTATTTAGTATATATCAATTTAATTTCTAAATAATTTAAGAAAAATTGCTAAAAATACATAAATTTTTATTTATTTTTATATTTATATTAATTACATTATAATATGTCGTAAAATTATTTTTAAAAAAATTAAAAAATAATTCAATTTTTTAGATAATTTTAGCACATATCATGATATAATTAATATAAGTACAAAAATAAGTAAAAATTTATGTAGAAAAAATGTTTTAGGGATTCCATAATTTTTATCAAATGAGCACATTAATCTTATAATTATTAAGTTAGGCATTAAAAGTCTCATAATTTTTCAAAATTAGCATTTTAGTCATATAATTTATGAGTTAGGCATTAAAAGCCCTGTTATTATGAAAAGTAAATAATTTTAATATATAATTTTTTAAAATGAGCACTTCAAATAAAAAAAAAGAATTGCAATAAAGGATTTATAATGCCTAACTTTCATAAATAAAGGAACTATAAATACTCATCAACTCAAAAATTTTGAGATTAAAGTACTCATTCGTATATAATAATAAAACTATTATGACATTTTTTTCAAAAATTATTATACTTCTAATATTTAATATAATAATTATAAAATTAAAATACTTAAATTAAATAATTATAAAATTTTTAATACTCAAATTTTAATTTATGTGATCAAAGCGTTTTTGACTTATTCAATTCAGGACCTATTTTTTAAAATATAAACTCGGTCGGATACTAGTGCGAATAAAATATTATTTATTTCAATTTTATATTAAATTTTGGTTTAGAAACGAGTCAATGATTTGAGTTATTGACCCGCAAAAAATAGTCGAACCAAATCGCATTCATATTTACATAAATGGTTTAATTCATGTTTTCCTCGTAGCTCCATTTGTTTTTAACCGGGTTGGACCTGAACATGCCATTGTCATCGTTAATTCAAACTTCACAAGCTCTCAAATTCTTTTTTTTTAAATCAAAATTATTCCTAATTTAGTCTTTGGGGGTATGGAGAGGGATTTTAAATCTACTATTATTAGTGTGCAATAAATTTCAAAGAATGTTTTAAATGAAGATAGTTTTTTTTTTTTTTTTTTCAACTCCCTCAACTTTAGTTCTCTAAACTTTAGTCATTCTCTTTTCTGATCTTCATTTTTTAGATTTTGTTTGCCAAAGGGAGAGTTATTTTCCTAACTGTGTTAGCTCTCTCCAAATAAGTTTTCTTTATTTTCATTTTAGTTAAATAAAACAAACCATGATTTGTAGATCTAGATCTAAGGTAACATTTCTTTGCATAGATTTTGTCAAGTTCGATTTTTTTAGTTGAATATAATCTTATATGTAAATATATTATTTTATTTGTTAGAAATATTTCATTTATTGGAGACACTTCTTTTAATAATTCAAGCAAACAAAAGTCATTAAATTAAGTAATATTATCAGTTCTAATATCATAATAATTCATAAGAGTGCGCGTGCTGTTTCTCTTTTCATTATTATTGATTATGCATTTGAATTTTTTTTTAATTTTAATGTGAAATTTTTATTTTCTTTAAAACAAGTATTTTTAGTGAAGTTTGAATGCACAGTTTTTAAGTTATAAAACATCATTTAACACTAGATTAATGAGTGATGGCCTAATGGACTAGCATATTACTGTATGTTAAGTTATATTATATATTAAATAATCTCTTAATTATTAATTAAATATAAAATTAGTGATGTAAGATAAAAAAAATGATTATAAAATTTTTTAATAATAAAAGCTAATTAAATTGTCCCATGCGAACTATTATATTATCAAATTATAATAAAAAGTATTTTTGAATAGGCTAAGATCACACAGCACTCACCAAAAGTGGGATAGCCTCAAAAGATAATAGTGCAAGTTTGTAAAATGTTTATTAAAATTTTATTGCAAAGGTATTAGCCTAATTGATCTAAAAATAAAAATTTTATAATAATAATTAGAATTAAAGATGATTATATCTTTTTATTTAAAAAATTGGTAGATTTAAATATTAAAGTATTAACAATAAAGAATATAACATAATAATGTGACAAAATAAAAAATTACAACTATTTATTAATTATCATTTTATTTTTCAAAATAAAATAAAAGAAAAATATCAATATATCATAAGAGAAAAATTTTGAGATATATGAAAGGTTATTTTAAGTTTAACATGTTATTTTATTTTTTTATTTAAAATTTAATTGAATTCATTTATTTTTGAGTCATTACCTCTAGCCCAATTATAATCCAACTCAATTTTTTTGTTGTTATTTGAGATGCTCTATTTCGACATAAAATTAAATTAAATTTAAATTCTTTAACTTAAATTCAATTCGATTAATCAAATTATAATATAAATTATCACTCTTTTCTAAATAATCAAATAATTATTTAGAAAAGAAAATATATAAAATAAAGTATTTAATAAAAAATGATATTTTATCAATAAGTATTGATAATATTTTTGCAAAAAAAACAATATTTTTTTGACATTTGCTAGAAAACTACATTTTGGGGATAATGTTGCGATATTTTTGATATTTTCTCGATAGTTTTGTCAAATAAAATATCACATATTGATATTAAAGT
Source organism: Elaeagnus macrophylla (assembly GCA_029378325.1). Taxonomy (NCBI): domain Eukaryota; kingdom Viridiplantae; phylum Streptophyta; class Magnoliopsida; order Rosales; family Elaeagnaceae; genus Elaeagnus; species Elaeagnus macrophylla. The sequence continues at coordinate 11,148,001 of CM055652.1, read as the reverse complement.
GTCCAAAATCTTAATAATATCGTAAAAGTTTTGACATTGTCGAAGAGTATTTTAACGCGCCAAGCAAGTTGTGTCTTTAAAAAAAAAATTTGAGTGATAGCACAAGTCTTTTAGTTACGTTAAAAAGAGTAATTTAATTTATTTATTATTTTTTATAGTAATTTAGTCCTTTTTTTTTTTGAGTAAATGATAGTACAATGACAAATTATTAATTTTTTAATTTTAATTTAATTTTTTCTCTAATTTTTAGTTATTATTAAGTTATTAATTTTAAAATTTATTTTTAATATTAAATAATAATAACTATAAAATTAATAAAAAAATTAAAATTTGGTAATTTACTTTTAACATGTCACCTTTTTATAATAAAATTATTAAATTGTTACGATATATAACAAAGAGTTTTAATTATTTTAACATATATAACTAAGAAATCTAATTGCATTTGAAAAAAAAAAAAAGCAAAAGAGGAAGTGAACTGAACGTTAGGAATTGCTCCCATTTGAAAAATAGATATTTCCATAATACAATGATGATCAATGATGTGCCAGTAAATGGGAACATTTGATCGATCATCATGCTAGACTTTGACACTTTGACAAAGAGGCACTAAGAAATTACCTGGCAATTTCCACCAAGAATACATTTATCATCTATATCACCAATAGAAACTATATATATATTAGAGCGAAGATTCAAAAAAAAAAATTATCTTTTTTTCCATCTCCTGTTAATGTTGTCGTCACCATTTATCAGTGCCATTGCCACTTGTTCGCGCCGCCGTGAGTCCGCCTATTGTGCTTGCCAAGAGTCATCATACTACTTATTCTCTAAATATTTCTAATAGAAGTACTATTCCTTTTGAATTAATTCATTCGGATGTTTGGGGACCGTCTAGAAAGCCTATTATATCGAATATGAGGTATTTTGTGTCGTTTATTGATGATTGTACACGATTGTCATGAATTACTCTTCTTAAAAACAAAGATGAAGTTTTTCAAGCTTTTCAAAATTTTCGTACTTGTGTTCAAACACAATACAATAACACCATTAGAGTCCTACGTTCTGACAATGGGGGAGAATATGTTAATCGTATTTTTCAAGATTTTTTTTCAAACACATGGCATTGTTCACCAAACTACTTGCCCACAAACACCAAAATAAAATGGGGTGTTCGAAAGAAAAAATCGTCACTTACTTGATATGGCTTGTGCACACCTACTTAGTACTAATATGCCAAAATATATTTGAGGTGATACTGTACAAGCTTCTGACCATCTCATCAATCGTCTCCCATCTAGTGTCCTTCACGGACAAATCCCGTTGAGGTTCTCGCATCTCATGTATTCCTGTCATCATTTCATAATCTTCTTGCCCATGTATTTAGTTGTGTTGTTTTTGTCCATGTTCTTAAAAATCAGAGGTTTAAATTAGATACCCGAGCAATTAAGTGTGTGTGTGTTGGTTATGGAGGATATCAAAAAGGGTACAAGTGCTATCATTCACCTACCAGAAAGTATTATGTCACTTTCTTTGAAGATATGAGCTACTTTTCCTCATTCGATACTGCTCATAAGGGGGAGAATTCATATTTTGAAGAGCTGTATCAAGGTGAGGGGGAGAAATTGGAAGGAACTGTGGAAGTAACGTAATCAAGAGATATTTCGATGGGTCCAGTTGAGGTTCTTTTCCAGTTGAATTCAGCAGTAGAAGAAGCAAATGCTTCAAGTATCCAAGCACCAGATCCGATCATTGAAAATCAAAATGAAGACACAACTGTTCCCTTTCCTACCCATGATCAACAACTCCCTAGTATTGAAGGTCACTCATCTGAGGTATGTACACCCACTGATACTAATAGCATTGAGTCTAATGTTGGGCAGTATGTGTTACCAAATAGGTCTATTTGAGGTCAACCAGCCAAAAAGTATGAACCAAATATTCATGCAAAATCAAAGTATCTAGTAGCCAACTACATGTCTACTAAAAGATTGTCTAAGTCATATAAATCATTTGTAAATCAAATATTTCCTGTATCAGTACCTAGCAAAGTGCAGGATGCGTTGGGAGATCCAAAGTGGAGGAAGGCAATGGATGAAGAGATGGAGGTATTACAGAAGAATGATACTTGACAACTTCTGCCTCCACCACAGGACAAGAAGGCAGTTGGTTGTTGCTAGGTGTTTATTGTGAAACATAATGCTGATGGATCTGTAAATCAATATAGAGCCCACCTTGTAGCAAAAGGGTTCACTCAGACCTATGGTGTAGACTATGATGAGACTTTTGCTCTTGTTGCCAAAATGAATACTATCCAGGTTCTGCTTTTGTTTGCTGTTAGCCTAGATTGGCCACTTTAACAGTTTGATATTAAGAATGCATTTTTTCATGGAGAGTTAGTCGAGGAGGTGTACATGAGTCTTCTACCTAGGTATGTAGCCGATTCTCCTGGTAATTTTGTATGCAAATTGAGAAAGTCTTTGTATGATCTCAAGCAGTCCCCTCGTGCCTGGTTTGGAAGGTTTTCTCAGTTCATGCAGAAGGTTGATTACAGATAGAGTAATTCAGACCACAACGAGGGAAGGTAACTACTTTAACTATTTATGTTGATGATATGGTAATTATAGGTAATGATACTGTTGAGATGGATAGATTACAGAGATAACTAGCTTCTGAATTCGAGATGAATGATTTGAGTGAACTAAAATACTTCTTAGGGATTAAGGTAGCTAGGGGGAGAGAATGAATTTTTTTGTGTCAGATAAAGTACATTCTTGATCTGCTAATTGAGACAGGTATGTTGGATTGCAAACCTATTGACACTCATATTGAGCAAAACTATTGTCTAGCAGAGTATCCAGATCAGGTACCAACTGATCGAGCTCGCTATTAGAGCTTGGTTAGGCGCTTAATTTATTTAGCGCATACTAGACCAGATGTTGCATATGCGGTAAGTGTAGTAAGTCAATTCATGCATAACCCAAGTCAGAGTCACATGGATGCAGTTGTGATAATTTTAAGGTACTTGAAGTCAGCTCCAAGGAGAGAAGTAATGTTCTCTAAACACAACAACTATCTTGAAGTTTGCGGCTTTATAGATGCAAATTGGGCAGAAAATATTACAGATAAAAGGTCGACATCAAGTTATTTCACTTTTGTGGGAGGTAATTTGGTTACATGAAGAAGTAAGAAGCAGAAAGTTGTGGCGCGATCCAGTGCTGAGGTTGAGTATAGAGGAATGGTTCATGGGGTATGTGAATTGCTGTGGATAAGAAGTTTGCTATCTGATTTGGGTTTTGAACTCAAAAGTATTATCAAGTTGTATTGCGACAATCGGGCAGCCATTAATATATCACAAAATCTAGTACATCATGATCGTACTAAGCATGTAGAGGTTGATCGTCATTTTATAAAAGAAAAGTTAGATGCCAAACTAATTAGTTTTCCTTTTGTTCCCACCGGAAAACAACTTACAGATGTGCTCACCAAAGGAGTTTCCAGGAAAGTGTTTTATGACTCATTAAGCAAGTTGGGCATGGTCGATATGTATGCTCTAACTTGAGGGGGAGTATTAACGTGAGTTGTGTAATTAATGTATAATTAGTATTTGTCTATCTGTAATAGAATTCTAGATTGTACATGATTCTAGTTTAGTCAGGAGTCTTGTAATTTATTTTCTATATATACTTCTATTGTAAGGTAATAATTAATAAGAAAAATATTTCATTTACAGTATATTTGTCTTATATATATATATATATATATATATATAATAAAATATTTAATATGAAATAATTTCACAAAAATATTTATAATATTAACAATATTTTTGTTGTAAAACAATAATTTTTTTTAACATTTGCTAGACAACTACTTTTTGTGGACAATATCACAATAGTTTTTATATTTTCTTAATATTTTTTTTCAAATAAGACATCTGAGGTTGAAGTGCCCAAAACTTGACAATGTTGTGACATTTTCAAACGATTGCTTTAGCCTTAAATATTCCTCGTAAAAGAGTTGTTTTAATAAATAAATAAAAACAGTTGAGTGATAGCACAAATTTTTTTATTAATAATGTAAAAAAAAAAAAATTAGTTCTTTTTTTACAAAAATAAATTATTTTTTTATAAAGTAAATGTTTAACTTTTAAGTAAAAAAATAAATAAATAATATTTTTTAAATAACTATATTATTCAAATACTAGTAATTTGAAGTAATTATTTTATGTTCAATTAAAACATGAAATGATTCTTCTACATGTCCAATTAAATTTTATGTTATTAACTTATAACTCATTCTTAAAACTAAATAAACTTTAACCTTAGATGAAATAATTCACAATGCCAAAAATCGAAGCTAAATTTTCTAATTAGAAAGAAAGGCAATCAAATGAAGTTTTCTCTAACTAAACTTAGTATAAATAGCTGAGGATTAAATGTATTATTACTCTACACATGCAAAATAAAAGCTTAGGTAAATTAGATAAAGAAAAACTCACATGACCAGTTATCGAATAGTGATAATCTTGTAAAGAGGGTGAAAGAGAGATGAAAGTGACATAACATGAAGAGAAGAAAATCTTCATATATTGATGTACTGTATAACACGAAGAAAAAGAAAATCTACATATTAATATCAATTCAATTATATACAAATAATATAAGACACAAACTCAATATATTTTTAGCCACTCCGGAGCGGTTCTTTTAAGGGTTCAGGCGGGCTTGTAATTCCCGTCACATTTTTCACGAAAAATTAATTATATATATATTTTTAACATTAAATAAATATTTTATTTATAATAATATATTACGTCTAATTTTTATATACATATTTTAGTATATATTAACAATATTTAACAAATACATGAATTAAAATGATATAAATTATAAATAAAGTGGTTAAATATATATTTTTTTCATGTATTTTGTAACTATTAACAACATAAATAAAATTATAACTATATATTATGTAAAAATTCTTCTTAAATATAATAATCTAATTTTTTTTTTAAATATTTAACTTTAAACTTAACATTATAAAAATAAAATTAAAACAATAAGTATATGATAAACTTCATATTTAAACTATTAAATTTGTGTTTATCATATTTTATTTCAACTCAACTTTTAACTTTATCTAATATTATATTATTTGAGATTTTATTTTAATAATATTTTATAATTTATTTGAAATTTTTCTATATAAGAATTTTATTATTTTTATTATTATTAGTCAATTTTATATTGTTTATAAACATATATTTTAAATATAGTCTTAAGATTAAAATTCTAAATCATATTTTAATTTTTACATGTTTATTTTAGTTTTAGTTTTTTAACAACTATAAATGTTGATGTGTTTGATTTTGTTGAGATTTTTTAGTTAATAAATTTATTTTATTTATAATCGATACTAATGTTTATTAACTTGTTATATTTTTGTTTAATTTTCGTTATAAGTTAATTATAATATGTTAATTATATATTTTTTGAGTGTTAATTCTATGTATCTATTATAATATGACATAAAAAATTTAGTATTGAATTAAGTATAATTTATTATAATTTTTACTAATTTTTTAGTTTGTATATAAAAAAAAATTTAGCTCCCCGTAAATGTTTTTCCAAGCTCCGTCCCTATCCATCATGACTATCAAAAAGGTAATTGTGGATGTGATACGTACCCGAGGTAGAGGAAGAGCAGCTAGAATATCATTTATGATATTAAGTACCAATTTTAACCAGCTGGGGGATGATCCATTATTATTAGATCCAATAAATTCCAATTAAGAATGACAATTTAACCAATAGTTCTGGGTCTATGGGTACCAGATCCATTGGAATCAATTTAAGATATATGAATTTGGTTCACAAACGATTCAGCTCTTGGCCCATTTTTAAAATATCAGTTCGGATCAAATATTATTTATTTCATTTTTCATACTAAATTATGGTTCAAAAATGGGTCAAGGGTTAAGTGGGTCAGAATGCAAATGCATACAGGAAAACAAATTAATAACAAATGTAATTATATGTATATCGAGGAAATAATTTTCAGTTATACCATTTTCATCCCTTCTTTCTCCTCTTCTATTCGATCTCAATAAAAGCAAGAGAATGTAGTTTGATGATTAAATGAGTAACAAAAATAACAGCAACAAAAATGGAAAAACAACACCAGAATTAATGTGGTTCAATCTACTCCACACCCCTTCCTCGTTTCCTCTAGAAACTTTTGTGCTATGTACATACTCATCCATGCTAACTAGTTTGCACAATCACTTCACAAATTAGATTCAAATTTCTTTGAAAATACTAAATGCAATTTAATTTGCACGCAAACCATGATACCTCATGTTGTTGAATAACTTCAAAAATGATGACTTATTCATTTTTTAAGAAATTTTGTGGAGTAGTATATTATAATTTATGTGAGTGCAAACTTATGTACATTTAGTATTAGCTAATAATATTGCCACAAATAATAATTTATTAATAACAATTTTAACTAATAATAATTTAACTGAGGTGTAATTAATAATAAAAATAAAATGAAAATTTTATACACTTTTTATTGTAGCAATATCATTACTCTTAGCATTCCTCGATATCTTTTACAAGGAAATGTAGTGGTGTAAAAAGGCCTGCTTCTGCACAATAACAGGAGGCATATTATGCTAGTGTGCCAGGCCTGATTTGGCCCGTTTAAGATATGATTTGGATGAGTCCGGCCCGTTTCAAATGTTGGACGACCCATTAGTCTGTGACATTTTTTTCCTTAAGCTTATTGACTATACTTTTTCTGCAATATAAACTTTTTTCACCTTAGTGCATTCATCAAATCTCACATGGCTATGACAAAAAGAAAAGCAGTAAGAAAGGGATTGAAAACTGACTTTTTTTAATTACAATCAATCTGATGACTTGGGATAATTTGAGATAAAAAGTACAAAGTGGTTTGTAATTGGAAGTCAGAAAGAATAACAAGAAATTGTCAAAGAAGTTTTGGGCTAAAACACTGGCACGTGCAAGTTATCTATCCCATTGCTCTCCAACAAAAAAATGTTTAATGAAAGACACCACCAGAGCAATGGAGTGAAATAAAGCTAATCAATTTTCTTTTAGGAACTTTTGGTCTTATAACTCATGTTTATGAAAGAACGAACTAGATGACAAAAAATGAGAGTTTTATCTTCATCGACTATAATGATAATTCGAAGGGATATAAATTGTACAATCGGAGCAACAAAATGATTATGATTAGTTAAAATGTGATAAATGAGGAGATATTTATCATCCCTATTTAGACACAACAAAAATTTTATTTTAAATTTTTTTCTGATTTCGATTACATTGTACAAACAAATAAAATAATAATAATATTATTCCATTTCATTCGATTGTATTGATATTAACATATGTCATCATCTTATATATATGTTTGATGTTTTCTATGCTAAATGGATACCTAGAGGCTAGAGATATAAATATAGTTGCCCCGTACAATTACTAACTACATGCTATATGATACCAAAGCATCAAATTACAGGAAAGAGTTTTGAACATAAACAAGTAACACACATGTGTATCACTCTCGATCGATTTGATACGTTGTTATAGTAGTTAGACAAAAGATAATCATTTGTGTGACAATGTATTGTCTCATTACCCAACGTAGCATTTTAGCAATATTCAGCTATATTACGTACACATCATTTTGAATCCTTGACACAGTTATAACACACCTAGATGGGCTGTTAATAATGAATGATGAAGATGTTATTTCAATAGAGCGTGAGCGACGACGACGGTGCATGCGCTAGGTTTGAAGTATAACCCAAGCTGCCATCTTTTGAACTTTTGATAAGGTCCGATTTTGAATTACTTGGTTTGAGAAGTTTGATCTAAACTTACGGACTATTTTCTTTAAGTCTTCATATGTTATAGCTAAGGCCTCAATTTTTGTGTGTGTTTTAAAATTGGTGGGTGAGATGGGGAGACCAAAAACAGAGGTGAAGATATATTAACGCTGTCCATTCTACAATCTCTGCTCCAAAGAAACTATCTTCCTCAAGATACTCTGCAGATATTGAACTTTGAAGCTTGCTTCCTTGGTTGGAGTTGAAGGTATATGTACTTCCTTGTGTGATATAAAGCATCGAACCAAATGGTTCTTTCTCGTGAACAATGTAACTGAGCTCGGGATACATTAATGGCTACATATGTTCAATGATCTCTTTGAGTACTTGATCATCCACATTTTCAAGCATTAGAACCTGATTAAGGTGAGCCATCTTTCAATTAGAACAACAAATTGAGAAAAATAATCCAAGAATTTTATTATAATTAGAGGTGTCAAATGAGTTAAGTTGAATCAATTGACTTAACTAAATTGTAATCAACTCATCTCATTTAAATTTTGTTTTAAAATAAAAATGTTAGTATAAATATTCTTTTATGGTATAAATGACTAACTCATTCAAATTATTTAATTTTTAAACCTCATAGAGAGAAAAAAAAATGTAACAACAATTTTTTTTTCCTTAGACTAGTTAAAACTGAAACTTCATTATTGAATATAGAGGGTTATGATTGCATGACAAAGACAAATAAAGGGCTGAGATTCATATAATCTGTTGGTCATTTTTGTTATGTTTTCCTTCTATGTGTACTTTAGAGATCGGTCTTAGTTAGGGGTGGTAATTTCTGACACGACACGATAGTACAATTCGAACACGACATGACACGAATTTTTTTTAGTAAAAATTGATCAATAATTTTTTTTATGTTTTTAAAGGTTTTGTTATTTCTTACTATTATAAATAAGTAACACAAAACAAATTCAAGTAAATTTTTTAATGTGTCAACAAATACGAAAACACGACACGAATAACACGAACAAACATGACACGAACACGACTAACACAACACGATTGACACCCTAGCCTTCAATAAATAGATCTATCGTACAAGCTCTATTCATTGAGTGGATAATCATATTCTCCTTTTTTTCGCTTCCTTTAGTTTCTAAGAAAAAAGGTTATGATATGCAATTAAAATTATAAAAATATTTTAATTATATTTTTTAAAACAAGAAAGAAATAAAAATGTTGTTGTTTAAGCAATTCTTTTTTGGGGCATTGTACTATTTATTAGTTTACAAAATTATTATTTTATTAAATGAGTATGTGAGATTCTCATCAGCTTATCACCTAAATGAGCTAGCTTTTTTGAGCTCATGATTTACGTGAATTGAGCTTTTTCAACCCATAAACTTATTGAATCAATTGAGCTACGTACTAAAAGTTTACCCTTTCATGAGAAATGAAGTAACTTACTTTCTTCAAGTTATCACATTGTAGAAGTTTTTGCTTGATAGATCTCTTATCCTTAGAGTCAAGGATATGAAACATAATTTGATCCACTTCAACCTCTTTGTTCTTTTTCAAGTCGTACTGTGTTTTGAGCATGATTCTGTTTGTATAACTATTAAGAAATATATTTGTAAATATTTATAATATTTTTGCTTGCCATAATATCTTTGTAAATATTCATAATATCTTTACTTATCAAATTAGAGTAGATCATATCTTCAGTTTTAATGGTAGGGCTAGCTATTCTTTGTATATATATTGTACTATGTAACGTTTGCAATATACACATTACATTCAACAATTTATTTTTTTAAGATGGTATCAGCGCAAGCTTAAAAAAAAAGGAAGGGAAACTTGCGTACCAGAAGCTTCCACACACAAAAACCGCCACCCACCACCCTCAAACACCATGTTAGATCAAGCACCACACGAAACCAGAAACAATAACTCCAAAAACTCAAGCGCCAAAAATACTGGTATTGATTCATCACACCCATTTTTTGTTCATCAATCAGATAATCCCGGTTTCATGCTCATTCCAATAAAATTGAATGGCACCAATTACCCATCTTGGAGTAAATTCATGATCCATGCTCTCACGGCCAAGAACAAAGTCGGCTTTGTCAATGGATCTATTCAACCTCCTTCAGAAACTGAACAACCAACTGAATATGCTCTCTAGAATCAATGCAATAGTATGATCTTATCATGACTTGCTCACTTGGTGGAACCTGATCTAGCCAAAGCAGTCGTTCATGCCAAGACTGTCCATCAAGTGTGGCAAGATTTCAAAGATCAATTCTCACAAAAGAATGCACCCACCATATATTAGATACAAAAATCCATCGCCTTTCTCTCACAAGAAACCATGACGGTTTCAAATTACTACAAGAAACTCAAAGATTTCTGGGATGAATTAGAAATATATCAAACCCCTCTCACATGTAACGAGGTGAAAGCACACAATACACAAAAGGAAGAAGATTGGATGATGCAATTCCTTATGGGTCTCAACGACTCCTACAATAGTGTTCGTGGGAATATTCTCATGATGTCACCATTGCCTAATGTCCATCAAACTTATTCATTGGTCGTTCAAGACGAAACATAGCAACTCTAACAATTAGCACATGCAGTTTTGACTCATTCCTCTGGTAATAACAATGCTTATGCAAATGCTACAGGTCTGGCTCCTTTTTCCATTTCTTCAATAAATTTTGTGTTCACTAAACCTTGGATTTTAGATAACGGAGCTACTGATCACATCACTTATGACCACACACTTTTTACCAAAATTGAATCGTCACAAATGCCCATTGTTAATTTACCTATTGGTTCTCATGCCTCAATCACTTCCACGGGCACTATACCATTCAATTCAAATATCACATTAGACAAAGTTTTGTGTGCTTCATCTTTTCGCTTAAATCTAATGTCTGCCAGCAAACTCACTACTTTTCTAAATTGTTGTGCCATTTTGTTTCCTACCTTCTATGTCTTGCAGGACTTGGCTACGGGGAAGATGATTGGCTCGGGTGAACAGCGTGGTGGTCTCTATTACATGTCTCTTTTGCAAAAGACACCTGTCTCATATCAAGCTTCACTCTCATCCAATTTATGGCAAATGCGACTTGGACACCCGTCCCCTGCTCGTCTTCGATTAGCTTCCCCATCATTGCCTTTGATGAACACAATTTTGACCTATATTTTATTATATTTTTAAGCATTTGTTTTATGTTTTATTTTATTATTTTCGTATTTTGGAAGGTATTTATGTGTTTTGTAGGTTTTTGGACTCTTAGAAGAATATTAGATTGAAATGACACAAAAAGAGAGAAAATGGAGTAACAAAAGCCAGAGAATGTAAGACTTACATTGGGAGTTAAAAACTATGTAAGGGTTACATACAAGACAAAAACAGTGCGCGCTTAGGCATGAGAAAATGTGCGCCTAGGCGGGGAGGTCTCTGTTTTCTATTTTTGAGCCAAAATGCAATGCACGCCGAGGCGGACAAAAAACCTGCCCCGAGGCGAGTGTGCCAAAACTGCCAAGAAACCCTAAAACGCATGTGCCACTTCATTCCTCCTATAAATACCACATTATATCTCTCCCAAACAAAAGTCTTCATAGCCAATTTCTTCCCAACCTTAGTTGCTACTGCAGCAAGGGTTTTCCACCCAAATTCCACCCAAAATCATGAGAAGACTCTACATTGTTGAAGCTACTCCAAGGATTTGAGAAAGGGAATCAACCAAGTTTAAGGAATTAGAGCTAGAGGATTCATTGGGGTATTTTTAGTGTAATATCTTTTTCTTCACTGATTTTGTGGTTTGCCTCCATGACTAAATTGATTGACACCAATTTAGTTATGGTTGGCTAATTTATGTATTTGAGATATTAGTCTTACTTCCAATGATTGAAAGAACAATTTTTTAATTTAATTATATATGATTTGGATTTATTTCTTGTTCATGTTCTTAATATTTTTTATTATAAATTAATGGTGGACCAAACCTTAGTTGTAGTTAGAAAGAATATTTTAGAATTAGGCATTAGAAACGCAATCTTTGCTTAATTGTGCATTATGAACAAGAACCTAAATTGATTGCATTGATTTGTCTTAGTTTAGGTGGTTATAATTATTTCCTTGAGCTAATTTCAATTGATTAGTTAACGGTCCGGATCAAAAACGTTAATTAATTGATTGTAGTGAAAATGGCCATTGATTTGAGATTTTATAGGTTTAGCAAAAAATCATTAAATCTAACTGTTAATTGAATGCTTAATTTGTTATTTCCATGAATGGATAGCGAACTAAGATTTCCATTTACATCCATCATCCTCCCCTTGGTTATGATTACTTTTATTTTAGTTCTTGATTTAATTCCGAATTTACAATCTGTTCTTCAACTGACAATTGTTAGAATGTTTAGGATTGTTTGTTCGACTGAATAAGAAAATAAATAACGTTTTAGAACCACCGCAATTCCTTGAGAGACGATCTTGGGAGTATACTTATCACTCATTACAAGTGATTCGTGCACTTGCAAGCTTTTTATAAAATACAAAATTTGACTATTAAGTTTTTGTGCATCAAGTTTTTGGTGCCATTATCGGGAAATTGGCGTTTTAAAGTGTTTATTTGTTTTCTTTTTAGTTTATTTTTCGTATTTCTTTATTTTTGTGGTTTTCTTTTTATTTTTGTGATGTTTGTTTTGATTTGTTATTTTTAGTTTATTACCTATTTTTATTTGTTTTAGTGTTCTTTGTTTTTAGTTGTTTATTTTGTTATTTATTTTCTTTTTCTGTGATATATATTGTGGTGCTTTGATTTCTTTGTTGTTTTTGTTAGTATATGAAAGGTACCATTGATGAGTGCTCGAAAAGCACTAATATTTCGTGATTAATTATGCTTGATTGATTGATATATAGATTTATTATGACTATTATTTCGATTATTTTCATAAATCTATCAATTCGGAATCACGGGTATATTTTAGTGCATTTCAGGTGTTTTTAGCGTCAAATGATTCAAATGATGAAAACACGAGAAGACGGAACACCTACGGCGCTCGGATCACGAGTTACGGACTAATCAAGACGAATATGTAAGCCTTACATATAGTGCCATCACATATGTAAGCCTTACATATAGTGCCATCACATATGTAAGGGGGGACGTGAAAAGAAGGAAAGCATTGCGCGCTGCGGCGAGAGAATTGCATGCCGCGGCGTGAGGCTCTCGGGTTTGATCCTGAAAACATAGAAGCATTGCGCGCCGCGGCGAGGGAATTGTATGCCGCGGCGGGGAGCTCTCGGGTTTTTGCATATTTTCCAAATTTTGTGTTGCGCCGCGGCGGGGAAAATGCATGCCGCGGCGCGCCTATTCCTATTGCAATCAGGAATCCCTTACATCTATAAATACCCTCTTAGACCCCCTTTACAAAAAAAAACTCGAAATAACTTGACCAATTCATACACAACTCTTCCTCTTCTCAATTTTGCGACCCAAACACGACATTCAATCAGTTTTGAGAGCGTTGCCACACTATAACGAAGCGAGAGACAATATTCTAAGGATTCAAGGAAGCTAACGACAATCGAAGATAAAGCTTATGGAGAAGTACGTCAACCAATCCATAAGCGGTATTTAGATTTAGGTTTTCCTTGTTGTTATAGAATTAATTCATCTTCTTTATTTGTTAAAGTGTATGATCATATTTTATTTGTCTATGAATAATAATATGAACATGTCTGGCTAATTTAATTATGAATGTTTAGTTTGTGTTGCCATGTTTGCTAGAATTGTGTATGGTGTATCTTTTTGACTTATGAATAAAATACTTTTTGATTAAGAGCATGTTTAAATGTTTGATTATGAATAATCATGGGCCCATTTGATGTTCGTAGTTAGATTGAAAAACCTAAGAATTTAGTTAGAGGAACGTCACCTTAACTCTATTCCGAAACACTTAATCAAAGATTCAAGTTAGTGACTTAGTCATAGCATTAATTTGATTGGCATGTTTTCCTTGCGCATAATTTGATTGCTATTTAATTTACCCCCGCCAAAGGCAGTTAATTAGTTAATCAACAAAGAGACCTACCCTCGCCAAAAGGAGTTTCGTAATTAAAAGGAAAGCCGGTAGTTTTGTTCTTATAGGACGTTAATGTTATATCACCATACCTTTTCGATGCAAGCATGGCCAACCAAGCTAAACGTCCATACATCCTCTATTGATATTTGATTTAATTGAATTGATTGTTTGATTGCGATTTTGTTTTAGTTTAATTGTCGTATGATTGTTCTCGTTACCGAAATCAACCAACCTTTTTACAGTTTTATTAGCGTTAGGATTCTAGTTACTTAGAGTTTTAGTTTCACTAGAACTCTATTTAATTAGAGCTTTGTTTTCATTAGAACTCTATTTAGATTTAAAAGTTAGTTATTTAGAACCATTGCAATTCCTTGAGAGACCGACCTTGGAAGGTTCTTGTCACTTTACTACGAGTGATTCGTACACTTGCGAGTACACATTTTAACACATCAACCATTCATACACTACATCAACATATTTAAAAGAGCACTTAATCAAGCTGGATATTGATATCCAAGAGCTAGCAAACATGGAGGTATGTGACATTTGTGATTTATATGGACATAATGCTAATGTTTGCACTTTTGCAGGTGATTACCATACATCTATTAATCGGGACTTCAATCTTAATGAGTGATATCACCCACCTTGAAATGATCACCCATCTTGGAATGATCCCTATACTTATATTCTTGAGTTGAAAAATCACCAAAATTTTTCTTGGGAAGCAAACACTAACCCATCTTATGTCCCATACCCCATAAAAGGCTTAGATTTCAATCCTTATGACCTATCCATTCAACCTAAGAAACCAACCTTGGAGGAGATCTTGAATACTTCTATTCAAGTTAGTATGGAAAACCAAGAGAGAAACAATCAAAGGTTGGATTCCTTAGAGGATTCTTTGATAAGGATAGAAATGCAAGTCGGGCAACTAGCGGAACAACTTTAAGAATAAGAAGAGTTGCCCATTCAAATTGAGCAAGTGAAGGATGACACAATCCTCCAAAGTGGTAAAAATTTTAAAAATATTTATTTTCCTGAATTTTTTTACAATTTATCACTTTATGTAGAAAACACAGATGGGGAGCAAGCAATTCTCAAAGAATGTCAAGCTAAAGAATATCAAATTCTACAACCTTCTAAGGAGAACAAGGAGGAATTATCTTCACCTCCCATGCCGCACAAGGCACCTAAGACTTGCACATCCTTAAATCCTTTTCCATACCATTTCCACCAAAAAGTGTGTGCTATGCATCATCAGAACCAACTACCGAGATGGAAGGATGCGCTTAACGCAATACTAGCTCAAAAAATGGATATCACACATTTCAAGATTTTTGATGACGGTGGATAGGAATTCATCTTTGCGTCTTGCTAAGACGTTAAAGAAAGCGCTTGGTGGAAGGTAACTCACTATTTTAGGTAATATTTTTCTTTTTCTTTTAGTTTAGTTAATTTTCTATTTGTTCCTTATAAATGCTTTTCTGAACATGTGCGTAGTTGAAAACATTGAGGACAATGTTTAGTTTAGGTTTGGGGGTACAAATAGGTCCAATAAAAACTTTTTGATATAAAACTATCATGCCTTCTTGTTAATTTAAAATGAGTAATTGAATCTTTATACATGTTTTGTTTGATTTCTTGTACATATTCAAGGTTAGTTGTAAAAGTTGGTTTTTGTTCATAGTTCATACTTCATGCTTTTTAATATTGAAATTGAAATGAACCCAAATTTTGTGTTTAAGAATCAAATAGTGGAGACTACCTTGTAAGATGATTATTGAGCCATTAACGTTTCATTATGAGAGTTAATCATTATTCTACTCTTTTAAACACTTTTCTTATTATTTCAAATTGTTAGAAAATCTCTATAGGTTTTTGCATTGAATGTTAGGATTTTAAACATCTAATGAAGAATCATAGGTTTAATTGTATACTTAGATTAAATAATTTGAGTAAAATTTTAAGTGTTTGCCTATTTCATTCATGCTTGACTTTAAAAGATATAAGGGAATTCCTATAGCCTACACAAAAGAGCCAAAAGTTGCCTTTCACAAAATACACATGTATTTGGGTCCAAAAAAAAAATAGTAAAAAAAAAAAAATTATTGTGACCCTAAAGTTCTTAAAATGGTGAAATGGTTAATACAAAAAGAAAAATATGAAATAATTTCCCTTAAAGTCAATGCATTTTCATTCATTCTAGGGCATACACTTGAAGTTTTTGCTTGAGGATTTTAATTAATGTATGAGAATAGTAATGTGATTTCTTCATAAATCCTATCATTTGATTCCTTTCATGATATCAATGTTATGCACTTTTTGAGCCTTTCTTGTTTAATCATATGCAAATCTATTAGCTCATTTCTTTATATAACTTCTATTCACATATATTTTGTTGAGTGTTTGAACCCATAAGATCAGTATGATATTAAGAGTGAATCTTATGAGGAGTAGAGTTGAAGCGAATTCGTATTCTTAACACTAGGTTTAGGGGAAT
The DNA here is from genome assembly GCA_029378325.1 of Elaeagnus macrophylla. Lineage (NCBI taxonomy): Eukaryota > Viridiplantae > Streptophyta > Magnoliopsida > Rosales > Elaeagnaceae > Elaeagnus > Elaeagnus macrophylla. Next base: position 11,131,521 of record CM055652.1, on the reverse strand, counting down.
TAATATTGATATATATATTTTTTTAGTATTGGAGTATGCACTTTTGATGCGAAACTGATTTGCATGATGAATCCTTAATGTGTTAAGATGATTGGATAAACTTATGTATGAGCCTCGATTATAAACTGAGAATAAACTGAAGCATGAGAAATTTTGTTGAATTAAGTTTGTAGTTTTTATTTGTAGTATTGTTATTTGTCGTTTTAGTTTTTCTTTTCGTTTGATGTTTGTGGGAATCATCACTGAAAACCCTCACGAGGCTTTAACTCGTCCACTAGGGCAACTTAGGGGTTTAAAGGCTTGTTGCATATGCTAAATGCAACCGTGACAATCCACGGAAGTGATTTAGGTTAGTATAGTTTAATTTTAGTTTTGCTAAAGGACTAGCAAAATGTAGGTTTGGGGGTATTTGATGAACACAATTTTGACCTATATTTTGTTATGTTTTTAAGCATTTATTTTATGTTTTATTTTATTATTTTCGTGTTTTGGAAGATATTTATGTGTTTTGTAGGTTTTTGGACTCTTAGAAGAATATTGGATTGAAATGACACAAAAAGAGAGAAAATGGAGTAACAAAAGCCAGAGAATGTAAGACTTACATTGGGAGTCAAAAACTATGTAAGGGTTACATACAAGACAAAAGCAACGCGCGCCTAGGCATGAGAAAATGTGCGCCTAGGCGGGGAGGTCTCTGTTTTCTATTCTGGAGCTAAAAATCAATGCGCGCCTAGGCATGTAAAATGCGCTCCTAGGCGGGGAGGTCTCTATTTTCTATTTTTGAGCCAAAATGCAACGCGAGCCGAGGCGGGCAAAAAACCTGCGTTGAGGCGAGCGTGCCAAAACTGCCAAGAAACCCTAAAACACGTGTGCCACTTCATTCGTCCTATAAATACCACATTATATCTCTCCCAAACAAAAGTCTTCATAGCCAATTTCTTCCCCACCTTAGCTGCTACTACAGGAAGGGTTTTCCACCCAAATTCCACCCAAAATTATGAGAAGACACTCCATTGTTGAAGCTACTCCAAGGATTTGAGAAAGGGGATCAACCAAGTTTAAGGAATTGGAGCTAGAGGATTCATTGGGGTATTTTTAGTGTAATATCTTTTTCTTCTCTGATTTTGTGGTTTACCTCCATGACTAAATTGATTGACACCAATTTAGTTATGATTGGCTAATTTATATATTTGGGATATTAGTCTTCTTTCCAATGATTGGAAGAACAATTTTGTAATTTAATTATATATGATTTGGATTTATTTCTTGTTCATGTTCTTAATATTTTTTATTATGAATTAATGGTAGACCAAACCTTAGTTGTAGTTAGAAAGAATATTTTAGAATTAGGCATTAGAAACGCCATCTTTGCTTAATTGTGCATTATGAACAAAACCTAAATTGATTGCATTGATTTGTGTTAGTTTAGGTAGTTATAATTATTTCCTTGAGCTAATTCCAATTGATTATTTAACGATCCGGATCAAAGACGTTAATTAATTGATTGTAGTGAAAATTGCTATTGATTTGGGATTTTCTAGGTTTAGCGGAAAAATCATTAAATCCAACTTTTAATTGAATACTTAATTTGTTCTTTCCATGAATGGATAGCGAACTAAGATTCCCATTTACATCCATCATCCTCCCCTTGGTTGTGATTACTTTTATTTCCATTTTATTTTAGTTCTTGATTTAATTCCGAATTTACAATCTTTTCTTCAAACGACAATTGTTAGAATGTTTTGGATTGTTTGTTCGACTGAATAAGAAAATAAATAACGTTTTAGAACCACCGCAATTCTTTGAGAGACAATCTTGGGAGTATACTTATCACTCATTACAAGTGATTCGTGCACTTGCGAGCTTTTTTTAAAATACAAAATTTGACTATCAAGTTTTTGTGCATCAGCCTTCCAATAATATTTCTTTTGATAATACTTGTAGTGTTTGTCCAATGGCCAAACAAACAAAGCTTCCATTTCCTCTAAATTTAATATCAACTAAAGCTCCATTTGATTTGTTACATTGTGATATTTGGGGCCCTCACAAAATTCCCACACATTCAGGGGCACATTTCTTTCTTACTATTGTGGATGACTTTACTAGGTGCACATGAATATTTTTGATGCACCATAAATCTGAAACCCAAAACCTTCTCAAATCTTTTATTACTTTTGTCCACTCTCAATTCCATGCCAACATTAAAACCATTCGGGTAGACAACGGGTCTAAATTTTTTTCCATGAGGCATTTCTTTCAAAATAAAGGCATTTAATATCAGTGCACTTGTGTTTACACTCCACAACAAAATGGAGTCGTCGAACACAAACATCGCCACATACTTACTATTGCACGTACATTACTTTTTCAGTTCCACTTACCCATTATTTTCTGGGGTGAATGCGTCCTGACCGCTATCTATCTTATTAACCGATTACCTTTACCATTACTTTCCACGAAATCACCTTTTGAATTGTTATACAACCGTCCCCCATCACTTGACCACTTGAAAGTCTTCGGTTGTCTCTGTTATGCAACTGTTGTCCATCCTATTCATAAATTTGATCCCCGTGCCACAGGTTGTGTCTTTGTTGGATATCCTACTGGGCAAAAGGATTACAAACTCTACAATTTGGAGACCTACAAATTCTTTGTAAGTCGTGATGTCTGATTTTGTGAACATCTCTTCCCTTTCTCTCAATCTTCGGCATCACCTACTCCACATACTCCCAAACACTACCTTTCCACTGATTTCCTTAACAGCTGTACCCTACCAATCGATATGCCACAACCTTCAAACGACCCACCACAAGCACCTACCCATTCTACCCTCTCTAACGCATATGACGTGCATGACAACCCCACCTCTCCCATCCCACCTTTGACCCCATCCATCGACCCCACCCCTCCACATACTGATAATCCCATTACTCTCATTCCCTTCCTCGATAGTCCACTCGCTCTAAACATCCTCTAGCATGGCATACAAACTACAACATGTCCAACCACGTCAATCACTCAACCTCAGCGCCTCGTTCTGCATCAGGTACTCATTATCCTATTTCCCACTTCCTTACCTACTCTCATTTATCTTCTGCACATTGTGCTTTTCTTGCTAACATTACAGGTCACATAAAACCCACATCCTATGTTCAGGTTATTCTTGATCCACATTGGTGCCAAGCCATGACTACAGAACTAGAGGCTTTACAACACAATAACACTTGGAGTTTGGTTCCATTACCTGTTGGTCATAAACCAATTGGCTGTAAATGGGTATACAAAATCAAATACCGGTCCGACGGAACCATTGAACGTTACAAGGCTAGGCTTATTGCTAAAGGCTACACTTAAATTGATGGCATTAATTATCAAGAGTCTTTCTCCCCTACAACCAAACTCACTACACTCCGCTGTCTTCTTACTGTTGCTGCTGCTTGCCATTGGTTCATCCACCAATTAGACGTTCAGAATGTTTTTCTCCATGGCGATTTACATGAGGTGGTGTATATGGAGCCTCCTCCTAGTCTTTGCCGATAGGGGTAGAAGGTTGTATGTCGGCTCAACAATTCCCTCTATGGCCTCAAACAGGCTTTTAGAGACTGGTTTTTCACTTTTTCAGATACTATTCAAAAGGCTGTTTATCAATAGTCTAAAGCTGATTATTCTCTTTATACCAAGGCTCAAGGCACTTCATTTACTACAGTTCTTATTTATGTTGACGACATACTTCTAACTGGAAATAATCTTCAAGAAATGAAATGTCTCAAAATGTTCCTTCTCAATCGCTTCCGCATCAAAGACCTTGAGGATTTGAAATATTTTCTGGGCATTGAATTCTCTCGTTCTAAGAAAGGTATTTTCATGTCTCAAAGAAAGTACGCACTTGATATTTTGTAAGATTCGGGACTTCCAGGTGCACGCCCAGACAAGTTCCCAATGGAACAGAATTTGAAACTCACTCCCACAAATGGAGAATTACTGAATGATCCAACCAAATACAGGAGACTGGTTGGTTGATTGATCTACCTTACTGTCACAAGGCCAGATATAGTTTGTTCGAACATTAAGTCAATTCATGCATCAGCCTCGCAGACCTCATTGGGATGCCGCCATACGAGTCCTTAAATACCTAAAAGGGGCTCCAGGTTAGGGTTTGTTATTTTTTGCCACTAACAATCTTACATTAAAGGCTTTTTGTGATTCAGATTGGGGAGGTTGTCGTGCGACAAGAAGATCAGTTATAGGATATTGTGTTTTTCTTGAAAATCACTCATCTCATGAAAATCCAAGAAACAAACCAATGTTTCAAGATCATCAACAGAAGATGAATATCGAGCTATGGCCAACACATGTTTGGAGCTGACTTGGTTACACTTTATACTACAGGATTTAAAAGTCCCACAAACAGCTCCTGCACCATTGTTTTGTGATAATCAATCAGCTTTATATATTGCTGCTAATCCTATTTTTCATGAGCGTACAAAGCACATCGAAATTGATTATCACATAGTTCGAGAAAAACTATAAGCTGGAATAATTAGTCCATCATATGTACCTACACGCTTTCAATTGGTAGATATTTTTACAAAGGCCTTAGGGAAGAATCAGTTTGTGACATTGCGCGACAAGTTGGGACTTCATGATATTCACTCTCTAACTTGAGGAGGAGTATTAAGAAATATATTTGTAAATATTTATAATATCTTTACTTGCCATAATATCTTTGTAAGTATTCATAATATCTTTACTTGTCAAATTAGAGTAGATCATATCTTTAGCTTTAATGGTAGGGCTAGCTATTATTTGTATATATATTGTATTATGTAACATTTGCAATATACACATTACATTCAACAATTTATTTTCTTAAGAATAACCAGCTATTTTATTTTCAAGACCATGAGAGATGAACCACAACTTTACATCTTCTTCTTTCAATTTCATCTTTAATCTTGTCTCTTCTGCTCTTGTAGCTTCGAATTGCATGAATATCTATGTTAAGCTACCAAGCAAGGTTTAGTTCAAGAGTGACCGTGTAAAAAACATATAGAAAAAGAAATACTAAATTATCTAATACCGACATGCAATTTCCAATGAGATATATAAAAAGGACGAGTCCAAGAACACAAATAGACGCTGCAAAGCTGGTTTCGAATATGCCTGTACTTGGTTCAAGATTTGAGCCAAAAGAACTGCACTAGCATAACACATTTAGCAGCAGCAAGTGATAATAAAGGGATAAAAGCTGTATTTCCTCCCTCAATTTGCAACAAAATGTTGGGGCAAGTTAGAGCAGGTTACAAGACTTTCGATTCTTTCTAAGTTCAAATTTAGACAGGATGTTTGAGTCTATTTTCTCTTTATTAATAAAAAAGAAGAGATTTTAAACCTTTTTTTTTTTTTTTAGTTAGAGCAATAAATGAATTAAAGCATATGTATATTCTTTGTCTGTTGGGATGATTAAAATTGCCTCAGACTTCCTCTAGTTATAAAGATTAATTCAAGGGCTCTGTTTTTCGGACAAGTTTTTCGTTTTTCTGTTGGAAATACTCTCATGGATGATGATGAGATTCTGATCGATGACGAGCAGGGCAGAGCTAGAAAACAAAAATTTAAGGGGGCTAACTTTTTTTTTCCATAAAATTAAAATAAAAAATTAGTAAGAGTTATAATAATTATATTCAATTCAACACTAAATTTTTTCATGTCATATTATAATAGAAACACAGAGTTAACACATTATAATTAACTTATAACAAAAATTAAATAAAATATAACAAGTTAATAAATATTAGTATCATTCATGAATAAAATAAATTTATTAACTAAAAAATCTAAGCAAATAAAAAACTCAATCAAATACATTAAGATTTATAGACATTAAAACTAAAATAAACATATGAAAATATAAAAAGTAAAATATGATTTACAATTTTAAGCTTGAGACTATATTTAAAAATATATGTTTATAAACAATATAAGAATGACTAATAATAATAAAAATAATAAATTTTTATATAAAAAAAATTCAAATAAGTTCTAAAAGTGTAACACCCCGATATATTGATTATTAAATTAACTCAAAAATCATATTTATCACCAATAATAAATTGAAATAATATGGTCCATAAACTTAATAATTCACCTAAACATCTGGAACAAAAACCACCTGATTGAATCTTAAAACTAAGAGTCGTAGTTGCTCATTATTTAATTAAATAAAAACCTGATAATAAAAGTTTAACTTCCTAAAGGGACCCTTAAAGACTAGAAGATGTGTCAAATCCTCCTCATGTATTACCTGAAAGATGGTAAGTAAATATTGGGGTGAGTGATACCACTCAGTAAGCAAACTTCATCATACATGAAATAATAAGCATACACATCAACAACCATTTAACATCATGTCATACTCTAGTTATACATGATCATGAAAATGAATATGTAAAAAGTGATCATTACCCAATCAAAACTTTATTTTTTTCAATGCAATTTATCTTTACAATTTTTTTCTTTTTTATAGAATGCCTTGACTTCTCGTAACAATTGTGAAGCCAAAATAATACGTCACCCGTCAGTGACCCAATCCAAATAAATCACCCGTCGGTGATTGGCACGCATGAAGGGTAAGTACAAGTGAGCCAAATATCGAAGGGACATAATTGGAATTCCATAACAAATTCTCACATGCACAAATACGTCCATACCCAATGGTAAGGAACCAAATGCCCCCGGATATCCTAAGTAGGTTAGGGACACGTCCCTCATACGGCTCAAACAAATACAATATGCTCCCATTCAAAGTCAAATCATAACGATCGTCAAAGGCATTCTATCAAAACACTTTTCACAAAAACGTGTTTGCTTTAATAAAATAAAGCCTTTTTGATATATAAAAAAAAAACTTTAACATTCATGTATGCAAATATGCACATGACAAACACATGTTTATGCAATTGACCTTACACACATGAACCATTAATATGAATTATATCTATAATAACAAGCTTAACATGTAATAAAGTGATACAAGCATACAAACAAAATAATCAGACCACTTAATATTTCAAGTATAATGAGTTTACTTACCTCAACGTAGCAACTCAAGCAAAAGTCTAGACCAGTAAAGAAAGTATTTTTCTGTACTCCTAGCCTAATTCAAAATCAAAGAACAACTCAATTATTATTGTTTATTTATTTATTTATTATTTTTTTTTCCTAATTCTTTAAAAAATATAATTTTCAATTTATATATATTTATATATATTTTAAAAACTAGTACACAAAACGCGTACTTGCTTGCTGCGCTTAACATTTTTTATAAAAATATTTAAAATTAATTTTTAAAAACTGATTTTAGTACATACAAAAAACATATATGAAATTACACACAAAAAGTTTCAAATAATTTGGAGATCAAATTCATACGTAAAATTGAGTTCAAATTAAATTACAACAATCTGTCTTTTAGATTTTTAATACTGAACACATTGAATTATAAAATCAATTAAAATTCAAATAATTATCTAAAAATTGCGAAATTTTATCAGATCAATCCTAACACATATATAATCGTTTCATAAAAATATTAATCGATTATGGAGTCCCAATCACTATTAACAAAACCATAATTTCCGAGCAATACTGTCACTAGTTTCATTTTCAGCATAAAACTTTAAACTTCGTAAAACCATAAAAAATTAAATAAAAAATATTTATCAATGATTCAAAAGCCAAAATTTTCCTTATCATGTCTAATTATTTAAATAAAATTTTCAGGTTCCAATTTCAATCGTAGAATATAGAAAATAGTTCAGGAACTCAAGTTGTTTAGAATCTGACAGATTTAAAGTATGAACTTCAAAATTTCATATAAAAATAAGTATGTGGAAATTTTTGACAAACGAATATGCGTTAGAATCGTTGAGATGTCTAGTTTAATATAAAAATAAATTTGGATTTAAAAATCACGAAACTAATACAGAAAACGTTCGTTTTATCCACTGCTATTGAAAATTCAATAAACTGTAATACAAAAATTTATTTTAAAACATTCCAAAAATATCATCAAACATAACTTTAAGAATACAACCCTCCAAGATCATATTTTTATCAAATTCTTATCTTAAATATAAATTATTTAATAAAAATATTAAAAGAAATTAAAGAAATAATGATGAAGAAGAATTACCTTAATGGATCAAAGAGAGACTAACAATAATTTTCTTTTTCAACGATATGATTTAAGAGTATTTAACCTAATTGTTTTGTTGTTGTTTTGAAGGAGAAGAAGAAGAAAAAGAACGTAAGAATTTAGGTTTCATAACCTAAATATATTACTACTATTCAAAATAAGATAATAGTTTATTATTATAATTATTATCTTTATTGTTATTATTTAATAAAATCTTAAATACATTATTTTTTTGTAGAATTTATCCATACATGATCTGCCAAATCTTTTTATTTAATTATTTATTTTTATTTTTTTAAAATTCATACTTATCCTTAACACTGTTTTAATATAACAATAATTGTTTTTATTTTATTTTTATTTTAGGATATTACAAAAAGATTATTAAAATAAAATGTCAAATAATATAATATATGATAAAGTTAAAATTTAGATTGAAATAAAATATAATAAACGTAAACTTAAAAACTTTAATATGAAGCTTATTATATACTTATTTTTTTAATTTTATTTTTATAATATTGAGTTTAAAAATGTTTAAACATTATTTGAAATCTTATATTTAAGAAGAATTTTTTGAAGTATACTATTCTAATTTTATTTTTGTTACTAATAGTTACCAAATACATGAAAAAAATTATATATTTAATCACTTTATTTACAATTCATGTCATTTTTATCTACATATTTATTAAATATTATTAATATAAATTAAAATTCGTAGATAAAAATTAGACATAATATATTATTATAAATAAAATATTTATTTAATATTAAAAATATATACATAATTAATTTTTTTTTTGAAAAAGTTTGGTCGAAGTTAAAATCCTCTAGCACACATAGATCCGCTCCTGATGACGAGGATGTTTAAATATAAATACAATTTATAAATAATACATTAATATATGTTGTCGGTAGTAAACTAGTAATATTGGTAGAAGTCAAGAAGGCAGACAGTAATCTAATAAAGTGCAGTGTTTGAGATCCAATCAACTCAAATCAACACATTTGATATATTATTGATACTACAATTAAAATATGCTTGCACATTTAAAAAAATTCAAAAAAATAATAAAAATAATATCTTTAAAATTTATAATAATAAAATTAGTATTATTTGTGTTCAAACTTATATTTTTACAATTAAAAAAATGACTAATATGTCATTTTTCTTTGAACACCTATTCAATTAGAATTGAACAACAATAATTTAGACCCGTTTAATATTTGTTCAATATTTTACGTTTAAATTGAATGTTCAATATTATTGGAATGTTAATTTTATTATTATAAATTTTAAAAGTACTATTTTTGATAATTTTTCAAAAAATTCTGTAGACCTTGCATTAAGATAAGATTAAAATGGAAAATTATTATGGCATAAAGAACTTCATCACATAAAAAAAAATTAAGTTTAATTTAAATTTAATATTTTAAATAATAATAATAGGCAATAATGCCAATTAAGAGTAATTAAGCCTTTGCCTTTCTAAAAGAGGCAATTAGACCTTCGTAAATAAGTTATTTGGCAAGATTCGGACAAAGGAAATTCCAAGAAACTAATAAGTATAAGATGTGAGTAAAAATACAATAACTAACAAATAAATTTGATTAAAAAAGAATAATAATCAGAACAATTAAGCTTATGAATACATTTGGTAATAAAAAAAACCAAAATAATTAAGTTTATGAATATATTTGATAAAAGATATAATTAAATTAGAAATAGTATATTGTTGTTAATAAAAAAGAATTGAGTAGTTGAAATTTTTTTGGCAATAAATTTTAATTTAAAAAAAAAAAAACCAATAATAACCATTATAGATAAAGTGCAAAAATTTGAACTTTTAAATAGATTGAGTGCAGCTTATAAAAAATGAAGTTATGAAAGTAACTATGTTTATAAAGTGATTTAGAGCTTAATAATGAGTGATTATAACAATGACAAAACAATAATAAATAATTAAATAAAATAATTTGAAAAATAAATAAATAAAAGAAAAAAAATTTAACAAAAGATTTTAAATTTTAAGAGAGAAAATTGCTTCACAATTTGAAGAGATAACCGTCCCTTACATACTTCACCAAAAATAATAAAATAATATATCTTGAAACCCAAATTTTATTTGGAAGAATCTATAAATGTAAGTGCAATCAAAGTTCTTTTTGAACAAAGATGAAATCGAAGAGAATGTCATTGTCATTGATATCAGTCTTAAAGTTTAATACAGTAAAAGAAAAATAAAACTTCATTAGTGAAATTGCATGAAAATTGATCATCAAGTAATTTAATTCATATACAAGTCGAATAAATTCTTCTAAATACAAATACGCTTGTTAATTCTTGTTTCTTTTAATTAAAATTGAAATTGTATTTTGTAATATCAATAAAAGGGAAGAACTTGCAAAAGTTGTTTACGGTTGCAGTCCAATTAAAGGGATTGCTATTATAATTATACTGAGTCTGTTATATTTTTAAAAGGTATATTTTAGTTTCCTTTCTATTATTTAGATTCTTTAAAATGTGAAATTAAATTTTATTTCTAAAAAATATATTTTCTCATGTGAGTTTTTAAGGGATAATTTTAATATTTTGTTTTGTCAAATAATAACTTAAAATATATTTTCTCATGTAATAATAATTATAATTATTTTTTATTTTTGTGTTGTCGGACTGGCCCTAATCCAACCATAATTTTTTTGTGTTATTCGTACTTACCCAAATTGGACCCAAATTTAATTCGTTCGTGTTCAATTCATATTTTTTAATTAGCGTTTGATTTGAACAATCGTATTACAACACAAATTGCCAGCCCATGACCTCTCCGAACAATGACAACAAGTTCTTAAAAATAAAATTATAAATAAGAATATTAAACTATAATTATTAAATATTAATACAAAAATTAGAATAAAGTTTTTTCAAAGAATTTTATGTCATGTTTTCAATTTTTAGGGAACGAAAAATATAACTCCGTAACAAACGAGTTTATTTTATTTTAAAAACAAGAAGAAGCCAAAAGTTACCTAAAAAACCACGGGAAATATGTTAATGATCTAGTACTTGAATGACATAGGTTTTTAATAGCAAACTAAAGGTAGCAAGTTTATGTCTTAGTAATGGATAAAAATTTCTCAAAAGAAAAAACAAAAACCACGGGAAATTTAAAAAAGAAAAGAAAAAAAAATAGAATAAGCTTAAACTAAGGAACAAAAAAGAGTAAAGGATTATTTTGATGCCTTCCTTACCTTTAATCAATTAGTCATTTTTCTATCTTATAGACTTTTTTTTTTTTTTTCATGATTTTACTTAGCTCAATGTTCTTAAAAGTGTTAAGTCGATTTGGCCCAAAATCTCTATAAGCAATAAGTATGATACGATTAATTAGGGAAAAATGGCTCCAAGTTTTCATACTTAACTACATACCTCAGATGTCGCATACCCCTCTTCATCTACTTGATGAAAACTTTAATTGGAGAATATGTCTTCATCTACTTGATGAAAACTCTCTTATTTTTAATTATTTGGAATGTTCGTCTATGGGGATTAGCTATTATAACAAATAATATACTAAAATAACCTAGACAAAAACATATTTTAATAGTTCGAAAGTTTTGTTCCCTTTTCTAACATTAACCTGTCAAATAATTATTGATTAATGTTGATTAATCATAATTAGAGTGGACCTACCATTGACGATTGTTGCCATTGACCATTGTTGATTAGGGTTGGTCAATTGTTGACCTCCTATTGATTGGTCAGATGAAGTAGATTTCATCTCCTTAAATATACATGAAGTAAATTTCAATTGCATGGACACATGAAGCATTCATGCTAAATGGACAAATATTAGTATGTGTATGGATAATCTAATTACAAAAAAAAAGTTTTTAAAGAAAATAAATAGATTAATTGTATATGATCCGATATTCGAATTCAAATACACTTCGAAAAACAAATAAACAAATCAATGTGTGTGCAAACGTTTCATGAGACGACGTTTCCAAGTTCTCTGTATAAGAATAACTGCCAGCTGCTGCAACTCTCTATATAATTTATAGTTAGGTGGTGGCCTCAATTTAGAAAAAATTGCTTGCCCATGTTTTTCCACTATACTCCTCAAATCCTCGTACTTAAGTACTAAAGCCTCAACTTTTGTGTGGGTTTTAACATTCGTGGTTGAAATTGGAACACCAAAACCCTCAGTAAATCTCCATGCTGTCCATTCTATGAGTTCTTCTCCGTAAAAATCACCTTTTACAAGACTCTTGATTCTTAAGATACTACTGTTAGAATCATCTCTTCCACCATCAATATTACTATATTTGGTTCGATCAAATGTCCACACAATACCTTGTATGATGAAGAGTATCAAATCTAGTGGTTCTCCTTCTTTTACAATGTAGTTGTTCTCTTTGTAATTCACTAGCTCTGATTTATCGATAAAATCTTCTAGCACTTGTTCATGTTCATTTCTTCTGTTTCTAAGTATTGGAACCTAACTTCAACCATATATTGAATTAGAGAAAACAACAAATTTGGTCTATTATATATCAACAAATTATCATTAATTATGGGCAATTCTATTACTAGAACAATTTTTGCTAAATTTAGAAAGCAAAATTTCAAAATTTTTTTTAGAAAATTATCTAAAATAACATCACTTAAAACGTATAATAATAAAAATAAAACTCATACCTTGAATTGAGAGGGGAATGAATTAGTATTGGAGAATGATATTTTTGTTATTATAAGTTTTAAGAGTGTTAGTTTTGTAGTTTTCCCAAATTTTTTGTACATAATGAAAAATATTTTAGGAAAAATAGTGGGATGTCTTGAATTTTAGAATATGTAAGGGTAAAATAGTCATTTCATTTCATTGTAATTTTGACTGAATTAATATATTTTATAATTAGCGAGATGTTTCCTAGTAAATTTTGAATTTCTCTACATACAATTCACCTTAGATCCACTTACTCACCAACCACTCTTAATTATGAAAAGTGGCAAGAACGTACTCAAATCCATATCCAAAAGTATCAAAAGAATATAAAACACCACATTTAAATGATGAAAATATTTGATATGAGTTAACTAAAAAAATGCACAAAATTTTATAGGGGGGAAAAAATCTGTTAATAAAATGTTTCTCTAATTTTGACCAAAATAAAACAAAGAAAAAAGAAAAAAAGGAGTTAAGCTTACTTCCTTTAGCGTAGAATATGAAAGTTGGCGCTTAATATGCTTTTTATCTTTAGGAGGTAAAGAGTCAACAACATCCTCCACTTCAAGCTCTTTCCTTAAACTAGACAAATCGGAGTGTATTTTTTGCATAATAGTTTCCTTAATCTCATGTGATAGGAAATGTTTTTTAACCCACGATTCCACCTGTTTTTCTTTTAGCTTCATCTTTCGTCTTATATCTTCTGATTTAGTACCTTCCAACTGCATAAATGTCTAAGAAACCACCAATACCACTACTTCAATTCAAATAAAATAAATAAATAAAATTATTTAAATAAAAGAAAGCCAATAAGTTGCTCACATTAAGAAGAATAGGTATAAATATAAATGAAAAAAAAATTCACTAACTGTCAATAAAAAATTAAAACTGTAAATATATATATATATATATATATATATATATTAACATATATTAGATTTTGATTATTTAACAATAAATTTTAAGCCCTGAAAATTATAAACTAAAATCTTAAATCTTAAACCCTAAATTCATTTGCCCTTACAAAAAAAAAAAAAAAATTTATTTTTAAATAATACTACTTTATTACATTGTCTTTGAGGAGATTTCTAACTTACAAATGCTGTACCATATACAACCTTTTGTTTATAACCATTAGATAAATTTTAATATATCTTCACTGTTAATTCTATAAGGCATCAAGCTACGCTTTTTCAACCATTTCTCACAAAAGTTATGCGTTTTGACAGACTAATGTAAAAAAAAAAAAAAAAAATCATTTAAAAAATGCACTTTTTCAACGATATCTCACTATTTAGATTTAATAATAATAATAATAATAATTACCTGTACAGTCCCTATAAGAAATAAGGAAAGAATGAGGCCAAAAATGCTCACGCAAGCTACAAACACAACTTCAAGTATGGTTCCAGTAGTGGGATTGAGATTTTGACCAAAGGTACTGCGTACAAAAGATTCAATAGATTAACCAACATATTTTATTTTGGTTAATAATCCATACGCTAAATACAAAAAAAAAAAATTAAATTTTAGGCATACAATATTAGTGATTAGTGCAAGTAAAAAAACCACATAATGAACAAAATTAATTCATGAACGACATGACTCTAACCAACTTACTCTAGCTATAATTATCTGTGCTAAATAGTATAAATGAAATATTAAGTCAACTTCTATAAAATTTTAGGAAAGTTAATGTCTGATACTTTTTTATAGTATTAGAATAAACGTTCTGGGTTTGATAGTAAGTTAAAATTAATTAAAATTTCTAAATTAATTTTTCATGCAAAAAAAAAAAAAAAAACCTTATAAGTAAAGTAACAGTGATGCATATTTGTAAAGACAAATAAACCTGAAGTAGGAATATTAAATAGTATAAATAAAATGTTACTTTCACTTCTTATAAGCTTAAATTTTTAAAAAAATTAATTTACGATATTTTTCTAATTTAAGCATATAAGACAAATTACAAGTAATTGTTTCATATAAGACTTAAACACAATCTTAAAATCATTAAACGTCTACTTTCATCACTGGACTAAATAAATTGAGTTTTATTAGATGAGAGATTGAAACCTCAAATGACGAAGACCCCACCAAATAATTTCAGTGAACTTAACAGGAATATCTGTTGATCCTAAGATACCAGACTTGATGGCATCACCAAAAACTCCAAAATCAAAAGCCTTAGAGTTTTCATCGTAACAAAAGGAATTCACAAATGTGGTTAGATCATTGCTAGACATGTTGGATTGATGGTCATGACTACACTCGAAAACACTAAGATTAATACACCCATCTTTATGCTTTTGACACGCTTCGTACCAACATGATATCTCTCTTTGAATTGATAGCATATGATAAAAACATCCACCTACCTGAAATACCACAATATTAAAATCAAATTTATCAATCTTCTATTTTAGAAAAGCAATTTATGTATTCATTTTTTCTTTACATAATTATACAGTAAAAAGACAACGACTCACATTATTGAAATGTCAAAAAAAAAAAAAAAATTCTTATACTATAAGATAATTATAAAAAGTTATACATTTACTATTAAATGTCTGAAAATATAATAAAATATAGAGCAAAACCATATAAATTTCTTATATTAGACTAAGATTAATTAAATTATAAATGATTTAATTTAGTCTACTGATTTAGGAAAATGGAATAATTAAAAATAAATTACATTATTCTAATGAGGTTTTTTGTTAAAATATTATTTTTTATTTAAAGCGATTAAAAATGTGAGTTTTTTTTTTTTTTAACAATGGCCAAAAAAAATTAAAATTTAAACAAGGAGCTCAATGTTTTCTCCAACTAAATTAAAATTGCCCAGGACTAGCTATATTATTATTCCAAAATAACAAAAATAGAGATACATAAAGGTAAAGAAAACTCACATGACAAGCAGTCAAATAGAGAAGTATATAAAGTACACTTTGAACCCATGTAGTGAAGATGCGATTTGCAACATGCCATTTCAATTGATTATATAATATCAGGATCCGAAAACTCCTCGGTGCATATTGCAAGAACATAAAGTTGCTCAAATGTATTCTTGCATTGCCTTTATCCCATGAATATTTGCTACTTGTCATTTTTGACATAAAACATAATATTATCACCTGTTCAAAATCAATTAATTTCATTACTACTTAAATCACAATAATGAAAATAAAGCATTTAGGGTATAACAAATTGATTAAAAATTTGAATTATTAATTGATTAAGAATAATAAATTTACAATCACGAGAAATATAAACTAAGAATAAAAATAAAAATTGATTCTCATTTCTTTATTCGTCGTCATCATGGAAGAAGCTATAAGAGAAAATGAATGAATAAATATTATTTGTTTTTTCAAAATTCTTCCATTTCTCATAATATGTTGAAGCCTTTTTCGTCGACATCAGAATGTGGGTGCACTTTTCTTTGCTATGAATCAGCTTTTTCTTTGCTATGAATCAGCTAACATGAGAAAAAACGTTAGGACTTTGGACCACTACGGGGTGTGGTGGCTTTTGACGCTCTGATGCTTAAGTCAGTTTAGGTAATGATGATGATGGAGGAGACCTAAGCCTCAATTCCTTGATAATAGGGAGAATAAGTACAGACAAAGAGAATATAGAAGCTGTATGTATTATTATTAAGTTATGACTTAAGTTGAGAATTATGTGTGAATGTGTGCAATGTGCATATATGTAGGAGATAGAGATATACCTGTTCTTAGTTACTTATCCGAGAAGATAGATTTATCTTTACATCGGAGGCATATCTTTCTCTAATTATCTCTTATTGGATAATTAGGAGATATTCGACGTTTAAGTATCATATGGTCATTTATCTAGCAATTGAGCTTATCTGCTTACTCAATGCTTTTTGGGCTGAGATGGGCTACGAGCCATATTGTTGAGTATGACCAATGGGAGTATATGTTATTTTATATCCAACATTAGCCCCCTGGCCTTCTGGGCTTGGTTACGTGGTGTAGGGGATCTGGCTTTCATTTCGTTGATATTCGAACACTTGGTCCATCTAGTCACACTAGTGGCCTATGGCTCACTTCTTGCGAGCTATTCTGTCGATGAGGTTGGCAAAACTCAGATCTCGTTCGACAATAAAAATGTGCGTTGTGGTTTTCTGTTGTTGGCGATACTTCTGAATTTCTAATCGGAGCTCCTGTGTGGGAGATGTGTCAACTCTAAGTTTCTTTTAGAAAAGTCAACTCTAGAGTTATAAGGTGCTTTTCACTTTCTGTACGGCAAAGGCATGCTTGCCAAAATCTTTTAAGTTTGTGTGGAGATATTTGGGCATTAGGATCCTTTCTAAGCATTTGCTTTTTACCTTCTAGAAGCGAAAAGTTGTACTGGGATATCTTTCCTACCACCAATCCTTAGTAAGCATTTTGTACCATACCTACGCTATTGTGTGTTAGAGGCACCAATTGTACTACATTATAGAGGATGGAAGGACAATTATGCATTGGCTATCGTGGGTGCATATGAAGGTGGATCATGATGGATAGAGGGTGGTAGTGGTCGAGTGGAGGAGTGAGGATCTATCTAGAGAGGACACAACCAACAGGGTGCAGACTGGAGGTGTGCCGTCTGGCCATGTGCACATCGAAGGTGTGTCATTCGACCATGTGTAGACCATAAGGGTGTTGTCTGGTCATGTGCCAACCGGATGGGGTCGGTTCGGCCATATGCAATCTAACGAGGGGTTGCTCGATAGTGTGTCATTCGGAGGGGGCTTGTTCAGCAACTTGCTATCTGGGGAGGCTTTGTCTGATGGCTTACAGTCTTAGAAGGCTCTAACCAGAGGTTTATTGTCAGGGGAGGCTCTATCCGGTAGCCCGTTATCAATGGCAGTGTTTCTCGACTAGTTGCCATCGAATATAAGTTTGTCCAGTAGCGTTTTTTCTGGCTGATAGTTCATTTCGTGCACCTCTAGTTGGTGAAGTTCTAGTTGTGGAGTCGTAACTAGAGTGATGGGTGCAGGCCCATCAATGATGTGATCTTTTAGTTGTTTGCAATAGCAATTTTGAAATCTTGGCAACGTGACTTTTTTTCCATAAGACTTGCGTAAGTGTGACGATCTTGACATCACTCTTGGGGGTATCCCACTCTCTAACACATGGGATTTTCTTTGTAATCCCATTTACGACATGTGAACTTCTGTCTCCCATTGGAGTGAAGTATCCTAGGTGTACAACAAGTTGGACCTCTTGGAGGAGTCCATGTAGTAAATGATCATGTCTTGATCTCATCAAGTTTTGGCTAGATTAGTACCTACTAAATCCTTTGTTTTGACTTGTTTCTGGACAAAGTCCAGAATGAAGTCACGTAGCTCAACCCTTAAAAGGGTACTTGATGGTAGAAATGAACATAGGTGCATTGTAGGAGGTTTTTGTTCTTTGGAAGGAAGGATATTATGACACAGCCTGTAAAGGTAGTGTATAGAGCTCTACAGATCATTATATAAATGTCTATACTTTGCAACCTGTGGGGTAGACTCTTGAATTTTTGTGTTGATTACAGTAGAGAGTTTGGAAGATTTCACTTGGTGCTCATGGTACATTTTCAATAGGTCTTAGAAACCGGAGATAACTTAGCACTTTCTACACTTCTGATTTCGTATTTTCTGTTTCTTCACTCTTACTTAGTTCGTGTTTGAGGGGTGTTCATAGAGATTGCCTTTTAAGACCTTATGTTTCCATATGCGTGAAAGGGAGTGCAATCTGTAGATCCACTACTCCCCACTGTCTATGGAACAGGGTCATAGATCAAATATCATTGGGTGTTGTACCGGATGGATCTTACCAAGTCTGGGCTACCCTTTGGCATTACACTTTGCACTCTAGATATTGGTGGAGAATTCAAGTCGAGAAAAATATTGATGGAGGCTATCACGCCTCAAGTGCTCCTTTCATTTCTCTAAGTAGAAATTCAAAATTATGTGAAACAAACTATTGTCTAAGGTGGGAGTACTTTCCATTTCTCTGTCCTTATGGGACGCTATTTTTGTCCTTCATAGGGAAAAACAATATTTAGGGCAAAAGCCCTAGTTGTGTGTGGAGACGACCATTGTGAAATTTTGTTGTGAGGGCCTTCTTGGCCAGAATTCACCTCTTGAATGTTTTTTTTTGGGCATTGTGTACCCTCTTGCAACTTCGGAGGACTTGGAACATTGCTTTTAGCTTCTAGTATGTGGGCGAACACAGGCGTCGTTCTACTGTTGAGCGGAACACATTAGGGAAGAATACATTGCTTTGGCAAGTCTGGGTACATACTTGATTGATTCCTAGATGTATTTCAAGAGTACTCTACGAGGGTACTCTTTTGAATTTTCCTAGGAGTGTGTACATGATGCATTCCAGTTGGAGGGCTTTTGTGGGTCATAATCTCACTTGTATGGTGTACCCTTACAACTTTTGTTCAAGGTGGTGTCGTATGTTTGGAAATAGGTTGGGTACCTTTGATGAGGCGCTGTGTGGGGGACAGAGTATGGTTGACCAGCTTACATCACAGGCCTGTTCGGCCCAGCTCTATCTGGCAAGCACTCATCTCGTGTTGCCAATCTTGTCTGGTTAGCCATATTCATGTTTGGGTATCTTTGTATAGTCAGCCACAAATTTTTCTAAGTGGCAATCTTTTCTATTAGGCAACTTCCATCTAGCCAACCACATTTCCATTTGGCCATCACTGGCTAGGTGGCTTACGTGTTTATTTGGGTGGACGACTGGTAGTTGGGAAAACAGAAGGTGTTAATGCAATTTCTTTTGCTTCGTGATCTTGTCACATTTGTGTGAATCATTTTTTTTTAATTTTTGGGGTGATTTTATTTGACTAGATGTTGTTTGTGGAGCCCTCGCTTAGTGTGATTATACTAGTCAAGTCATCCAAACGTATGTTGATCTTCCATTTGTAACTTAGGAGAGTTTCTTCAAATTTTGTGGGTGGTCGTTTCCATCCTGCCAGGAGTGTTTTGTAACATCATGTGATGGAGAAGCTTTTGGTTGGACATAATCACGTGGTATGTCTATGGCCCGTTCGGTAACTTAATATGCTTGTCAGGACAAGCGGAGGTCTACCCTAGAAGGGTCCTGTGGCGGGTAAATACGGCCTGAAAAACAAGATTGGATGGCCATGTTTTGGCAGCTAAGACTTGGTCTTCATGATTTATAATGTGGGGTGGTGTGGCCTCTTGGGTTGCACTCTACCCTATTTAGTGCACCTGATAGGTGGCGTCTTAGGCTACTTCCTTGAAATGTGGAGGTGTACATCTCACGGTCCTCAATAATAGGAACATCACTGTCTATAAGGCTTCAGTCATGTTAAAAAGTGTTACTGTAGACTACACGGCCAGTTAGGCAATGGTTTGGGCTATACAACCTTCTAGGTGGTTTGTTAGACTATGGGCAGGCACTAAGCATTGTAGCACTTAGAAGATGTTGTAGAGAGTTCTTGTTCACAACAGATAGTTTGGGAGCCTGTGGATCGGGTAGCCACTTTAGGTTGAGCTAGAAAGCGTTACTACCACGTACAAATGAGTGTTCATTTGTGCTTCTCTTATGTGAGCCATTCTAACTAGTTGTGATGTAGTTAGTGTAAACGTAGTTTAGGAAGCTGTGGATGTGTGTGGAGAGTGAGGTCTCGGTTCTCCTTTTGATGATTTCTTGGCATAAGGGCAATGAGGAGGGAAACCATCCGGCGTGCCACACGGAAAGAGGCCGTCTGGTGGTGGCGGGGACTAGGTAGTGCTGGACTCCTCCGAACTATCTTGTCGCGAGGATTCCAAAATCGAACTAAAAATGGTTGAATCGGACCCCTAACTGTTCGTTGTTTGTTTGGCAAATTGGACCGGTCTGGTCCCTTTTTTATTTTATGGGTAGAACCTGTCTAAGCGACCACCACTCCAAGAGTGGCATGTAGGGGAGAGTGTGACTCATCCCTATGTTCATTCGGCCCTAAATTTTGGGTCCAAACTAATTGGGACACGACAATGCAAGTATTTTTAGATCCAAACAGGATGCACTTGTTCAACCAGAAAAGTGGGAAGTAGACCCATTTTTCTGTTGCATCGGCATCAAGGAGTGACTAGGCTTTTTTGTCTAGCAATTAAAGAAGCTTCACTTGTGGGAAGTGTCAAAATTTGAGCTACCATTTGATGGTGGTGGTATGAGAGCCACACTTCCTTTTTGTGATATGTATTGTAAGTGAAAGTGACGATGTCCTCTGCTTTTTTCATATATTAAATTTGATTTTAGATCACATGGTTCAGGGAGGCATCTAAGGTAGCCTTAAATGTGTTTTCTATCATATCCAAACAAACTTTAGTTTATGCTCTCCTTTAACAAGCAGGTTGGGCCCTAATGTGGGAAGGTGGCGGTGAATGTAGGGCTTATTGTGTGGACAGGCTATGGAAGCACAGGCTGCTGAACATGTGGTGGATCTTTTTGGTTGCCTCACATAATGGAGTTCCAAAACTTGTAGGAGGATTAGTCTTTGTCTTCTTCCCACAGACAGTGCCAGATGTTGATGCTATTTTTTGTCAACATTAGAATGTGGGTGCATTTCTCCTTGCTGTGGACCTACGAACTAAGAGAACACGTTAAGATCTCAAACCACCATGGGGTGTGATGGCTTTTGGCCTTCTGATGCTTAAGTCAATTCTGGTAATGGCGACGATGGAGGAGACCTAAGCCTCAATTCCGTAACAATAAGGAGAAAAAATGTAGACAAAGAGAATATAAAAGCTGTGTGTATTATCATCAAGTTATGACTTAATGTGAGACTTATGTGTGAATGTGTACAAGATGCATGTACATAAGAAATAGAGATATACCTGTTATTGGTTACTTACTCGATGAGATAGATTTATCCTTACATCGGAGGCACATCTCTATCTCTCTCTAATTAGCTCTTATATGTTAATTAGGGGATATTCAATACTTAATTATATGATGATTGTTTATCTAGCAATTGAATTTATCCGCTTACTTAACATTTACTGAGTTGGACTGCAGGCCATATTGTTGAGTAGGACCAATAAAGTGTGCAACGTGACATATATTATTTTACGTTCAACATAATATAAATATTTTTAATTAATAATTGAGAATTTTTTTTGGTTAAATATATATTAAAATCATGTTTTTTGAGAGAATGAATGACTATTCTTATCCTCAAAAAAAAAAAAGAATAGATAATAAAGGAGATACATATAAAAACAAAAGTATCTCACATTTAGCATCCTTTATATATGGTTGCTATATCGTGTGAAGTGTGAGATTTATTTTTGAAATTGGAGAAGTTAGTGTGAGCATCACAGTACATACCTGAGGGAGAGGAAGAACAGCGAGAATATCATTTATGATATCAAGTACCATTTTAGACCTCCGAGACAATCCATTCTTACTCCTAGTTTCATTATCATCATGCCATGTTTCCTGGGTTGATCTTGGTTCCCCTTTATTATTATTATTATTATTACTTTGATTTTGAAAAGCTTCATCATCCAATTCTTGCAAAATTCGAAAAACTATATGAAGTATGAAAATGAAATCAGTTATGGATCTCAAAATAAGAGTTATAATCATCATCTTTAAGTCAACTCCAAGACACTTATGATCTTTGATAATTGGAATATACAAGAAAAATGGGTCCGTTGAAACTGCTATTACTGATGACAAATAGAATATTCCAGTCCATATCAAAACCAATTTTCCATGTGGGTTTAGGGCTCTCTTTACTGGGCGTGTATATGATCTTGATAATACTTTTCTCATTTGCTTGGATTTAGAATAATTAGTTGAACAATCATTTTCTTCATTTTGAATAGTTATTTCTACTTCCGATATTGCTTCCGTCTCTGAATCCATAGTGCATGATCATTACCTTTCTTTCATTAGCTGCTTATTTACCATCTCCTGGAATTAAAATTTTATTCAAAATTATTTAATAATTAAAATTTCAGAATCATAATTTAGAATCCATAGTTTTCCTAAAATACATACATTTCATTTATTTCTTACTAAAGAAATAAAAGCACCAAATATATATATGAAATATATATTTAGCCATTTCTGAAGGACATTAGTCAGTGTTATTTTGGTTTTTTTTTTTTTTTTTTTCTTCATGTTTTTAAATAAAAACTTCTCATGAAGTTTTTTAATATTATTTTCAATTCCCATAACGAAGCAATACATTTTAATACATAAATATAAATATATATTTAAATTGAAGGGAAACAAGTTAGTTACTTACCTTTTTCATAGTTGCAATGCCGAAAATAGGAATCACAAGTTGAAATTAAGGTAGGATGATAGTGGTCTTGTCCAAGTTTGAAAGCCAAAAGATTTATGAATTGGATTAGAAAAGAAAGAAAATTAAGCACAATTTGAAGCAAGTTCGTTTTTCCAAATTTAGTTATAATCATGAACACAAAGTTATATATAAGTTTTTATTTTTTTGCTAATGACAATGTTTAACTTGCTTTAGTGGTTTCGAATCATCTTATTAATTCTTGAAGCAAGGATTTAGATTCTTTCGGTAAGAAAACTGTGAAATTATGTTATAAAAATTGATTAAATATATGCTATTTAACTTAATGTCATAATTATAATTTAATTTATACTTTAATTAATTATTAATTTATAAATTAAGACTCATTTAAATTATATTATATAGCATTACTCTTCCAGTAGTATATAGCGACCGCATTAAAAAAAAAAGAACGGGAGCGTACTAATTCAAACTAAGAATATCAATTTAACCCAATAGTTATATGCTCCGTTGGTATTTAGGATATATCAATTTAATTTTCAAATAATTCAACAAAAATTGTTAACAATACATAAATTTATACTTATTTTTATATTTATATTAATTATATTATGATATGTGGTAAAATTATTTTAAAAAATAAAAAAATAATTTAATTTTTTTGGATAATTTTAGCATGTATCATGATAAAATTATTATGAGTGCAAAAATAAGAATAAATTTATGTAGTAAAAAAATTCTTAGAGGTACCATAATTTTTATCAAATGAGTATATTAGTCTCATAATTATTGAGTTAGGCACTAGAGGTCCCATATTTTTCAAAATGAGTATTTTAATCCTGTAATTTATGAGTTATGCATTACATGTCCTGTTAATATAAAAACTAAATAATCTTAGTCATATAATTTTTTTGAAATTAGCACTTCTAATCCAACAAAAGTATTAAAACAAAAGACTTATAGTGCCTAACTTTTATAAATAAAGGAACTATAGGTGCTGATCAACTCAAAAATTATGGGATTAAAGTACTTATTTGTATATAATAACATAAATATTATGACATTTTTTTCAAAAATTATGAGACCTCTGATGCCTAATGTAATAATTATAAAACTAAAATGTTTAAATTAAATAATTACGAAACCTCTAATGCTCGACTTTTAATTTATGTGACCATAATATTTGTAAACTATTCAATTCATGAGGTATTTTTTAAAATACTAGTTATGGAGTCGTGGAAGGCACGGGTTAATATTTATAATAATTGAAATTATTTTAATAAAATTGATAATTTAAGTAAGTTTAAAATAATTGTAGAAAATTGAAACAAAAGTTGAAAATAAGACCAACAAAATTAATCAAGTATAAATTTGCTCAAAAAAAAAAAAAAAAAAAAGGAAGGGATCTAGAAAATAATAAATGAACAAAAGAATTTAAATAAAAATTTACGGAGCTTTGTTACTATTAAATTGTTATATTTTGCTAGTATTTTTTATTTTATATCTAATATATATATTGGTGTTGCAATTGTAATCCAAATTTTATTGAATAAAATTAATATATGTTATTTCTTTCGTATCATGTCTTCTTTTTTTCCTATGTTCTCAATCCCCCTTTTTTTTTTTTTTTTTCAATCTCCCATTTAATTTCTTACATTTATTATTTTTTTATTTTTTATATTAAGACTATACGTATAATCTATATTTATAGTTAATATCGTGAAAATAATATGAAAGAGATAGTAGAAAAGTAAATAATGTATGAAGAAAAAATATTGACAAATATAGCAAACTTATATTTATGTGTTTGGCTTCTAACCTTTCACTATGATTTTAATCACAAAAGCAAATCTTTAATACATAGTAAACATCATAACCTAAACATGAAAATACGAAGATTCAAAGAAAGAAAAAAAGAAAAGAATACTAATTTGAGAATTCTAAATAATGAGGCATTCTAAGGCTCTATCTAGTGCCCATATCACAACATTGAGCCATATTTTTTCTGAGTTTTCTCATTCTTCTACAAAGTAGGTGTCATACTAATGACTAAAGTTCTCATAAAACACAAGGCTTGTAGAGGAATAGAAAGATGAACTTTCTCATAAATAAAATAAGTTATTTTTTAATTATATTTTTATTTTTTTAATTAGTGTTGTCATCAATTTTTTTTATTTATTTCGATATTGTCAAGTACAATTTAATAGTAGAAGCAATAAAATAAATAAATAAAGAAAAATTAAAACATTAAAAGGTCAAATAAATATGTAATCAACAACTCTCTTTTTATACTAAAAAAAAATAACTCTCTTTACTTTTTTATTTTAAAAAAGTTGTCAAATATATGGTAACCACCTAATTAAAGTAACACTCTTTATGTAATAGTAATAGATAGAATAAATAAAAAAAATTAATTTAAAAAAAAAAACTCTCCCTACTTTTTCATTTTTTTATTATTTAAATAAATGATAGCCACCTAATTAAAATAACCCTCCTTATATAATAATAATAGATAAAAGAAATAAAACAATTTCATCAAACAAAATAAAAATCAATAAATATTATAATGCCAAACTCACATTTTTTATATAAATATAATAATAAAATTAGTAAATATATTATCACAACCACTTTTATTATTACCATAACAAAAATTTTAAAAATTGTTATTATATCTATATAATTAATTACACATTAGTGCTATATCTATTAGTAAAATTATAGTTAATGCATAGCAATTGTAGCAATAATAATTTTAATTGTGATAATTTTATCACACAAAAAATTAGTAAAATAGAATTACTTGAAATGAATATGGAAGAAGACTACTTAGTAAGTTGAGATATAGATGTAAGACAAATAAAAGAAAATAAAAATATCAAATAAATTGTTATCAAATAAATATAATTCTTTCAACTCTCTCTTTTATATAGTATAGAAATAAATATAATGCTTTTAACTCTCTCTTTTATATAGTACTAGTTTTGGTCATGTGTGTTGTATATGATTGTATCTTAATAATGATCACAAATTGAAAGGGTTAATTTTAATTAAAAAAAATTAATTTTTTTTAATAACATATTTTTAAAAAATAATATTAGACAATATTTCAAAAATAATAATAAAAATAAAAAATTCTCTCTTTTGTAATTTAAAAAATATCAAATAAAATTATTGTCAAATAAATATTATGAAATATATTTTCTTTATACATAAAGTAATAGATCTTAAAAAAATATAAATTTTCAAACAAAATATATTATATAAATAGAAAGTATAAAAAATAAAAAATATTAGTCATTTAAAATAAATATAAAATTATAAAAAAAAATTAAAAGGGTGAAATTACATTAATTATGTACTAAAAAAAATATAAATTTCCAAAAATATATATATATATATCAAAGAAATAAAAAATATAAATTGTCAAACAAAAGTTATTAAATAAATACAAAATTACAAACTCTCATTTATATATATATTATTAAAAAATAAAAAATAAAAACTATAAAACAAATTAAAATATCAAATGAATCCACAATTACTAACTCATATACACACATAGATAATAGAAATAAATATATAAAATATATAAAATAATCAAATAAAAAGTATCATATAAATATGAGTTTTTCAACTCCCTTTTATATATACACTAATAGATAGTAATATAGATAATTTCGTAGTGCGAATAAAATATTATTTATTTCAATTTTATTAAATTATGGTTTAGAAATGAGTCGATCATTTGAGTCATTGACCCGCCAATAATAGCCAAACCGAATCATATTAATATTTACATAAATGGTTTAATTCATGTTTTCCTCGTGGCTCCATTTATTTTTAATCGGGTTAGACCTGACCATTATCATCCTTAATTCAAACTTCATAAGCTCTCAAATTCTTTTATTTTATTTTTTATTTTTATCAAAATTATTCCTAATTTACTCTTTGGGGGTATGGAGAGGGATTTAAAATCTACTATTATTAGTGTATAAATTTCAAAGAATGTTTTACATGAAGATTTTTTTTTTTTTTTTTTTTCAGCTCCCTCAATTTTAGTTCTCTAAACTCTAGTCATTCTCTTTTCTTATCTTCGTATTTTAGATTGTTTGCCAAACGGAGAGTTATTCTCCTACTTGTGTTAGCTCATAAGTTTTCTTTATTTTTATTTTAGTAAAATAAAACAAACCATAATTTGAAGTCATTCATTTAGATCTAGGATAACATTTCTTTGCGTAGATTTTATCAAGTGCGATTTTTTAAGATGTTTTTTTTTTTTTTTGTTATTGTTTATAAACTTTTTTTTAGTTGAATGTAAACTTATATGTAAATATGTTATTTTTTTCAATAGAAATGATGATATTTTAGAAGTCAAGCTCATGGAATTAAAAAAGTTTGTTGAAGACAGTTTTTTTTAGTAATTCATGTGTTAAAATTTTATCTTAAAAGTATTATTTTTTCAATAATATTTACATAAATAATTTAATTATTTAATTGATTTTATTTTTAATCCTTTTTATTAAAAAATATATATGTTTATTTTCTTCAAACACTAAAAAATATATTTTTTTACCTAAAAAATTAAAAATTAAAAATAAAACTTTGTATATAAAAAACTTATGTCATATAATTACATCTAGTTGGTCTCAATTTAGTAACTCCCAAAACTTGAATGATAATATATTAAGAAAGTGAAAGAATTAGGAACTACTAATATTATTCATGTAAAATAAGAGGGACGAATTGGGATTAGGAATTTAGATATTTAAAAAATAATAATAATATATAATTGGGAAAAAGTAATACCGTATCCAATTTATTTTTGTATGAGTTGAAAGTACAATAATAAATAGGATTAACATGACATTTAGATAATAATAAAATATTAATAATAATTCTAATGATAAATTTAAATTTAAATTTAAATTATAATTAAATATAAAATTTAAAAGATAATCTAATAATATCTAAGGGATAATATATTATTCTGACGTAGATAAAGCCTAATTTAAATAATTATTATTATATTTTACACCAATTATACAATTTTTTAGTTCACTTATTTCAATGATTGGATTTAAATGAGTATTTTTTTTTTCATTCTCTTATAAATATTAGTTAAAAATACATATATTATACGTGAATTTTTTTATTAATTTTTACAACATATTTAAAATAAATAGATTAAAATAAAGAGATAATTTTGTCCAAAAAATATTAGGTATGATTCAGACTTTTATACGTACTAGTTAATTTTTTTTCTTGAGTTAATTTCTACATCATATTTAAAATTAATACGAAATAAATTTTCTTATACTTTTATATTAATTGTGAAGTAAATAATATAAATTTTTATTATATGTGATAATTAATCATTATATTATTAAAGTCCTTATTATATGTAATTATTATTTTTTTATTATCATGTTTAGAGTCATTATTTAATGTTATAATTTAATACGAAATTAATTATCTTATGCTTCTAAATTAACTATGTAATTAATAATATGTAAAGTTCTTATTGAACGTGGCAATCGTCATATTATTAGAATCATTATTTGATGTAATTTTTATTTTATTATTATATTTGAAATTTTTATTTAATGTTATAATATATTTTAAAAGGACAACTTATTTATTAGCTTAAAATATAGAGATAATTTTATTCAAAATAATATTAGAAATAATTCAAATTTTTATATATAGTATTGATATATATATATTAATACTATATATATTGATAATTTATTAGTATTGATATATATATATTAACAGATAAAGAAAGTGTAAACAATTATGTGAAATGTTAGGGCAATTGATCCCATCCGCCATCCCTTTAAAAATATACGTATCACTTGATATATGATAATATTCTTACAAGTAAAAATTATATGCAAGCATACACGTCTCAGTTTGGAGTCATTGGTATAATATGACTCAAATGATACTTGCTTTCGAAATTGATGTCTCGTTCGACCTTATCTTAACTTTTCTTAGTGCATTGCCAAACATGTCTCAGTTATTGATGAATAAGTAGTATAATTATAAAAAATAAAAACTTCTTGTTGTGAGAACTAGAAGAAGAATATATGATCACACTACAAGATCAACCAACAGCACATTGAGAATTGCATCAGACTTTATTATCTCGCATGAATTGAACTTCCACAATTACAAGCTTCCTGATACACTTTCTTGTAAGCCTTACAGTATATGAAAACTCTGCTGTAAAGCCTTACAGCTTGTACATGTAAAGAAAAGGATTTCACACATGCATTCTCGAGAGAGACTTCACTATATATAAGCAAACAAACACCCTAACTTTACAATGTTTACAGCCCACAATACACCACACACCCTATTGGTCCACGTGTTTCTAACTCCACATCATTATTGGCGCCAAAACTACAAATTCTCCACCTTGGAGCCAAGAATGATATCTCCTACTGCTTCTCTGTCTGACCACTGCCTTCAGCTTCATTCTTTTCCACAATCCTTACCAAGCTTTTACACAATAAGAACTTATGCAGAGGAACTACCTTTGTGAGCATATCTGCTGGATTTTCTTGGGTGTGTATCTTCTTCAATTCCACCAGCTTCTCCTCAATCACATTTCTGATAAAATGGAACTTCACATCAACATGTTTGGTGCGCTCGTGATGCTGAGGGTTTCTTGACAAATGGATTGCTCCCTGATTGTCACAGAAAACAACCACTTTGTCTTGCACAAACCCCAGTTCCTCAGTAATTCCTTTGAGCCATAGTCCTTCCTTCACAGCTACATATTTTGCTTCTGTTGAAGATAAGGCCACTACCCACTGCAAGTTGGCTTTCCAGCTTACCAAACCACCTCCAAATTGAAAGAAATAGCCTGTTAAAGATCTTTTTCTGTCTAAATCTCCAGCAAAATCAAAGTCTACATACCCTACCACTTTAGGTACCTCTTCTTGTTTGCTGAACATTAAACCAGTGGCTGCAGATCCTCTCAAGTATCTAAACAGTCACTTGACTGCTTCCCAGTGCTTCCTTCCAGGCTTGCTCATGTACCTACTTACTAAACTAGCACTGTGTGCTAAATCAGGCCTAGTGCAGACCATAAGGTACATTATACACCCCACTGCACTTGCATATGTAACTTTCTCCATATAGTCTTCCTCCTCACTTGTCACTGGTCCACATGAGGCTGATTGTTTAAAGTGTGCTGCTAGAGGGGTTGACACTGGTTTAACAACATGCATTCCAAACTTTTGCAACAACTTCTTCACATAATGAGTTTGAGATAAGAACAATTTCTTTGCACCTCTATCCCTCTATATTTCCATGCCCAAAATTCTCTTGGCTTGGCCTAGTTCCTTCATATCAAACTCAGCTCCCAAAAGCCTTTTGATTCTCTCCACCTCTGATTTGCTTCTGCTTGCAACAAGCATATCATCCACATACAGTAGAAGATACACAGTATCTCTGTCACTAGTGTTGCGCATGTACACGCACGGGTCATACTCACTTCTTTTAAAGCCTACACTTATCACATACTCATCAAAACGCCTATACCAGCACCTTGGCGACTGTTTCAGTCCATATAGGGACTTCTTCAGCAAACATATCAGGTGTTCACTAGGTAGCTTAAAACCTACAGGCTGTTCCTGTTAAATTGTGTACTCGCAAGTGTACGAATCATTCGTAGAAAAGTGATAAGCAACTTCCTAGGTCGGTCTCTCAAGGAATTGCAGTGGTTTTAAATAACTAACTTTTTAATCTAAATAGAGTTCTAATGAAAATAAAACATTAATTAAATATAATTCTAGTAAAACTAAAACTCTAAGTAACTAGAATCCTAAAGCTAGTAAAACTGTAAAAAGGTGTTTGTTTTGTAACGGGAACAATTATACGAACAATTAAACGAAAAAAATATTACAGATTCACAATCAATTCAAATAGATTTGAAGATCAATGGAAGATATATGGACGTTTAGCTTGGTTGACCATGCTTGCATCGAAAAGGTATGGTGAAATAACATGAACGTTCTAAATAAACAATATTACCGGCTTTCCTTTTAATTACGAGACTGCCTTCGGTCGGGGTAAATCTCTTTGTTGATTAACTAATTAACTGCCTATGGTCGGGGTAAATCAAATAGTAATCAAATTGCGCACAAGGAAAAACATGCCAATCAAATTAATGCTATGACTAAGTCACTAAATTGAAGCTTTGATTAAGTATTTCTGAATAAAGTTACACTACAAGGAAAAAGGCTTTTAGGTACAGTTGTTAACCATATCTATAGGCTTTTAGGTACGGTTGTCTTTTAGCTCGTAACTGTACCCGTTGCGCGTGTCGCTATAGGTTGACCTACGGGTACAGTTGTTAACCGTACCCGTAGAGTTTTAGGTACAGTTAACAACTGTACCCGTATTTATTTGTAACCGTACCTAAAACTCTATAGGTACGGTTGTCAACTGTACCTATAGAGTTTTAGGTACAGTTGTTAACCGTACCCGTAGGTATTTGTAACCGTACCTAAAGTCCTACGGGTACGGTTGTCAACTGTACCTGTAGAGTTTTAGGTACAGTTGTTAACCGTACCCGTAGGGTTTTAGGTACGTTTGTGTAACCGTACCTGTAGAGTTTTAGGTACAGTTAACAACTGTACCTAAAACCCTACTACGGTTAACAACCGTACCTATAGGTTAAATTTTTTTTTTTTAATAATTATTTTCTGCAATTATATTTTTACCTGTTTTTATCCCTGCTCAGACTATATTATCAGACTTTAATCAGACATTTATATACATATCTCAACAAGCATACAAATATTCTATTACAATTATGCATATTGCGTCGTCATTTCAGTAAATTAAAATACATAGCTAATGTCACTAACCTAATTAAATTAACTATATATACATACAAGTTAAATCTAACTAATATATATCAAAATGTAAAATATTTAATTGTCTAACTTGTGCTTCCAATACTATCAATAAGGAATTGACATACTTCTCTTCGACAAACATCAAGTTCTTCTCGTGTGTATGTTTTCTTTTCTGCAAACTAAAAAGAAGGTAATTAGATCTATATATAGTTATAAATAATTAGGAAATACATGATACTTAAAAATTTATGAATACGATGATTTAAAAAAATTACTAGCTAAATAATTGTATGTACAATCATAAATATTTTATTAACTTACTAGTAGTGATCGAGACTTTCTTGGTTGATATATAATATCTCTCATATATCTCATCACAAAAAAACCACATTCAATGCTATTATTTTGAATAGGTGCCTACACACATATATAAAACATAAATTGCATAGTTAATTAATTTGAATAGCTTATCTAAATAATTACTTGTAATTAAAGATGTACAGGCATATAATAAACGATAAATTAATATATACTAATCTTAATAGGCCGAAAAGTAGGTGGTGGCTTAAACGAACGTGTTATAGTTTGGTACCATCTAGAAAAAGCACTATAATATCGACATAATAAATAAACATTATTCATATTCAATCATCCATGATTACTTAATTAGAAATAATTTAAAATCATGTTAATTAAATATATTAAGTTAATAATACCCAATGATCATATCTTGAAATCTTTGTGGTGGACTGTTTCCAAGTGAATCAAACCACTCAACAACACCACTATATGGATAGATCACCCCAAGCATCCAATGATTTCTACAATTAATTGCAAATGATTGTTATAATAAGGACTTAACAAAATTAGAATCAAACGTACATTATGAACATATATAATATTGTGAAATAACAAGTGACACAAATATTAAAAAAAAGAATCAAATAATATATATATACAAATACAAACAACATTAATTCAAGTCAAAAAAATAAAAATATATACAAGTTATACAACATTAATTCACAGACAACATATAACATTATATAATTTTTTATCGCACTATGCATATGTATATAATTTTTTCCATGAATAAATATACAATAATATATAACATTATAAATAATTAATAATAATAAACAAAATAAAATAAAAAAATTAAAACATATATATATATATATATTAACGGCAACTATATGCACATATAAAAATTTTCATGAACAAATATAAAATATGCATGAATAATAATATCATAGCAATTATAAATAAATAATGATAATATTTATTTTTAGGCAAAAATTCTCAAAACATATATATTCAAGGCATAGCAAATATGGGTAATAGAGTTCATGAACTAATTAAGAAAAAAATCAAGTACATTACTCAAAAAAGTGTAAAAAATACATACCTTGAAGGAGAAAAGTTGATGGTGGCGGAAATGGAGGTCAAAATGGGTCCTTTGGTGGCTGAAATGGTGGAGGAAAAAAATGGAATTTTTTGGCTGAAATGGGAGAAAAAACTAGGCGGCTAACGGTTAACAACCGTACAACACGGCAGCGGCAGCAATCACGTAGTCGGAGAAGCTGCCGGTAACGAAAAAACCCAAGCAAAATCGATCAAGTATGGCTTAGGGAGGGAGGCGGCGCTGGATATTGTGGGACAAGGGTGTGCTCGGGTGGGGAAGAAAATAAGATTTGTGTGGAGCCCGTGGATGTGGAGACCTAATTAAATGATTTGACAACCGTACCTAAAAGGCTACGGGTACAGTTAACAACCGTACCCGTAGGTTAATTAAAAACTTTTAGGTACGGTTGTTAACTGTACCCGTATCCTTAATCGTACCTAAAAGGTTTTTAATTAACCTACGGGTACGGTTGTTAACTGTACCCGTATCCTGTTAACCTTACCTAAAAGTTTTTTAATTAACCTACGGGTACGGTTGTTAACTGTACCCGTATCCTTTTAAGTACGGTTAACAACCATACTCGTAAGTCAACTTTTATGTTAACTGTACCTAAAAGTTTCCGTAATTTTTCGAAAAAGTTCCGCATTTTGGTTCACTTTTAGGTACGGTTAACAACTGTACTCATAGGTAATTCTTTTAAAATACACGGCCAACCGTACCTATAGCTATTTAGGTATTGTTATTATCAAATTTTTAATTTAACAACCGTACCTATAGGTATATATTGTTGTAGTATTAAGGTGACGTTCCTATAACTAAATTCTAAAATCTTTCAACCTAACTATGAATCTCAAATTGGCCCATGATAATTCATAATTAAATATCTAAACATGCTCTTAATCAAAAAGTAATTTGTTTATATTAAATCAATAAAAGATACACCATACACAATTCTAGCAAACATGGCAACACAAACTAAACATCCATAATGAAATTAGCCGCTCATGTTCATATTAATATTCAAAGACAAATATAATATGATCATACACTTCAACGAAAGAAGAAGAAAATAGAATTCTATAACAACAAGGAAAACCTAGATCTAAATACCGCTTATGGATGAGATAGCGTTCTTCTCCAAAAGCTTTATCTTCGATTGTCGATGGCTTCCTTGGATCCTTAGAATGGTTTCTCTTGCTTCATTTGAGTGTGGAAAAGCTCCCAAAACTGATTGAATCTCTTGTTTGGTCACAAAATTGTAAAGTGTAAAGTTGTATTCGAGTTGTTCGAGTTGTTTTGTAAAGGGGAGTCTAAGGGGGTATTTATAGATGTAAGGGTTTACACAAATCCTGATTGCCATAGGAATAGGCGCGCCGCGGCATACATTTTTCCCGCCGCGACGCAACACAAATTCTGAAAATAATGTAAAAACCCGAGAGCTCCCCGCTGCGGCGCATAATAATCATGCTGCGGCGTGCAATGTTTTCATGATTTCCCAAGATGCAACCCGAGAGCCTCTCGCCGCGACACGCCTTGTATGTAATGGTATGTAAATGCCTTTACATACGTTGATGAGACCCTCGCCGCGGCACATGGTTTCTTCGCTGCAGCGCGCATTGCTTTCCTTCTCTTCATGCTTTTTCCCTTATATATGTGATGACTCGTTATGTAAGGCTTACATATTTGACTTGTCTTGCCCGTAACTCGTGATCCGAGCGCTGTAAGTGTTCCATCTTCGCGTGTTTTCATCATTTGACTCATTTGATGCTAAAAACACCTGAAATGCACTAAAACATACCCGTGACTTTGAATGGATAGATTTATGAAATTAATCGAATAAACAATCACAACGAATCTATATATTAAACAATTAAGCACAATTAATCACGAAATAATAGTGCTTTTTGAGCACTCATCAGTTCCATGTAGATCTTCTCATCCAACCTCCCATGCAAGAAGGCTGTTTTAACATCAAGCTGCTCCAACTCCATGCTGTATTGAGTCACAATGGACAGTAAGATCCTGATTGAGGTATGTTTCACCACAGGGGAAAAAATCTCGTTGAAATCTACTCCTTCCCTTTGAGTGAATCCCTTAGCCACCAGCGTTGACTTATACCTGGGTAGCTCAACCCCAGGAACTCCATCCTTCCTCTTATACAGCCATCTGCATGCTACAGTTTTCACCTTCTCTGGTTTGCTTACCAGTTCCCAAGTTTCATTTTTGATTAGTGAGTTCATCTCTTCCTGCATTGATTCTACCCATTTACTTGCCTCCTCACAGTTAATGGCTTCTTCATAAGTACGGGGATTAGAGTTATCCAACGCAGATGCAACATTGAATGCATATGCAATAAGGTTAGCACCACCTCTACTTGTGTCATCCTCCTCATCTTCATATCTAACAAGCCTTCTAGTTTCTCTTCTCTTCCTATCTCTTGCCAGTTGATAATCTCTCAGACTACCCTACTAATCCTGTGGGAGATCTGGTATATTAGCACCATCTACACCATTTTGGTCAGGCTGACCTTCATCAACCTCCACCTCAATGTTAAGTAGTCTTACAGTGTTGTTGGTGCTATTTTCTTTGTTCACAAGAGTCTTGTTGGTGCTGTTTTCTTTGTTCACAAGAGTCTTCATATGCATTTCTTCCTCTCTGAACACAACATCTCTGCTGATCACACATTTAGCACTCACAGGATCCCAGAGCTTATACCCCTTAACTCCATCAGGGTATCCTAAGAAGATACACTTTACTGCTCTAGGTTCTAGCTTGTCAATTTTTCTATGCATGTAGGCTACACAGCCAAACACCTTAAGTGTCTCATAGGTTGCTGGTTTACCTATCCACTTTTCTTCTGGTGTCATGAAATCAATTGCTGTTGAGGGGCTTCTGTTTATGCAGAAGCATGCAGTGTGCAAAGCTTTTGCCCAGAACTTCTTAGATAAGTCAGAGCTCACTAGAAGACACCTTACCCTCTCCAAAAGCGTTCTATTTAGCCTCTCAGCCACCCCATTCTGTTGGGGTGTATAGGTCACTGTTCTGTGCCTGTTAATGCCACAATCTCTACAGAATTTGCTGAACTCTTCATTGCAATATTCCAGCCCATTGTCAGTTATGAGGCATTTCACCAGTTTTCCTGATTGGAGTTCAACTTGCAGTTTCCAAGTTTTGAATCTTTCCAGAGTCTCATCTTAGTCTTAAGAGTGTAAACCCATGCTTTCTTAGAGAATTCGTCTATGAATGATATGAAGTACCTGGAACCACTCAGGGATAGGCTTTGGGTAGGTCCCCATAAATCTGAGTGACTCTCAACAATCTTCCTCTCTGATCTTGCAAATTTCACTCTTGTTGACTTTCCCAACACACACTGCTCACAAAATGGCAGTTTGCATAACCTCACATTCCCAAGAATACCTTGCTTGTGAAGTTCCTGCAACCCCCTTTCACTTATATGAGCCAACCTATGATGCCACAGTTTGAGCTTTGTTTCACATTCATCCTCAACCACTGCAGCTGTGGGTGTAATGTCTCCACCTTTTAGCACATAAATTCCATTCTTCAACTCTCCTTTGAAGCAAATCATAGATCCTCTAGTCACCTTCAAATCCATGTCATGACCTTTGAATACATACCCTTCCTTCACTAATTGACCTAGTGAGATTAGGTTTCTTTTCAAATTGGGGACATGCCTTACATTTCCCAAACTCCTCTCAGATCCATCTTCCATTTTTAGAGTCACAACTCTCATTCCAACCACCTTGCATTCCTGGTCATTCCCCATGAACACAACTCAGTGTGTTACTGGTTTATACAAAGTGAACCAGTCTTTGCAGGGTGTCATATGATAAGAGCACCCAGAGTCCAAGATCCATTCTTGATGGCAATGGCTGTCCACCACAGTTAGAGCCTCTGCACTTTCATAACCATCATGTGCAACTGAGGCTTCTGCAAAGCCATTATCCCTCTCATTATCTCTGAATCTTTTTCGTTTATCTGGGCAGTCTCTCTTGAAGTGGCCTTCTTTGTGAGAGCAGATAGAAATTTAGTTCATACAAACAATTTAAATTTGGTGTTTTTAAACTATGTTTTAGATTGTTATATCCTGTGAGGTATTTTTTCCTTAAATCTTAAACACCCGTTGTGAGGGGAAAATTTTATCTTAAGGAAACCATTTACGGGCTTCGATCTTCCTCTTATTTTTCTTTTGTATTTATGTTATTGTAATTTACAATTTTTTATTTATTTTATAATTTTAATTTATTTTATTAATTTATAATATTTAAATTTTTATTTGTCTAATACATTAATTCTTACGTGCCTTTCCTGGAACTTGGTCTTTTGACTGATTGGTCTTCTGATTTAAAATCTTTCCGTCAAACAGATCAGTTTAAACGTACAGATTTTCCTTCATTGAAAAGGGTAGGCAACGATGAAGTTGCTTTTCTCAATGAAGCTTTTCTTCGCAGATTTGAGTAATTACTTGCCATTTACTCACCAGAGTCTAACTCTGCCTTCAGTGAAAAGGTGTGTACTTAATAAGTATGCATCATCAGCTTTAAAGTTCAAAGCTTTTTCATTCAATTATTGTTCTTCAATTTATAAATTAATGAGATCATAACTATTTTTTGTTTTTTTTAATATATGGCTAGTGCTAAAAAATTCTACTTTCGTGTTTTCTAACTTTTTTTCTTAATTAATTTTGTTTTCTAATTCATTTGTTAAATTTAAAAAGTAGAAACTTGTTTGCTAGCTAGTTTTGTTTTCTATATATATCAAAACAAAATATAGAAAACTTGTTTGATAAAAGCGTGTTATATTTTTTGTATTATGTTTTTATTTTCTAGTCAGTAATCGTTTTTTGTTTTTATATTCTCAATTTCATTAGACCTAATATAAAAGATGATGAAGTCGTACACTTTATGAAAATGAGGTCTCATATTATGATTTCAAATTTATTTATCAAATTTGAAAATTGAGAATAAAAATAAGTTTTCAAAACTTCTTTTCTTTGAGTTCCAAATTAGGCTAAAAAAGAAACTCAATTCCAATTAAAATGAGAACATAATTAATTACAAATTAAACAACACTAAATTCAAAACATTGAGTTCGAACATTCAAAACAAAATATTGAACATGTTTTAACAAACCCTAATAATTTTGTTGGCTATATTACGTTTCAAAAATATATACACATATTTGGCAATATTTTATATAATTTGGTCCATAATATTATTGATCGTTTTCTAAAATGGTTTTTTTTTTTTTTTAATACTTTAAAGGTGCATAAAGCTATGGAAGAGCACAAGAAAAATAATATTCACAGGGCATTCCCTTGGTGGTTCAATGGCTATCCTCGCTACAATTTGGTTATTGAAAAAATATGAAAAGCAAGATAATTATCAAAACCATCCACTTTGTGTGACATTTGGATGTCCCCTTATTGGCAATAATACACTTTCTCATGCTATTACACGACAAAAATGGTCTAAATGCTTTATTCTAATTGTCATGGGTTATGACATTGTTCCTCGGATTTTGTTGGCTCCTCTTTCGTCCATT
This sequence comes from Elaeagnus macrophylla, assembly GCA_029378325.1. Lineage (NCBI taxonomy): Eukaryota > Viridiplantae > Streptophyta > Magnoliopsida > Rosales > Elaeagnaceae > Elaeagnus > Elaeagnus macrophylla. The sequence goes on along the minus strand of CM055652.1, from coordinate 11,092,455 downwards.
AAACCACATACTTTTGAGTCACTCTTGGAATCTTTTGAACACTTAAGTACACAAATGGACCCTCCACTACCCAATATTGGTTTGATTTTGGAATTTTATTATGATGTGATGAGAAATGCATCAACTCTTGCAAGCCATGTGGCTTGTAATTTGATGGATAGTGAGAATTTTATGGTTGAGACTTTAACAAATTATCTTGATTTAAGCACTTATAGACCTTTTGGAACTTACTTTTTCTACACTCAGAAAGAGAGGCTCGTCAGTGTTGACAATTCAAATTCTGTTCTGCAACTATTGCTCTTTTCCTCTCAGCTCACAAGTGATTTTGATTTTGCTGGCCAAGGTCAACAAATTGTTTTTAGCCTCGTAACTGATCATTTTGTTTATCAAAGTAAATTGCAGCAGGAGAACTCATCTCAAATGCAAATCACTAAGCTTGTTGACGATCAAGGATTACTATGTGGTGGGATTCAAAAAGTTAACGAGATTTTGGATGAACTTGGTGTGGTATGTAGTATGTTTCTATTAATTAATTTTTCCTTTTTAAATTCGTGCAACAATAATGAGAATTAATTATTTATAATACTTTGAAAACTTTATTTATTTAGGTTTGTGTGTGACAATCATCTTAATTTACATAATTGAGTTAAAAATCTTTTTAAAATTAACAAGTTATATAATTAAGTCCAATTTTGCAACTGTCATCAAAATTGATTTAATTTCTAACACTTTGACTATCATGTGAATCATTGATTATGGATTGTATTATGAATAGGGACCAAATTATGGATTGAATCATAGGTTAGAAATCAAATTATGAATTGAGTCACAGTTTAAGGACTAATTGAATTAAAAATTCCACGTCAGATGATAGCCAAGTGTAACAGAGTCAAACAAATTCACAAAAAATAGAAATTGAACTTCATTGTCAAATTTAGAAAAATTATTGATTAAATTATGTAAATTAAGAGGTTAGGGACCAAAATATAATTTTGGATATTGGTTAGGGACCCACCAAATATATAAGCGTTTTTAATAAAATATATTTTATAACTATATTTTTTACTTTTTAAGTATTCACTTATCAAATAACGGATATTGTTCATAAATGTGTAAAAGAAAAGTTTTTTAACTTTTTTTTTTCTTCACAAATATTCTAAGAAATAAATCAATTTTTATAACTTTTATATGAATAAATATTTAAAAAAATGATTATAAACGACATTAAACAAAATCATAATAGAAATTTGTTTTAAAAAATCATAAAATGTACGTATTTTTGTGGGAGTGATCAGAGTACAAATTCCAATTATTACAAGTTTCGGCTTGTTATTGTTAATTAAATTAAAATGTTGATGCAATGTGGCATATAGAAAATGATGTGGGTGAAAGTGAGCAAAAATCAGGAGTTGATTTGAACTATAAATTAGGACCTTTTTAAAGATCAGTATTAATCACTCAATTTCAAATATTTAGACATCATGCCAACAAATTAATTATAATGTCTTAAAGAATTGTAAATTGCAGAGCACAAAAGGTAGATTGTGTTTTCTAGCTGCTGTGGAAGCAGAGAAGGAAAAAATAAAAAACCAAGAAAAAGTAGAAAAGAAAATACCAGAAATCAAAGCATGTTTAAATGAAATTAAAAAGTATAGAGATACGTATAAACTTCACAAAGTGGCATATTATGATGCCTTCAAGCTTTCAGAGAACCAACAAGACTTTATCGCTAATGTGAAGAGGCTTGAACTAGCAGCAATATGGGATGAGATCATTGACATGGTAAGAAAATATCAATTGCCAGATGTATTTGAAGGAAATCAAGATTGTGATGGGATTCGCCTCATGTGCAGCATTCTTTGAAGAAGAAGAAGAACGTTACGAGTTTAAATGGATTGGTGTAGCTATTGTTGAGGAAGCAGTCGGCAACAAAGAAATCTTCAGCAATTAATATTAAAAAGGAAAAAGGAATGAGGTAGTTGTTGTAAATACCTCTCTATAAATAGAGAAGAGCAAGCCATCTCAAAACACAATTTTCAAAACTCACAACTGAGAGCAGAGAGGAGCTAATAAGAAAATCAACTGAAAAAAATACCACAGTAAAATTTAAGCTGTGAGATAGTGTTCCTGCAGATATTGATAAATACCTGCAGAGATAAAATAGTGAGAGATTTACCACACATTTGTGAGTCTGAGAGATGCACTTTGTCAATGTAATATTGTAATACCTCAAGTTTGGGCATAAACTTGAGAGAATTATTGTACCCATTTTTGATATAGTGGAATTTTTTAGAGTTGCTCCGTGGTTTTTTCTCTCTCACATTGAGTGAGTTTTTTTACGTAAATATTTTGTGTCATTTTACATTACTCATGCACATTTATTATTCATTATTCTCAATTTGTCCAACACTCCGCTGCGCCACATATCCCAACAACTGGTATCAGAGCACAAGGTTGTGAAATTCTTATACATAAAATCATATTGTGCAAATGTTACTATTCATCAAATGGTAAGGGTACTGTGCAAATAGTAGAAGTATTATTCACTAATAATTAATAGAAAAGTAAATAGTCAAAGTCAAAAGGTGAATATTAAATTTACTATTTATGTCACTATTCACACACCATTATTTTAGAATAGTGATTTTGAAGTGACAAAATTTGAGTGTGAGCAAGGTTGGTTCATGATAAATAAAAATGTCTGGTGGTAAAACAAAAATTGAGAAGTTTACCAACAACAACAATTTTATCCTTTGGCAGAGCAGAATGAAAGATATTCTCATTCAACAGAAAGTTTACAAAGCTTTATTGGGTAAAGCCAAAAAGTTAGAAGTAATGATAAATGAAGATTGGGACAAGATAGACGAGATTGCTGCTAATACAATTCGTCTTAATATTTCTGATAATGTTCTTTAGAACATTAATGTGAAAAGATGCAAAACTGCTTTAGATATTTGGAACAAGTTGGAGAGCCTATACATGACAAAGAACTTGTCAAACAAGTTCATGATATGGGCAGATTTATATCAACTACGGATGCCAGAAAATAGTGACTTCATGCAACACTTGAATGTATTTATTAGTATGATTTTTCAACTTTAGAATTTTGATATCAGCTTCTTAGAAGAAGAAAAAGCAGTTTTACTATTGGTGTCCTTACCTTCATTGTACCACCATCTTAAAACGACTCTCATGTACAGAAAAGATAAATTGGTCTTTGAAGAAGTTTTTGGAGTACTTTTGTCTTACAATAAAAATAAGACAAAAGATAGTGAGTCGCAAGCCCTTGTTATGGAGAACAGAGGGAGAAGTAAAAATAAAGGATGGAGGAGCCAGACAGACAAGTCCAGAGGAAGGTCAAAGTCAAGAGGAAGAGACAATAATTGCTTCCATTATGGCAAGCCAGGCCACATAAAGAGAAATTGTCGAGTATGGAAACGATTGTAAGAAGGAGGTCAAATAAAAGATGACAACCATACAAGAGCAACAGTTGCAACAAGAGAAAATAAAGTTGTTGTGATAATTGTTGATGAATGTCTACATGTTGGTGATAACATGATTGAATGGGTCGTTGATACTGGTACATCTTATCACGTCCTGTCTCATAAAGAGTTATTCTTTATATACAAAGCAAGAGACTTTGGTACTGTGAAGATGGGAAACACCACATGTTCAAACATAGTAGGAATTGGAGACATTTGTGTCAAGACAAATGTTGGGTTCCAATTAACATTGAAAGATGTGAGGCATGTTCCTAATTTACGTCTCAATTTGATGTCTGTCAATGCATTTGACAAAGAAGTCTTCCAGAACCATATTGGTAATGGAAAGTGGAAACTCTCCAAGGGATCCTTGGTTATTGCAAGAGGATAAGCTTGTTGCACACTGTACAAAATCCATAGGGTGGTTTGTAATAATGGGTTGAATGTGGCAGTCGATTCTTCACCATGTTTGTGGCATAAAAGATTGGGCTATATGAGTGAAAAAGGACTGCAGATTCTGGCAAAGAAGAAACTTATTTCCTTTATCAAAGGTAGCTCTCTTGATCCTTGTGATTACTGCTTATTTGGAAAACAGCATAGAGTTTCATTTAGTAGTTTATCTGCAAAGAAGTCAACATTACTAGAACGAGTGTATTTTGATGTTTGTGGTCCCATTGAGGTTACATCACTTGGAGAAGCCAAGTATTTTCTAACTGTTATTGATGATGCTTCGAGAAAAGTATGGGTGTACCTGTTGAAGACAAAAGACCAAGTGTTTGCTAATTTTCAATAATTTCATGCCATGGTGGAAAGAGTGACGGGAAAGCAGCTGAAGTGCCTTTGAACAGATAACGGAGGTGAATATATTTTCCATAAGTTTAGAAATTATTGTTCTAACCATGGCATTCGGCATGAGAAGACAGTACTTGGTATCCCACAGCACAACGGTGTAGCTGAAAGGATGAATCACACAATTGTAGAAAGAGTGTGATGCATGTTATTAGCAACAAAGCTACCAAAAGAATTATGGGGAACAGCTGTTCAAACTATTTTTATCTCATCAACAGAACCCCTTCAATTCCTTTGAATTTTGATATTCCAGAGAGGGTTTGGAAGGAAAAAGATGTTTTCTACTCTCATCTGAAGGTGTTTGGGTGCAAAGCTTTTGTGCACGTGTCAAAGGAACATAGGTCAAAGCTGGATGACAAAGCCATTAAATGTATCTTCATTGGTTATGGAGATGAAGAATTTGGCTACAAATTTTGGGATCCTGAAACAGAGAAGGTTCTAAAAAGCAGAGATGTGGTCTTTCAAGAAGGCCAAACAATAGATCAACAAGAAGAACAACAACCAGAAAAGACTCTTGTTGATCGTCCTTTCTTTCCTTCTCCAACAGAACAAGACAATGGAGAAGAAGTACAAGATGCAAGTGACGGTACAGAGTTGATACCAGAAGAAGATGATACTGAGGACGATTTACCAGCAAAAGAAGATGAAGGTGCTGAAGAAGATATGTTAGTACAAGAGGATAATAATCAGGGGAGCAGAGAAGAGAACTGGAGAATGATAGATGATAATTGAGAAGGTCAAACAGAGTCATGTAACCATTTAGACGATATCCACCAAATGAGTATATCCTAATTACTGAAAAAGGGGAGCCAAAAAGCTTCCAAGAAGTCGAAACTCATAAGAAAAAGAAACAATGGATGAAAGCAATGGAGGAAGAGATGAATTCCCTCCATAAGAACCAGACTTATGAGTTAGTAGAGTTTCCAAAAGGCAGAAAAGCTCTAAGAAACAAGTGGGTATACAAATTGAAAGAGGATGGCATCACCAACCAAGTTAAATACAAAGCCCGCTTGGTTGTGAAAGGATTTGGACAAAAGAAAGGCATTGACTTTGATGAAATATTCTCTTTAGTTGTAAAGATGTACTCAATCAGAGTAATTTTGGGCTTAGCAGCTAGCCTAGATCTCGAGATTGAACAAATGGATGTGAAGACTGCATTTCTTCATGGAGATCTAGAAGAAGTCATCTACATGCAGCAACTAGAAGGGTTTGAAGTCAAAAGAAAGGAGCACCTAGTCTGCAAGTTGAAGAAAATTATGTATAGATTGAAGTAGGTCTCACGCCAATGGTACAAGAAGTTCGACTTATTCATAGTAAGTAATGAGTTTCGAAGAACAAATGCAGACTCTTGTGTCTACATCAAACATTTACCTGGTGAAAAGTTTGTCATCTTGCTGCTATATGTGGATGACATGTTGATAGTTAGTCAAGACAATGAAGTGATCAACAAGTTGAAGAAGGAATTATCAAAAGTCTTTGACATGAAAGACTTAGGTCCAGCCAAACAAATCTTTGGTATGAAAATAATTCGTGACAGGAGATCCATGAGATTATGGATGTTATAGGAGAGATATGTTGAACGGATTCTTGAAAGGTTCAACGTAAAAGGAGCGAAGCCAATTAGCTCGCCCCTTGGTGGTCAATTTAAATTAACTAAGAAATCATGTCCATCTTCAGAGGAAGAAAAGATGAAGATGGAGGCCATTCCATATTCTTCAGCTGTTGGCAATCTTATGTATGCTATGGCCTGTATTAGACCAGATATTGCTTATGCAGTAGGAGTTATAAGTAAATTTCTGTCAAATCCTGGCAAAGAGCATTGGGAAGCAGTGAAGTGGATCTTCCGATATTGAAGGGGTACATCAAAGTTGTGCTCAAGTTTTGGAAAAGGAAAACCAATCTTGGAAGGATATACAGATGCAAACATGATAGGTGACCTTGATGGTAGAAAGTCTACATCTACCTATCTGTTTACTTTTACAGGGGGAGCTGTATCTTGGCAGTCCAAACTACAAAAATATATTGCATTATCCACAACAGAGGCTGAATATGTTGCGGTCATAGAAGCTGGAAAAGAGTTGTTGTGGATGAAGGTTTTTCTCGAAGAATTGAGTTTGAAGCAAGATGAGTATGTGATTAATTATAATGGCCAAAGTGCTATTGATTTAAGCAAAAATACCACATATCATTCTCACACAAAGCACATTGATGTAAGGTATCATTGGATACGCCAAGCACTTAAAAAGAAGCTGATTCAAGTGAAGAAGATTCATACAGACAAGAATACTGTTGATATGTTGACAAAAATCGTTCCTAAACAAAAACTCGAGCTATGTTCCAAGATAGCTGGAATGAACTCTAAATGATGGAACTAAAATGTGATTCCTCCCTTCATGAGGCAGAGGGGAGATTTGATGGGGTCCGCCTCATATGTAGCCTTCATTGAAGAAGAAGAAGAAACTACAAGTTTGAATGGGTTGGTGCAGCCATTGTTGAAGAAGCAGTCAACAACAAAGAAAATCTTCAGCAGCTAATATTGAAAAGGAAAAAGGAATGAGATAAGCAATGAGGTAATTGCTATAAATACCTCTCTATAAATAGAGAAGAGCAAGGCATCTCAAAACACAATTCTCAGAACTCACAATTGAGAGCAGAGAGGAGCTGATAAGAAAATCAGTTGAGAGAATAGCATAGTAAAATTTAAGCTGTGAGATAAAAGTGAGGTGTTCCTGCAAATATTGATAAATACCTGTAGTAATAAAATAGTGAGAGATTTACCACACATTTGTGAGTGTGAGAGATACACTTTGTGAGTGTAATATTGTAATACCTCAAGTTTGGCCATAAACTTGAGAGAATTGTTGTACCCATTTTTGATATAGTAGAAGTTTTTTGGAGTTGCCCCGTAGTTGTTTCCCTCTCACATTGAGTGGGTTTTTTCACGTTAAATATTTTGTGTCATTTTACATTACTCCTGCACATTTACTATTCATTATTCTCAATTTGTCTAACACTCTGCTGCGCCACATATCCCAACAGATTGGATAGAGCTTGGGACAAAGTTTCGCCGCCTCCTTGAACCTCTTGATGTTGCAAACTATTATAGACATTCTAGGGATGTTGGTGGAGGTAAGGCTTATAGTGAAAGAGGAGCTAGACTTGGTCGTTATAGATATACACAAAAGTTGTTAGAGCATATGAAGGGTATGCCACTTGGGTCTAGCAATGAGTCCTTTTTTTGGGCTGAGGTTGAGGATCTTATAAGATATCCAAATGATAAGAAATTTATTGAAAGGGCTAACAAGTTACAAGAGAATTTGGAAAAATGGTACAATCAGAAAGTGATTGGTGATGAAGAAGTGTTTTTCATAAATCTACTTTTGTTAAGTGGTGGAAATCACTTCCTAAATCTAACCAGTTGATGAGTGCTCGAAAAGCACTAATATTTCATGATTAATTGTGCTTAATTGTTTGATATATAGATTTATTATTATTGTTTATTCAATTAATTTCATAAATCTATCCATTCGGAGTCACGGGTATATTTTAGTGCATTTCAGGTGTTTTTAGCGTCAAATGAGTCAAATGATGAAAACACGCAAAGACGAGACACCTACGGCGCTCGGATCACGAGTTACGGGCTAAACAAGACAAATATGTAAGCCTTACATATTGTACCATTACACATGTAAGGGGGTAAGCATGAAGTGAAGGAAAGCATTGCGCGCCGCGGCGAGAAAAATACATGCCGCGGCGAGAGGCTCTCGGGTTGCATCCTGGGAAACATGGAAACATTGCACGCCGCGGCGAGGTAATTGCATGCCGCGGTGGGGAGCTCTCGGATTTTTACATTATTTTCAGAATTTGTGTTGCGCCGCGGCGGGGAAAATGCATGCCGCGGCGCGCCTATTCCTATTGCAATCAGGAATCCCTTACATCTATAAATACCCCCTTAGACCCCCCTTACACAACAGAACTCGAACTTGTACACAACTTTTTATACACTACAATTTTGCGACCAAACACTACATTCAATCAACTTTGGGAGTTTTGCTACACAAAAACAAAGCAAGAGAAACCATTCTAAGAATCCAAAGAAGCCGTCGACAATCGAAGATAAAGCTTTTGGAGAAGAACGCTATCCCATCCATAAGCGGTATTTAGATCTAGGTTTTCTTTGGTGTTGTAGAATTCTATTTTTCTTCTTCTTTCGTTTGAGTGTATGTTCATATTCTATTTGTCTATGAATATTAATATGAACATGTCTGGCTAGTTTTATTGTGCATGTTTAGATATTTAATTATGAATTATCATGGGCCCATTTGAGATTCGTAGTTAGGTTGAAAGATCTTAGAATTTAGTTATAGGAACGTCACCTTAACTTTATTCTGAAACACTTAATCAAAGCTTCAATTTAGTGACTTAGTCATAGCATTAATTTGATTGGCATGTTTTTTCTTGCGCATAATTTGATTACTATTTGATTTACCCCGACCGAAGGCAGTTAATTAGTTAATCAACAAAGAGATTTACCCCGACCGCAGGCAGTCTCGTAATTAAAAGGAAAGCCGATAATTTTGTTTATATAGAAAGTTCATGTTATTTCACCATACCTTTTCGATGCAAACATGGTCAACCAAGCTAAACGTCCATACATCCTCCATTGATCTTCAAATATATCTGAATTGATTGTTAAATTGCAATTTTGTTTTCGTTTAATTGCTCGTACTTTGTTCCCGTTACAATTCCAACTTGTTTACAGTTTTACTAGCTTTAGAATTCTAGTTACTTAGAATTTTAGTTTTACTAGAACTCTATTTAATTGATATTTTATTTGCTTTAGGATTCTAGTTACTTAGAGTTTTAGTTTCACTAGAACTCTATTTAATTAGTGTTTTATTTTCATTAGAACTCTATTTAGATTAAAAAGTTAGTTATTTAGAACCACTGCAATTCCTTGAGAGACCGACCTTGGAAGTTGCTTATCACTTTCCTACGAGTGATTCGTACACTTGCGAGTACACATTTTAACACATCAAGTTTTTGGCGCCGTTGTCGGGGAATTGGCGTTTTAAATAATTTTCTTTTTAACTTTTTAGAGTTTCTTAATTATTTTTATTTGTTTATTTATTTTATTTGTTATCTTTTATTTGTTTATTTATTTTATTTTTTTATTAAAAAAAACAAAAAAACAAAAATTTTCAAAAATACAAAAAAAATTAAAATTCAAAAATAAAAAAATAGTGCTTTTAATTGCTTAATTGTGGTGCTTTGATTTCTCTGTTGTTTTTGTTAGTTTTTGAAAGGTACCGTTCATAGACAACATCAACAAATTTTAAAATGCACCTAATCAGGCTGGATACTGAAATCCATGAGCCAATACAAGGCCTTTTGAAGAGCTGCATGATATGACAGACATGGAGGTATGTAGCATTTGTGGTTTATATAGGCATTATGCTAATGTTTGCACTTTTGCAGGTGATTACTATACATCCACTAATTCAAACTTTGATCTTAATGAGGGATGTCACCCACCTTGGAATGATCCCTATTTTAGTACCTATAATCCTGAGTGGGGAAATCACCATAATTTTTCATGGCAAGCAAACTCTACCCCACCTTATGCCCAATACAACATGCAAAGCTCAAATTTTCAACCATATGACCCACCTTATGCACAATACCAAATGCAAAGCTCAAGTTTTCATCCATATCCATCTAGGGCCACCTTTGAAGAGAGCTTGAATTCTTTCATACAAGGAAGTAGAGATTCTAAGCCAACCTTAGAGGAAACCTTGAATTCTTTCATACAATCTACTAATGAAAGGATGGAGTCTATGGAGGCATCAATAACAAGAATAGAAATGCAAGTTGGGCAATTAGCGGAACAAATTCAAAAACAAGAAGAGTTGCCCACTCAGATTGAACAAGTGAAGGATGACACAATCCTTCAAAATGGTAAAAATTTTGAAAATATTTATTTTCCTGAAACTTTTGATGATTTACTATTTTATGTAGAAAATACAGATAGGGAGCAAGCAATTCTCAAAGAATGTCAAACTGAGGAATATCAAATTCTACAAATTTCTATGGAGAACAAGGAGGAATTATCTTCACCTCCCATGCCGCACAAGGCACCTAAGACTTGCACATTCCCAAATTATTTTCCATACTACTTCCACGAAAAAGTGTGTGTTGTGCTTCATAGGAAACAACTACCGAGATGGAAGGACAAGATTAATGACATATTAGCTCGGAAAATTGATATCACACACTTCAAGATCTTTGATGATGGTGGATAGAAACGAATTAGCAACGTCTTGCTAAGACGTTAAAGAAAGCGTTTGGTGGGTGATGAGTGCTCGAAAAGCACTAATATTTCGTGATTAATTATGCTTGATTGATTGATATATAGATTTATTATGACTATTATTTCGATTATTTTCATAAATCTATCCATTCGGAGTCACGGGTATATTTTAGTGCATTTCAGGTGTTTTTAGCGTCAAATGATTCAAATGATGAAAACACGCGAAGACGGAACACCTACGGCGCTCGGATCACGAGTTACGAACTAATCAAGACAAATATGTAAGCCTTACATATAGTGCCATCACATATGTAAGGGGGGGACGTGAAAAGAAGGAAAGCATTGCGCGCCGCGGCGAGAGAATTGCATGCCGCGGCGTGAGGCTCTCGGGTTTGATCCTAAAACATAGAAGCATTGCGCGCCGCGGCGAGGGAATTGTATGCCACGGCGGGGAGCTCTCGGGTTTTTGCATATTTTTCAGAAATTGTGTTGCGCCGCGGCGGGGAAAATGCATGCCGCAGCGCGCCTATTCCTATTGCACATAGGATTCGTGTAAACCCTTACATCTATAAATACCCCCTTAGAGTCCCACTTACATACAACTCGAAACAACTTGACCAATTCATACACAACTCTTCCTCTTCTCAATTTTGCGACCCAAACACGACATTCAATCAGTTTTCAGAGCGTTGCCACACTATAACGAAGCGAGAGACAAAATTCTAAGGATTCAAGGAAGCTAACGACAATCGAAGATAAAGCTTACGGAGGAGTACGTCAACCGATCCATAAGCGGTATTTAGATTTAGGTTTTCCTTGTTGTTATAGAATTAATTCATCTTCTTTATTTGTTAAAGTGTATGATCATATTTTATTTGTCTATGAATAATAATATGAACATGTCTGGCTAATTTAATTATGGATGTTTAGTTTGTGTTGCCATGTTTGCTAGAATTGTGTATGGTGTATCTTTTTGACTTATGAATAAAATACTTTTTGATTAAGAGCATGTTTAAATGTTTGATTATGAATAATCATGGGCCCATTTGATGTTCGTAGTTAGATTGAAAAACCTAAGAATTTAGTTAGAGGAACGTCACCTTAACTCTATTCCGAAACACTTAATCAAAGATTCAAGTTAATGACTTAGTCATAGCATTAATTTGATTGGCATGTTTTCCTTGCGCATAATTTGATTGCTATTTAATTTACCCTCGCCAAAGGCAATTAATTAGTTAATCAACAAAGAAACCTACCCCCGCCAAAAGGAGTTTCGTAATTAAAAGGAAAGCCGGTAGTTTTGTTCATATAGGACGTTCATGTATCTCACCATACCTTTTCGATGTAAACATGGTTAACCAAGCTAAACGTCCATACATCCTCTATTGATATTTTATTGAATTGATTGTTTGATTGCGATCTTGTTTTCGTTTGAGTAGCGTATTATTGTTCTCGTCACAAAAACAAACACCCTTTTTACAGTTTTACTTGCATTAGAATTCTAGTTACTTAGAGTTTCAGTTTCACTAGAACTCTATTTAATTAGTCTTTTATTTTCATTAGAACTCTATTTAGATTAAAAAGTTAGTTATTTAAAACCACTGCAATTCCTTGAGAGACCGACCTTGGAAGTTGCTTATCACTTTACTACGAGTGATTCGTACACTTGCGAGTACACATTTTAACACATCAAATTTTTGGCGCCGTTGCCGGGGAATTGGAGTTTTAGATAATTTTCTTTTTAACTTTTTAGAGTTTCTTAATTTTTTTTTATTTGTTTATTTATTTTATTTGTTATCTTTTATTTATTTATTTATTTTATTTATTTATTTCTATTCAAAAAAAAAAAATTCAAAAAAAAAAAAAAAAATCAGAAAATAAAAAAATCAAAAAATAGTGCTTAATTTTCAAATTTCACTGCTGCCTTGATCTTTGTTTGCTTTTTATTTGTGCATGCAGGGTAGGAGATCACTTAACAAGGAACTCTCTCCTTTCATTGACAACATACATAGAGTCAAACACCGATCAAAGAAACTGGATATTCAATTTCAAGAGGAAGAAGTCCAACAACAATTGCAAGCAACAATGGGTGACAACGTCGCTAGGCAAATGATGAACAAAGAGTTTGCAAGACCGATCATTGGGACCGCCACATCATGCATTCAACTTACAGAGGCGGCTAGGAATTATGAATTGAAAAATATTCATTATTCCATGCTTCCCTCCTTTTACGGTATCCCTAATGAAGATCCTTTAAATTTTATGCGTGAACTATATGCTACTGTGCAAACTTTTCCATTGCAGGGACTTAGTGAAGATCAACTACGCATGAGATGTTTTCCATACACTCTCAAGGATAGAGCTAAGTCTTGGCTAATGACGTTAGCACTCGGTTCTTTGGTCACATGGGACGATGTTTACAATAAATTCATGGGTAAGTTCTATTCCCATCAAAAGACATCTGATCTAAGAACAAAAATTGCTACTTTTTTGCAGATGGACGGAGAACCCTTCCACGAGGCTTGGGACAGATTCAAATTGCTGTTGATACAATGTCCACATCACCACTTCCCGTTGCAGTTACAGAATCAGTTTTTCTACGACGGATTGACACTACAATGTCAATTCACAGTTGACAACGCTGCAGGAGGAGCTATGGGTGAGAAAACAGCGGATGAAACATACGAGCTATTCGATATGTTGGGAGCCAACTCCCAACAAAAGAGCGCTAGAGGAAGAAGAGCTGGAGTCCACGAATTAGGATCCAACAATGAAATGGCCATGCAACTTGCTGAATTGACGAAACAAGTGCAACTTCTCACAACCTCAAATGTTAATCAAATGCCAAAACACGAGGTATGTGGAGTTTGTGGTTCATATGGACATGGAGCTAATGTTTGTTCTTTTGCAGGTGATCCTTATACAAGTACTACTGAGGAGGCGAATTCAATGCAAGGGTACCAACCTAGACCTAGGAACGACCCTTATTCAAACACCTATAACCCTGGATGGAGGAATCACCCTAATTTTGGATGGAAACAGAACAATAGCCAACCATTTGTCCAAAACCAAGCTCAAGGCCAAAATGTAAACCGACCATTTCCACAAAATAAACCGACCATAGAGGAAACCCTGAACAATTTCATACACTCTTGTAATGGAAGGATGGACTCTATAGAAGCTTCAATGAAGAGAGTGGAAATGCAGGTTGGGCAGCTAGCGGAGCAAATGTACAAACAAGAAACAGGAAAGCTGCCTAGTCATCCTGAACAAGCAAAGGCGATCACAGTCCTTCAAAGTGATGAGGAGGTACCTAAAAATTTACCTGATAATTCTAATGTTTTGTTGTCTAGTACAGGTAACTTGGAAGGTGAGAATTCAACTCTCAAGGGAGATGATGAGTCTAATACCACTCCTAATGAACTTCCCAAGAAAGAAATTGGAGAAACATCCAACATTTTTCGATTGCACAAGTCAATGGACCCATACCGACCACCAATACCACCAATAAACCAGTTTGAGGAGAAAAATCAAGATGAGCAATACTCTGACACTCTTGCTTTATTTTCTGGAATTAATTGTAATTTACCTCTTTTGGATATTATAAAGAACAGTTCAACTTATGATCCAATTTGCAGGAACTTTATCATCAAGAAGAATAGAAGCAAAGAGAATGAGATGTCAAAAATTGGTAGTCCAATAATCCAACCGCACTTACCTCTCAAAATGAAAGATCCAGGTAGTTTCCACATTAACATCACTATGGGAGATAAGAGGGTATTCGAGGCTATGCTAGACTTAGGAGCAGGTATAAACCTAATGCCATATTCAGTATACTTGCAACTAGGATTAGGAAAGCTTAAAGAAACAAGGATGACCCTTCAACTTGCAAACGGTTCTATTCAATACCCAAAAGGAATAGTGGAAAATTTGTTAGTACAGGTGGACAAGTTTATTGTACCAGTGGATTTTGTGGTGCTTGAGATGGACAGAAATTTTCTTCAAGACAAGGAACATACAATTATTCTTGGTAGACCATTCATGGCCACTACCAAGACAACTATTGAGGTCCATAATAGGAAGTTATCAATGACGGTTTGTGGAGAGACTGTACAGTTTGGAATTTTTCAACCCTCCCCTATTTCTTCTAACACTGAATTGCAGAATAGCATAAGTAACAAAATTGAGGTTCGAAACGTTGAATGGAGAGGGAAGGACAAACTGATTAATTTAAGTCGGGATGATGCCTACAAAGAACGCATTAAGCATTCTAATTACAAAAACCCGACTTGGAGGACGAAAGCTCATTTCAAGAAAGATAAGGGAGGAGATAAACAGTACAATTACATATTTAACCCCCCTTGACACGAGATCAGTCACGTCTTGCTAAGACGTTAAACTAAGCCCTTAATGGGAGGCACCCATTCGGTATCATATCTCTTTCGTTGTCTTTATTTCTTTTATTTCTTTTTTCATTTATTTTCTTTTATTTTCCTTTATTTTTTATTTTTATTTTATTTATTTTGGATTGTTTAACTTTGTTTGATGTTTTTGTGTCTTCAATTGCCTTAGTTATAATTAAAAATTGGGTTTGAATGTGAATTGTGTGCATACACTTTGAGGTTCAATATATGTTCATACATTCTTCATGAGAGAAGCGAGGAACAGTGAACTGGAGCATAGCGAGTAACGACATAATTTCATACGAAAGGGGGGTAACTTCTTACACTTTTTCTTAATTTCTTTTGTTCTTCTTTTTACATTGAGGACAATGCAGAAATTAGGTTGGGGGTGGGAAGAATATTCCATGAGCATGAAATATGACCAATTTTAAATTTTTAACTTTGTCACTTGAATTGTTTTTAGTTAGTGTCGTGTCTACTTGATTCAATCCGGAAATCTGTGATATTAACATGATTGTAATAACGGTGACATATGAGAGATGTTAGATTTTTACCTAAGCAATGAAGCACAGAAATGTTGGATTCATCTAATTTGAGAATTTTGTGGTACATGTGGTATGTATGCATGGTTAGTTTAACTATTCTGATTTGTGGAATGTATGCATGTTCATGATATGTTTTAAGTCTCAACAATCTCTAGAACTCATTTGAAAACACGTTGAAGCGAAATAATAGAAACAAACACTACTTAGAAAATGATTTAGGCCATCTTTGGACCGTTTGAACTTTTCATGCTTCCCCGCAATATTTTATCAATAGCACACCCTTGAACTCAACATTGACATACATTGAACTACCCTTAGTGATAAGAGTACTTAATGTAATATTTGATTTTCATGAGCAATTATGTTGTGTTTATCTTGCTTCATCATAAATAAAAAAAAATGATGATGATCGAAATAATAAGCAAGAATAAAGAAGAAAATCAAGCAAAAGATCCAAAGGACATTTGAAGTTAAGGGAGGATGAAAAGAACACTTGGTGGAAAAAGTTGAAAATATGCTTGTGAAATAAAAAGTACTCTTATCATATGAAAACATCATTTTTGTACTTTCATTATCACATACCTAGCCACAACTTTACAAGCTTAATGAAGTCCTATTGATTCTAGGTAGTTTAGTTTCTATATTAGTGGAGATGAGTTTGAAAAATGAGCATATGGAGTTTGTAAGTGCAAAAATTCACATTCATATTTTACTTGCACATTTATGAGATATTAAAATGTAATCTATGAATATCATGCATGACACGGTCAGATAGTATAACTAACGGGTTTGTGGTGTGATTGGTTGTTCAAAATTCAATTACCATGATGAGTTTGATGTTTGGACTGTTTTTGAGCTTAGGTAATGTTTAACTATTTCATGTATCATTCGTTGTTAACAATTTTTGAGACGTATGCATGGATTGATTCAAGTATTGTTAGAGTCTTTATTAGTTTTGAGTCTTTATTTGTGTCAGTTACGATGTTTGCGGGTATCATCACTGGAAACCCTCACGAGACTATAACTCGTCCACTAGGGCCACCTAGGGGTTTAAAGGCTTGTTGCATACGCTAAATGCAACCGTGACAATCTACGGAAGTGATTTAGGTTAGGTTAGTTTATTTCATTTGTTTTTAATTTTATTTTAAGTCGCTTCACTTGCTAGAGACTAGCAAGAAGCTGGTTGGGGGTTGTGATGAGTGCTCGAAAAGCACTAATATTTCGTGATTAATTATGCTTGATTGATTGATATATAGATTTATTATGACTATTATTTCGATTATTTTCATAAATCTATCCATTCGGAGTCACGGGTATATTTTAGTGCATTTCAGGTGTTTTTAGCGTCAAATGATTCAAATGATGAAAACACGCGAAGACGGAACACCTACGGCGCTCGGATCACGAGTTACGAACTAATCAAGACAAATATGTAAGCCTTACATATAGTGCCATCACATATGTAAGGGGGGGACGTGAAAAGAAGGAAAGCATTGCGCGCCGCGGCGAGAGAATTGCATGCCGCGGCGTGAGGCTCTCGGGTTTGATCCTAAAACATAGAAGCATTGCGCGCCGCGGCGAGGGAATTGTATGCCACGGCGGGGAGCTCTCGGGTTTTTGCATATTTTTCAGAAATTGTGTTGCACCGCGGCGGGGAAAATGCATGCCGCGGCGCGCCTATTCCTATTGCACATAGGATTCGTGTAAACCCTTACATCTATAAATACCCCCTTAGAGTCCCCCTTACATACAACTCGAAACAACTTGACCAATTCATACACAACTCTTCCTCTTCTCAATTTTGCGACCCAAACACGACATTCAATCAGTTTTGAGAGCGTTGCCACACTATAACGAAGCGAGAGACAAAATTCTAAGGATTCAAGGAAGCTAATGACAATCGAAGATAAAGCTTACGGAGGAGTACGTCAACCGATCCATAAGCGGTATTTAGATTTAGGTTTTCCTTGTTGTTATAGAATTAATTCATCTTCTTTATTTGTTAAAGTGTATTATCATATTTTATTTGTCTATGAATAATAATATGAACATGTCTGGCTAATTTAATTATGGATGTTTAGTTTATGTTGCCATGTTTGCTAGAATTGTGTATGGTGTATCTTTTTGACTTATGAATAAAATACTTTTTGATTAAGAGCATGTTTAAATGTTTGATTATGAATAATCATGGGCCCATTTGATGTTCGTAGTTAGATTGAAAAACCTAAGAATTTAGTTAGAGGAACGTCACCTTAACTCTATTCCGAAACACTTAATCAAAGATTCAAGTTAGTGACTTAGTCATAGCATTAATTTGATTGGCATGTTTTCCTTGCGCATAATTTGATTGCTATTTAATTTACCCCCGCCAAAGGCAGTTAATTAGTTAATCAACAAAGAAACCTACCCCCGCCAAAAGGAGTTTCGTAATTAAAAGGAAAGCCGGTAGTTTTGTTCATATAGGACGTTCATGTATCTCACCATACCTTTTCGATGCAAACATGGTTAACCACGCTAAACGTCCATACATCCTCTATTGATATTTTATTGAATTGATTGTTTGATTGCGATCTTGTTTTCGTTTGAGTAGCGTATTATTGTTCTCGTCACAAAAACAAACACCCTTTTTACAGTTTTACTTGCATTAGAATTCTAGTTACTTAGAGTTTCAGTTTCACTAGAACTCTATTTAATTAGTCTTTTATTTTCATTAGAACTCTATTTAGATTAAAAAGTTAGTTATTTAAAACCACTGCAATTCCTTGAGAGACCGACCTTGGAAGTTGCTTATCACTTTACTACGAGTGATTCGTACACTTGCGAGTACACATTTTAACACATCAGTGGGAGGCAACCCACCATATTCGGTAGTATTAACTTATTTTCTTTTCTTTATTTTCTTTTTATTTAGTTTAATTTTCTTTTTCAGTTTTTTCTTTATTTTATTTTAGTTTGAATTGTTTAACTTTGTTTAATGTTTTCTGTTTTTCATTTGACTTAGTTTTAATTTCAATTTGGATCTGAATTGGGATGTAAATCTTTGAGGTTTCATACATGTTTCTTGCACACTAATTGCTTCATCATGAGAAAAGCAAGGAACAATGAACCGGAGCGTACGTGTAGTATACACAATCTCATACGAAAGAGGGCTAACTTCTCTCACTTTTTCTTAATTTCTTTTGTTTCTCTTTTTAACATTGAGGACAATGTAGGAATTAGGTTGGGGCTGGGAAAAATACTCCATGAGCATGAAATTAACCAAATTTAAATTTTTAACTTTTGTCACTTGAATTGTGTTAGGTTAGTGTCGTGTTTACTTGAGTCAATCCAGAAATCTATGATATTAACATGATTGTAATGACGGTGACATATGAGAGATGTTAGATTTTTACCTAAGCAACGAAGCACATAAATGTTGGATTTATCTAATTTGAGGGTTTTGTGGTACATGTGGTAGTTTGCATGGTTAGTATAACTATTTTGATTTGTGGAATGTATGCATGTTCATGATATGTTTTAAGTCTCAACAATCTCTAGAACTCATTTGAAAACCCATTAAAGCGAAATAATAGAAACAAAATGCCACTTAGAAATGATTTAGGCCATCTTTGGACCGTTTGAACTTTTCATGCCTCCCCGCAATATTTTATCAATAGCACACCCTTGAACTCAACATTGACATACGTTGTACTACCCTTAGTGATAAGAGTACTCAATGTAATATTTGATTTTCATGAGCAATTATGTTATATTTGTCTTGCTTCATCAAAAAAAAAATGAATGATGATTGAAATAACGAGCAAGAAAAGTAGAGAAAGAAAATCAAGCAAAAAGATCCAAAGGACATATGAATTTAAGGGAGGATGAAAAAGAACAATTAGTGGAAAAAGTTGAAAATATGTTTGTGAAATAAAAAGTACTCTTATCATATGAAAACATCATTTTCGTACTTTCATAATCACACACCTAGCCACAACTTTATAAGCTTAATGAAATCCTTTTGATTCTAGGTAGTTTGTTTCTATATTAGTGGAGATGAGTTTGAAAAACGAGCATATGGAGTTTGTAAGTGCTAAAATTCACATTCATATTTTACGTGCACATTTATGAGATATTGAAATGTAATCTATGAATATCATGCATGACACGGTCAGATAGTATAACTAACGGGTTTGTGGTTTGATTGGTTGTTCAAAATTCGATTACCATGATGAGTTTGATGTTTGGACTGTTTTTGAGCTTAGGTGATGTTTAACTATTTCATGTATCATTCGTTGTTAACAATTTTTGAGACATATGCATGGATTGATTCAAGTATTGTTAGAGTCTTTATTAGTTTTGAGAGTCGTACGATGTTTGTGGGTATCATTACTGGAAACCCTCACGAGACTATAACTCGTCCACTAGGGCCACCTAGGGGTTTAAAGGCTTGTTGCATATGCTAAATGCAACCGTGACAATCTACGGAAGTGATTTAGGTTAGGTTAGTTTATTTGTTTGTTTTTATTTATTTATTTTTTTTAGGTCGCTTCACTTGCTAGAGACTAGCAAGAAGCTGGTTGGGGGTTGTGATGAGTGCTCGAAAAGCACTAATATTTCGTGATTAATTGTGCTTAATTGTTTGATATATAGATTTATTATTATTGTTTATTCAATTAATTTCATAAATCTATCCATTCGGAGTCACGGGTATATTTTAGTGCATTTCAGGTGTTTTTAGCATCAAATGAGTCAAATGATGAAAACACGCAAAGACGGGACACCTACCGCTCTCGGATCACGAGTTACGGGCTAAACAAGACAAATATGTAAGCCTTACATATTGTACCATTACACATGTAAAGGGGTAAGCATGAAGTGAAGGAAAGCATTGCGCGCCGCAGTGAGGGAAATACATGCCGCGGCGAGAGGCTCTCGGGTTGCATCCTGGGAAACATGGAAACATTGCACGCCGCGGCGAGGTAATTGCATGCCGCGGCGGGGAGCTCTCGTGTTTTTACATTATTTTCAGAATTTGTGTTGCGCCGCGGCGGGGAAAATGCATGCCGCGGCGCGCCTATTCCTATTGCAATCAGGAATCCCTTACATCTATAAATACCCCCTTAGACCCCCCTTACACAACAGAACTCGAACTTGTACACAACTTTTTATACACTACAATTTTGCGACCAAACACTACATTCAATCAACTTTGGGAGTTTTGCTACACAAAAACAAAGCAAGAGAAACCATTCTAAGAATCCAAAGAAGCCGTCGACAATCGAAGATAAAGCTTTTGGAGAAGAACGCTATCCCATCCATAAGCGGTATTTAGATCTAGGTTTTCTTTGGTGTTGTAGAATTCTATTTTTCTTCTTCTTTCGTTTGAGTGTATGTTCATATTTTATTTGTCTATGAATATTAATATGAACATGTCTGGCTAGTTTTATTGTGCATGTTTAGATATTTAATTATGAATTATCATGGGCCCATTTGAGATTCGTAGTTAGGTTGAAAGATCTTAGAATTTAGTTATAGGAACGTCACCTTAACTTTATTCCGAAACACTTAATCAAAGCTTCAATTTAGTGACTTAGTTATAGCATTAATTTGATTGGCATGTTTTTTCTTGCGCATAATTTGATTACTATTTGATTTACCCCGACCGAAGGTAGTTAATTAGTTAATCAACAAAGAGATTTACCCCGACCGCAGGCAGTCTCGTAATTAAAAGGAAAGCCGATAATTTTGTTTATATAGAAAGTTCATGTTATTTCACCATACCTTTTCGATGCAAGCATGGTCAACCAAGCTAAACGTCCATACATCCTCCATTGATCTTCAAATATATCTGAATTGATTGTTAAATTGCAATTTTGTTTTCGTTTAATTGCTCGTACTTTGTTCCCGTTACAATTCCAACTTGTTTACAGTTTTACTAGCTTTAGAATTCTAGTTACTTAGAATTTTAGTTTTATTAGAACTCTATTTAATTGGTATTTTATTTGCTTTAGGATTCTAGTTACTTAGAGTTTTAGTTTCACTAGAACTCTATTTAATTAGTGTTTTATTTTCATTAGAACTCTATTTAGATTAAAAAGTTAGTTATTTAGAACCACTGCAATTCCTTGAGAGACCGACCTTGGAAGTTGCTTATCACTTTCCTACGAGTGATTCGTACACTTGCGAGTACACATTTTAACACATCAAGTTTTTTAATTAAAAGGAAAGCCGGTAGTTTTGTTTATATAGGACGTTCATGTTATTTCACCATACCTTTTCGATGCAAGCATGGTCAACCAAGCTAAACGTCCATACATCCTCCATTGATCTTCAAATATATCTGAATTGATTGTTAAATTGCAATTTTGTTTTCGTTTAATTGCTCGTACTTTGTTCCCGTTACAATTCCAACTTGTTTACAGTTTTATTAGCTTTAGGATTCTAGTTGTTTAGAGTTTTAGTTTTACTAGAACTCTATTTAATTAGTATTTTAGTTGTTTTAGAATTCTAGTTACTTAGAGTTTTAGTTTCACTAGAACTCTATTTAATTGGTATTTTATTTGCTTTAGGATTCTAGTTACTTAGAGTTTTAGTTTCACTAGAACTCTATTTAATTAGTGTTTTATTTTCATTAGAACTCTATTTAGATTAAAAAGTTAGTTATTTAGAACCACTGCAATTCCTTGAGAGACCGACCTTGAAAGTTGCTTATCACTTTCCTACGAGTGATTCGTACACTTGCGAGTATACATTTTAACACATCACCAGTCATGTGGCATTAAGGAAATCATAAGTGGTATGGGAGACTAAAAGGTTTATTCAAGTCTACCCTGCAACCTTTCTAATTGGTGATGGTCAAGGGAGGATCTATTTACAAGTAAGGAGGGGCACTTGCTCCACCTCAATTTTTAACAAATAAAATTTTAAGTGTAATATTTATGAAATTATAGATAATTATATATATGTACAAAATATTACTATATCCTACATGAATTTAAAATTTTAAATTTTTAATACTCAATAACTCAATACAAACTTAATAATTTGCACATATTTTTACTAAAATAAGATATTATAATATATTTTTTAATTAAAAATAATTAATTAATATTATTTTTTATTGTATATATGGTGTCCCTCTTAAATATAAATTCTAAATCTGTCATTGGTAATAGTTTTAACCAAAATGTTAAATTTTAACACTAAATGCAATTAAATTTGCACGCAAACCCTGGTATGTCATGTGGCAGAATAACTTAGAAAATGATGAAGTTATTCACTTTTTAAGAAATTCTGCCAGATATATCATAGTTGATATAAGTGCAAATTTATATGTATTTAACATTAACTAGTAATATTGCCACAAACAATAATTTATTAATAAAAAATTTATTCAGTAATAATTTAACTGAGTTGTAATTAATAATAAAAATAAAATAAAAATTTATATAATTTTTATTGTGGCAATATGAATACTCTTAACATTTTAGTATCTTTTACATGGATATGTAGTGCCAGTAGTGGTGTAAAATGATTTGCTTTGGAACAATAATAGGAGGCATACTATGTAAGTGTGCCAGGCCAGATGTGACCCGTTAAGGTATGGTTTAGATGAATTCGGCCCGTTTCAAATGTTGGAGTTTGTTACATTTTCTTTCTCAAGCTTATTTATTATTATTTTTTTTTTTTCTGTAATATAAACTTTCTTCACCTCAATGCATTCACCCCAATCTCACATGGTTATGACAAAAAGAAAAGCAGGGCTCGAAAACTGACTTTTTCTAATTACAATTAATCTGATGAAATAGGATAATTTGAGATAAAAAGAACATGGTGGTTTGGAATTGGAAGTCAGAAAGGATAACAAGAAATTGTCAAAGAAGTTTTGGGCTAATTGGCTAAAGCAATGACGCGTGCAATCTATCTATCCAATTGATCTCCAAAAAAAAAGTGTTTAATGAAAGACACCAGAAGAGCAATGAAGTGGAAAATAGCCTGTCATTTTTCTAACGTATAACCTACTTTCATGTACCAGATAAGAGAAGAATGAAGCTAAATGATAAAAGCGAAAGTTTTATCTTCATCGGCTGTAATGGTAATTCGAAGGGATATAAATTGTACTCATAACAATAAAATGATTGTAATTAATTTTTTTTTTTTTGTCACATTCAAGCCTCGAACTCGAGAGCTCCACCTTATTATGGTGGTTACAATGCCGTTTGGCTACTAAGGCCTTGGCGATTGTAATTAATTAAAATGTGAGAAATAAGGAGAAATTTTTTATCTCTATTTAGCACAACAAAAATTTTATTTCCAATATAACAATAGTAATATTATTCCATTCCATTCCACTGATATCAACATTCTCATCAACTTATATATATGTTTGATGTTTTCTATGCTAAATGGATACCTAGAGGCTATAGATATAAATATCGTTGCCCCATACTAAATATATGCTATATGAAACCGAAGCATCAAATTACGGGAAAGGGTTTTGAACATAAACAAGTAACACGCCAGTGGTATCACTCTCAATCGATACGATGTGTCATTACAGTAGTTAGACAAATTAAAGATCATTATTAGTGTGACAATGTATTGTCTCAACTTAGCATTTGAGCAATTCAGCTATATTATGTATACATCTTTTATAAAAGCTTATATATCTTTATTAGTGTTTCCATCGTCTTGAATTCTTCACACAGTTATAACAGCCCTAGAAAGGTGAATGATGAAGATATAATTCAAGAACGCGTAAGCGATAACGACGGTGCTTGCGCCAAGTTTGCTGTATAGCACAAGCTGCCATCTGTCGAACCTTTAATGAGGTCCGGTTTTGAATTACTTGGTTTGAGAAGTGTGACCCAAAATTACGGACTATTTTCTTCAAGTCTTCATATGTTATAGCCAAGGCCTCAACTTCTGTGTGTGTTTTAACATTTGTGGGTGAGATGGGGACACCAAATAAAGAGGTGAAGACTAACGCTGTCCATTCAACAATTTCTGCTCCAAGAAAACTACCTTTCTCAAGACATTCTGCATACATTGAACTTAGAACATCGCTTCCTTGGTTGGATTTGAAGGTATATGCACTTCCTTGTGTGATATAAAGCATCAAACCAAGTGGTTCTCCCTCGTGAACAATGTAACTACGCTCGGGATACATGAACGACTCCATATGTTCAATGATCTCTTTCAGTACTTGATCATCTACATTTTGAAGCATTGGAACCTGATGCATGAATTGAAAATTATTTTATTCAATTGCGTGTGTGCGCTAAATGAGCTAGCTAGCTTCTTTGAGCTCATCAGATGCATGAATTGAAAATTTACTCTTTCATAAGAAATGAAGGAACTTACTTTCTTCAAGTCGGAAGATTTTATAAGTTGTTCCTTGAAAAATCTTTTATCCGTAGAGTCAAGGATCTGATACATATTTAGATCCACATCAAACTTTTTCTTCGTTTTCAAGTGGCACTGAATTGTGGGCATGATTTTCTTGATATCAACTATTTTATTAAGATCATGAGAGGTTAACCACGACTTTAAATCTTCTTCTTTCAATTTCATCTTTAATCTTATCTTCTCCGTTCTTGTAGCTTCGAATTGCATGAATGTCTATGTTAAACTACCAAGCAAGCTTTAGTTCAAGAGTTACCATGAAAAAAACATATAGAAAAAGAAATACTAAATTATCTAATACCGACCTGAACATTTCCAATGAGATATATAAACATGACGAGTCCAAGGACACAAATAACCGCTGCAAAGCTGGTTTCGAATATGCCTGTACTTGGTTCAAGATTCGAGCCAAAAGAACTGCACTAGCATGCATAACACATTCAACAGCAGCAAGTGATAATAAAGGGATAAAAGATGTATTTCCTCCCTCAGTTTGCAACAAAATGTTGGCGAAAGTTATTAGAACAATAAATGAAGTAAAGCAGATATATATTCTTTCTTTGCTGGGATGATTAAAATTGCCTCAGCCTTCCTCTAGTTATAAAGATTAATTCAAAAGCTCTTTCTTTTTTTTTCCTTCTCCGAAATACTCTCATTGATGGAGAGGTGTAAATATAAATACAATTTAATAATACAATAAAATATATTATGTAAGTTAAAAAGGCGGACCATAGCCTAATAAAGTGGCAGCCAATTAGCTTTTAAAATGTGAGCAACCTAATTTACTATATTATGGTAAAATGTATTTATCCTTTAAATAATTTTTACATCTCATTAAATTAATAATGAGATTGAAAATTTTCATAACACAAAGGACTTCATCACATATCAAAAAAATAAAGTTAAACTAAAATTTAATTTTTAAATATAAAAATAATAGGTAATAATGCCAATTAAGAGCAATTCGGTCTTAATAGAAAATACAGTCTTCATAGAAGAGGCAAGAGAGTGTTAAATCTCTATAAATAAGGCAATTAGGCTTTCGTTGATGAGGTAGTCATTGGAAAAGATTCATACAATAAAAAAAATTTGAAATTAATGAAAATTTCAAGAAACTAACAAGTATGAGATGTGAGTAAAAATAAAATAACCAACAAATAAATTTGATAAGAAAATAATAACCAAAACAATTAAGTTATCAATACATTTGGTAATAAAAAAACAATAACCAAAATAATTAAGTTTATGAATACGTTTTGTAAAAAAATAATTAAAATAGAAATAGTAAATTGTTGTTAATAAATAAGAATTGTGCAGTTGAATTTTTTTTGGTAATATATTTTAAATTAAAAAAAAAAAAAAAAACACATGTCAATTTTGTTTGTTCTAAATGAATTTACGAAGGAAAAAAAATTGTAATAGAAACAAAAGGATAGAACTTGCAAAAGTTGTTGATAGTTTGAGAATCTAGACTACTGCATTTAGTATTAGGGAAATAAACATATATTTTCATAAAATACAAAAAAAAATTAAAATTAAAATAAGGGAGTGATTTTTCTAGACAAGATGATACAAACATGAAGATTCCATTTTAGAAGAAACAAACCAATTTTATTTTCATTGTTAAGCCGTTTTTAACCCTAAATAAATGGACATGAAAACAAAAAAACAAAAAGTAAGATGTGTACAAATTTGATTTTAGAAATAAAAAAGAAAAGATTATAAAGAAGAGAGAATCAATTTCATGAAAGTCTTTAAAATATATGCTTGTGTGATTTGTATTAAAAGCCATTTACATTCCGTTGTTATTGTTCTGTTAAGAAGAATAAGTACTTTTATAAAGATGTTATAGATGGGGATGAATTTTCTTTGTATTTTCGGCAATGGAAAACATTTTACTGCTACCAAAATTAAATTCAAATCTCAAAATTATTGAGTAATTTTTGGGACGTGTTTGTATCTAAACATAAGACTGCATTTCTATATATCTTTTACGGCACAGCGGTCCCCCCTCCCCCCTCCCTTTTCTTATGCAGGTGCAGTCCAGAGTTTTATTTTTTTAATTTTGAAAAAATTAATTTTTTTGTCATATTATTTTCTTTCTCAGGAACATTTTTTTTTTTTTTTTTTGTAAATTTAAAAAAAAAATGCAAAATCCCAAAATTACCTCCTTAAAAGTCGCATGATAACTACATGCTAAGAAATTGATAATTTTTTTGAAAAATATAACTTTTTAAAATACTATGAACTTAGGTATACCACTTAAAATATTTGATTATAGTATACTTTTTGAAAAAAAAATAAGAGATTGAATACTAAACTTCCAATTAAGGTCATGTTTGATAATTATTTTAATTTCTAATTTCTATTCCTTTAAAATTAAATTTCAAATTTAAATAAGTGTGATAAGATTAATTAGGGAAAAATGGCTCCATGTTTTCATATATATATATATATATATATAACTACATACCTCATATTTCGCATACCCCATAGAAGAGTCCGCATGAATTTTATTGGAAAAGACATCGACTCTAGAGTATCAGACTTGACAGCATCAAACATTCCAAAATCAAAGACCGTTGGGTTTAGTGGATTTACTGGGCATAAGTCATTTAGAAATATCAAATCCCTCTTGGCATGATTTTGACACTCAAAATCACTAAGATCACATGATCCATTGCGATTTTGACAAGCATTATACCAACAATATGTCTCTCGTTGAATTGAAAATAAATACCAAAAAGCTCCAGTTACCTGTATCACATAGAATAATTAAAATGTTTTTACTAAATTTTAAATCTAAAATAAGGTATATATGGAGATGTTGGAATTATTATTATAGAAGAAGAAGCTTATGCAAAATTAAACAATGTTAATCATAAACATAATAAAAGTGATTAGTAGACATACATGGCTGGCCGTCAAGTAGAGAAATAAATTCAATAAACCTTGAACCCAAGCATTGAGAGCACGATTAGCAGCATGCGATTTAAGCCGCTTAAACAATATGACAATTCGATAACTCCTCGGCAGATATGGCATAAATAGCAAGATGTTTAGAATCATCCTCGTATTGCATTCATTCCAAACATATTTGCTGTTTTTCATTTTGGTAAAGAAACATAAAATTATCACCTGCATGCATGCACATGTTAATCACATTCAGTTCAGTATGATGATAATGACCAAAAATTGGATGTCAAACAAATTGTAACTAAATGTTATTTGGTAGTGCATGAACAGCTAGACTGACCTGAGGCATAGGGAGAATAGCAAGTATATCAACTATGATATCACGGAACTGAGGCTTTCTTGCTATCTCATTAGCTCTTTGAACTCTTGTTGTTTTGATCTTGTTTTCCTTAGCAATTAATTCGCTTTTATTTACATTTTGTGATATTTCATGGAGGCCTGGGTCACCCTTTAATAGTGCACGAATCTGGAAAATTATATCAATCGCGTAAAAAAGATCGGTGAAAGATCGTATTGAAAGAATTACAATCATCAATGTTCGATCAACTTCAAGGCACTTGTTATGGTTCTGGATGATTGGAATGTATAGCATTGAAGGATCTGCTGCGATTCCAATAACAGTTGCTATAAAGAAGATGGAATTCCATATTAGAAGGTTTCCTTGAGATTCAATTGATTTTTTAAAATTTATATCTTTTGCTTCATCATCATCTATTACTCCTACTTTTTTATCCATTTTCATTCAGCTTAGCTGCAATGATCCGGTGTCGTATTGTCTCCTGCAGACCAAATTTGACAGTCGTCAAAGTTGAAATACTCCGTTCAAGCTGGAGAGGAATTTCATGGCAAAATTAGAAAGGTGACTCTTATTTTCTTTCTAAGTATTTTTCTCATCTTTAATTACATGACATAATTCTTTTAATACGTGAAGTTTCACTTTTATTCTCTTTAAGGAAAAAAAAAAAAAAATATGTTGCTTTTCCCACTATGAAAAAGATATGTTGCTTTTCCTAATATAAAAAAATATATGGTTTATCCACGTAAAATAAATTAAGTTATAAGAAAAACAACATATTTTTTTTTCTTCTTTAAGAAGTTAAAAATAAAACAATATAAATAAGTGGATCCTCTATATTTCGGATGATTTTTCTTTCTACCATTTTTAGTAAGAAACAAAAATGTTGGGAAAAAAAAAAAGCTTTGTATTGCATAAATCTCTTCGTACATCGAGTTTAGTTTTTAACTCCTTCCAACCGGTGCACATATCTTTTTTTTTATTACAATGTAAAAAATATAATTTTTTTTTCCGTTTTCATAACATAAAAAAAAATTAAAATTAGATTAAACCAAAAAAAAAATTTGGAAGTCCAGGGATTAATTTTGTCGTTTGCATAATATAACTAAACATGAAACTGTAAGGACGCATCATAAATGTTATCGGTATGTTTTTTAACTATATATGTTCAAATTCTAACATAAAATGGTATATATATAATTTTGACCCAAAAAAAGAAAAAAGAAAAACAAAACAAAATAAAAGAAAAGAAAAGAAAACAAGGAGAGTTAATTTGTTAAAATGTTACCTGGAGCTGATAAATAGCAATTTTTGTCTTATATCCTTGTTTTATAATTTTGAAACTCTAGAGAAATGAATAGTTGTAAATACTTGATCATCGATCAGGAGACTGAAGGCAGTGGTTTATTTATATAGTGGCCCAAAAGAAAAGAATGTACATCAAGGATTCGATTAGATAACTAGCAAGCAAAGTATAAGTGCGTGGGTAAGATTTTTCCATTACACTGTTTCAAAAGCATTGTTTTTTAAGAAGAGGTGTCAATTCGTGCGAGTTGGACTAGCTCGAGTTGGCCTAATCTAACACGGCTCAAATTGGTTCAACTCTAACTCAATTCAAATTTAATTCGAGCTAGCAAAAGTGAGCCAGAACCCAAACCAAACACAAACGAGTTTGCTCAAACTTACTCAAAGTAGTTCAAATTGTTAATTATATATATTTTTTAGTTAATATGACTTATTTTTATTAAAAGAATATGTTTAATAATTAAAGCTCAAACAACATTACATAAAATAAAAAAATATATATAAATATAAGAAAAAAATAATTATTAAAGCAAAAAGTTAATTACTAAATTAATTAGGTAATGAGTAATGCATTAAAACCTAAACATGCAAAAGTTAAAAATCGTCATGCCCTCATGAAAAATCACATTTAAAATAAAGAGTTCTCAAGTCTAAATAAAATTTCTTCTACTTATTAAATAAAATAAATAGAGATGAATAGATTAAATAAATATACTTACTAAAAAATGAAGAGTTAAAGTAAATTAAAATATTACATGAGAACATAACTTTTTTTTATATACACTAGAATAAAACTTTAACTATTACATAATATATAATTCTTAAGACAATAAAAAACTAGAAAAGATAATAGTTTAACACAAGTTGATAAAAAAAATTGAAATTTTTACTTCAAAAACTAATACCTAATCGATTCAAAAATAGAAACTTCGTAATACTAATTTAAATTAAATATAAATATTATTTTTTTGTTTAAAAAGTTAGGTAGATTTAAACACTAAATGCATTAACATCAAAGAATGTAACATAATATTGTGACAAAATGAATAAGTTATAATTATTTATTCATTATCAGCTTATTTTCAAAAGAAAATGGAAGAAAAATAACTAATATATTATAAAAGAGAAGTACTGAAAGAAATGAAAGATTATTTTAATTTTAATATAGTCTGTTTTATTTTATTACTTAAAATTTAATTTAATTTAATTTAATTTCTGGTTAATGGGCTGGCTCTAACCCAGTTTAAATTTTTTCAGGTTATTCGAGCTAGGTCGAAAAAAACCCAAATTTAATTCTTTTCGTGTTCGATTTGTGTTTTTCGATTTGGGTTTGATTCGATTAATCGAACTATTGCACAAATCGCCACCCCTATTTTTAAGTGTCTGTTTTGATATCAAAAAGTGATTCCTAATGCCCAAGACACTTCTCTCAACTCTTAAACTATTAGACCATTTTCAAGATAAGTACTTTCATTTTGAGAAGCATTTTAGGAGAAATAATGGGCCCATTTGAAAACATTTTTTCTTTTTATTGAAAATACTTTTAAATGTATTAAATTAAAGTGTCACCCATTTTTGCTAAGACAATGTCTTAATTGTCTATTATGAAAATAAAGTGACTAAAGTATCATAATACACAAATAAAATAACTCCTAGGAAACTAAATCCTTCTTTTTTATGTTCGAAAAGATAAAGGTGGCATTGACGGTTGATAAAGACAACTTCATCTTTTGAGAGGAAGCTATGTCTTCATGTACTTGATGAAAACTTTCTTATTTTTAAATATTTTGAATGTTCATCTATGGGGATTAATTATTATAAAAGATAATATACTAAAATAACTAAGAAAAAAACATATTTTAATAATTCGAAAGTTTTGTAAGAGTACTACAAAATGATAGATGAATTTATTATTATAAAAGATAATATACTAAAATAACTAAGAAAAAAACATATTTTAATAATTCGAAAGTTTTGTAAGAGTACTACAAAATGATAGATGAATTTTGTTCACTCTTCTAATATTAAAATGTTAAGTAATTATCGATTAATGTTAACTAATCATAATTGAAGTGGACCTACTATTGACAGTTGTTGCAAGTTTATTAGGGTTGGTCAATTGTTGACCTATTATTGATACAAGTCAAATGATGTAGATTTCATCTCCTTAAAAATACATGAAGTCGAAAGATATGATTCGGTCATTAAAATTTATATTGCATGGACACATGAAGCATTCATGCTACAAGCATGTATAGTGTGAGGATTAGTGAGTTGTTAGTTAAGTTATCAACACGTGGGTTAGTTGGTTTGTTATAACAAACTGTAAAGGACCTATTGCTTCTGTTGCATGTGATATTGTTAGAGTACGTGTATATATAAATATTGATCTCGCTGAGCTCAGGCATCAGCTTCAGCATTCTTCATAATCTTCAGATACTTCTCTCTTCATTCTTGTTTTTCTACAGAGCTCCATCTTGAGCTCTTGTATGGTATCAGAGCCTATTGATTCTTGGAGTTTCTTGTGAAGTGCTTATCCATGGCTGAAGCTATAACAACAACTGAAAAGATTGATAGAGATGATGATCTCCTGACTCGGCAGTTAGCACAACTTGCTATTACGATACCGCCAACTAATGTTTCAATTGGTGTTAAGCTTGATCGGAGCAACTTTCTCATCTGGAAAGAACAAATGCTCAGTTTACTTTCAGCTTATGGCGTGGAAGGTTTTGTTGATAGAACTAAATCAGAACCACTTCAACTACTTGAAGGTACCTCTAAAACTAATCCTGAATATGCTCTTTGGACTCGCATAAATGGAGTTATTAAGAGTTGGATATATAGCTCTATTTCTGGAAATCTGTCTGGAGTTGTGTCAGGAAAGACAACAGCTTATGAAATGTGGAAAACTCTCGAACGAAATTACATTGTTTCATCTAAGACTAGAGTGATGGAATTGAAGTTACAATTGCAAACTACTAGGAAGGATAATCTTTCTATTTTGGATTATTTTGATAAAATGAAATCACTTGTTGATGAATTAGCTGCAATTGGAAGAGCCGTGGATGATCAAGATTTGATAATCTTGATTCTTGGAGGTCTAAGTCCTAGATTTAATCCCTGTGTTTGCTCCATTAATCGTGGAGATGTAAGTCTTGATGAAGCTAAGAGTCAGCTTCTGTCATATGAGAATCTGCTCATTCAACAGGATAAAAACGAAGATAATCAAGTTTATCAAGCTAATTACAGTCACGCAGGTTTACATTTCAATAAATCTAAATCAACTAATTCTTCTCAGCAAGGTTCCTTCAATAATAACAACAATAGATCTAATTCCAATCAAGTCAGTAGAGGTCGTGGAGGTCGAACAAATGGAAGAAGTGGTCGTGGTAGCAATCAGAATAATGTTCAATGTCAGTTCTGCTCTAAACAAGGTCATGTTGCTTCAGTTTGTTATACTTTGAGGAATTTATTGTCTGGTAACAATAATCACAATTCAAATGCTTCCAATACAAATCGTGAAGGTCATTCAGCTTTTGTTGCTTCTTCTTCCAATACAAATGGTTCTCATCCTGCTTCTACTCCAGATAATAGTAATTGGATACTTGACAGTGGTGCTAGTCACCACATAACTAACGAAGCAGGTAACTTGTCTGGTGTAACTACATATGCTGGTTCAGATGGAGTATTAATAGGAAATGGAGGTAAGATTCCTATTTCTAATATTGGTACAACTTTGCTTCATACTGATAACGCTGATTTCCATTTAAAGAATGTTTTACATGTTCCTTCCATGTCTTCAAAACTTGTTTCAGTTAGTAAACTTTGCAAAGATAACTCAGTTTTTGTTGAAATTCATGGTGGATATTTTCTTGTTAAGGACACGCTTTCGAAGAGGGTTCTTCATCAAGGAGTTGCTGATAAAGGACTTTACAGATTTTGGAATAAAACAGCTTATGGACATAATGCTGCTACTGGTTGTCAGGCTATGCTAGCTAAAAGTTCTCTTTGGCATGATCGTTTAGCTCATATCTCAGAACCTGTTCTTGCTAAATTTCTTAGTAGCAATCAAATAAAAGTTGTAAACAATGTAAATAAGGATGTTTCATGCACAGCTTGTGCTATGGCCAAAACTCATAGACTTCCTTTTATTTCTTCTCATGTAAATGCAGTTAGTCCTTTTGATTTGGTGTACATTGACATATGGGGACCTGCTCCTCAAACCAGTGTTAATGGTGAACGATACTTTTTGCTCATAGTAGATGATTGTACACGGTTTTGCTGGATTTATTTTTTACACACTCGAGATCAGTCTGTTTCTGTCTTTTTAAAATTCAAGGCAATGGTTGAATGTCAGTATAACACTAGAATTAAAAAGGTGCAAAGTGATGGTGCTGGTGAGTTTAAGCCACTGGCTCGAACTCTTGAGAATTCTGGTATTGTTTATCATCTCACTTGTCCCCATACTTCTTCACAGAATGGAATGGTTAAGTCTCGCATTAGGAGAATTGTTGATGCTGGTTTGGCTCTTCTGTTTAGATCGCATGTGCCTTTGGCTTATTGGTCTTTTGCCTTTCGAACTGCAGTTTATACGCTTAACAGAGTTCCTAGTAAAGTTTTAGCTTTCACTTCTCCTTATACTAAGCTGTATGGTATTCAACCTGCTGTTGATTTTATGAAAGTATTTGGTTGTTTGAGTTTTCCATGTTTACGACCATTTAATCACAATAAGTTGCAGGCACGTTCCAGCATTTGCACTTTCCTTGGTTATGCTCCTCATCAAAAGGATTATCTTTGTCTTGACATGCACACTAAGAAAGTTATCACCAGTCGACATGTGATCTTTTCTGAAACTGAGTTTCCCTTTTCTTCTACTATTTTGTCTCATTCAGAATTGACTACTCAGTCTTCTTCTGTTCATATTCCAGCCTGGCTTATGCCTGGTATGGCTGACTTATCAGTCCCTGTACCTACTCAGTCTGCACCCACTCAGTCTGCACCTACTCAGTCTGCTTCTACTGTCACACCTTTTCAGCCTTCTGCTCATTCTGATTCAACTTCTTTTACTTCATCTCATGAGCACTTATTTCCACGTGATCAGTCTCCCACTAGTCAGCCTTCTGTTTCTAGATCTCAGCCCACTAGTTCATCTTCACATAATTCTCAGCCTATGAGTTCCATTCCTGGTATTCAACTTGAAGTTGTTTTGCCTTGCCCTAATGTGTCTTCACAACATCCTATGCTTACCAGGTCTAAAACTGGGCACTCAAAACCAAAAACATGTCTCTTCTCTCACTCTCCTTTGTTGTCTCCTCCCACTTCTTTCAAAGAGGCCATTAAAGTACCTGCCTGGCATGCAGCTATGTCTACTGAATATCAGGCTTTAATAGCTAACAACACGTGGTCTTTAGTAGATCCTCCTATTGGTGAGAAAGTTATTGGAAATTTGTGGGTGTTTCGAACAAAACAGAAAGCTGATGGTACTCTTGATAAATATAAGGCACGTTTAGTTGCTAAGGGTTATTTGCAAACTCCTGGTTTGGATTTTACCGAGACATTTAGTCCTGTCATCAAGCTCACCACTGTTCGAATTGTTTTGTCCATTGCTCTCCATTTTAACTGGGATATCAGACAACTTGATATCAATAATGCCTTTCTCAATGGCGATCTTGAGGAAGCAGTCTTCATGCGTCAACATCCAGGCTTTGAAGATCCTCTTTCTCCTACCAAGGTGTGTCATCTTCACAAAGCTCTTTACGGTCTTAAACAGGCTCCTCGGGCCTGGTTTTATAAACTCCAACAGTGGCTGTTTTCTTGGGGATTTGTTGGCACTAAGAGTGATACCAGTTTGTTTGTCAAACGCTCTTCTCATGAGGTTATGTTTGTCCTGGTCTATGTTGATGATATCGTGTTCACTGGTTCCAATTCTTCTTCTCTTCAGTCTTTTATGACTGCTCTCCATGAGAAGTTTGCTCTTAAGGATATGGGCTCTCTCAAGTTCTTCTTGGGTATTGAAGTCACTCGTTCTTCTCAAGGTCTTCATCTTAGTCAGTCCAAGTATGTTCATGACTTACTTCTTAAAGCTGGTTTGACTGATTCCAAGCCCCTTTCAACTCCCATGGCTTCAGGGGGTGTATTGAGCATTAAAGATGGTTTGTTACTTGATGATCCTTCTCATTATCGAAGTCTTGTTGGTTCTTTGCAATATTGTGTAGTCACCAGACCAGAGATTGCATTCTTTGTTAACAAACTTTGTCAATTTTTAAGTACTCCAACTGATGTACACTTGAAGGCTGCTAAAAGGATACTACGATATCTTAAAGGTACAATAGACTATGGACTGATGTTAATGAAGCCAAGGGTGTTGGATTTGTTTGGTTATACAGATTCAGATTGGGCTAGCGATCCTGATGATAGAAGAAGCACAAGTGGTTATTGCATGTTTTTTGGAGGAAATGTGGTAAGCTGGTCTTCTACAAAACAGAAAATTGTTGCAAGATCCTCAGCAGAAGCTGAGTATAGATCATTGGCCAATGGTTCGGCAGAAATTGTTTGGATACAGTCCTTACTTGGTGAAATAGGATTTTGTTTATCTGGAATTTCAAAGCTATTATGTGACAATCAAAGTGCTCAACACTTAGCAAGAAATCCAATACAACACTCACGCACAAAACACATAGAAATAGACTGTCATTTTGTTCGAGATTTGGTGCTGCAGAAAAGGCTTGATATAGAATTTTGTTGTTCAAGTGAGCAGCTGGCAGATGTCTTTACAAAACCGTTGCCTGGCCCTGGTTTTATTTCTTCTAGAAGCAAACTAATGGTATTAAGTAGACCATCAGTTTGAGGGGGTGTACAAGCATGTATAGTGTGAGGATTAGTGAGTTGTTAGTTAAGTTATCAACATGTGGGTTAGTTGGTTTGTTATAACAAACTGTAAAGGACCTATTGCTTCTGTTTCATGTGATATTGTTAGAGTACGTGTATATATAAATATTGATCTCGCTGAGCTCAGGCATCAGCTTCAGCATTCTTCATAATCTTCAGATACTTCTCTCTTCATTCTTGTTTTTCTACAAAGCTCCATCTTGAGCTCTTGTACATGCTAAATGACAAATATTAGCCATGAGTATGGATATACTCTAATTATAAAGAACATTTTTAAAGAAATGAAATAGAATTGGATCATATATGATCCGACATTCGAATTTAAATACACTTCCAGCAAGAAATAAACAAATCAATGCATGTACAAATTAACCATTCATGTACAAATCAATGTATGTACAAATTAACTATTAATAGCTGCTACTTGTTGCCAATGTTTTTCCAATATACTCCTCATGTCCTCATACGTAAGTGCTAAAGCCTCAACTTTTGTGTGGGTTTTAACATTCGCATGGTTGAAATTGAAACACCAAAACCCTCAATAAATCTCCTTTCTATCCACTCTAAAGTGTTCTTCTCCATAAAAATCACCTTTTACAAGACTTTTGATTCTTATGATATTAATGTTAGAATCATCTCTTCCACGATTAATATTATTATATTTGGTTTGATCAAAAGTCCACACAATACGTTGTGTGATAAACAGCATCAAATCTAATGGTTTTCTTTCTGTTACAATTTAGTTATCCTCTTTGTAATTCACCAGTTCTGGTTTATCGAAAAAATCTTCTATTAAAAATGTGTGTCTCTAATTGAGCCAATATTGTTGACTAAATTAAAAGCCCACCATGGAAGTCAAGAGTTGAGGCTATCTTCATGTCAAGGAATTCAAAAGTTTGTGCAACTAATTGAGAAATTGTGCAATCAATCCTTAACAATTTACACACAAATTTTCCTATAAATAGAGAAGGAAACCAAGGCATAAAAATCATCCCATCAACTGAGTTCAATAGCTGCAAATGTGAGAGAGAGAGTAAAAGTTTGAAAACTCCTTTTGGTAGCTTCAAAGTGTTGAAAATAACACATTTGGTAGTTTGGTAGTTCACTTTATAAACACAATTTGAATAGTGAATTATTCTCCTCGTCATTACCAGTGGATTATGCCTTATGCTGAACCACGTAAAATTTGTGTGTTTACTTTGTTATTTACTTTCTCTACGTTTGGTTACTTTAGTTGTTTGTTACTCAACTTACTATTTAGGAAAGTTCTGTCTAAGAAGATTGAAATTTAAATAGCTCCAGTGTTACCCTCCAACTTTTCATGAAAACTTTCTTATAATAATGGTATTCAAGTGAGTCTCGCACAACATCTTCTAGCACTTATCCTTGTACATTTCTTATGTTTCTATTATATATCATATATTGAATTAGAGTAATAAAAAAAAAAATTTAACCCATTATATATCAACAACTTATTATTAATTACAGTAATTCTGAACAATTTTCGCTAAATTTAGAGAGCAAGATTTTTAGCACTACAACAATAATGAAATTTTGGGATGGTTACAAATTAAAAAATTTGATAAACCGTCCTTAAATGAGTATTTCTAGAATGGTTAGGTGTTAATTTTCTAAAAAATTGAATAATTATTACTAAAAATGTCACATTTTGAGACGATTGATAACTGGCCCTAAAAATCTTTCCAAAGCAGAAAAACAACCCGGCACATAAAGCAATGACACCAACCCTGATTCCTCTTTTAAAATTAACATGTTAAATAATTATTGACTAAAACAACCCGGCACATAAAGTAATGACACCGACCCTGATTCCTCTTTTAATATTAACATGTTAAATAATTATTGACTATTGTTAAATAATTATTAACATATTATTCACATTCATATTTTACTTGCACATTTATGAGATATTAAAATGTAATCTATGAATATCATGCATGACACGATCAGATAGTATAACTAACGGGTTTGTGGTTTGATTGGTTGTTCAAAATTCGATTACCATGATGAGTTTGATGTTTGGATTGTTTTTGAGCTTAGGGGATGTTTAACTATTTCATGTGCCATTCGTTATTAACAATTTTTGAGACGTATGCATGGATTGATTCAAGTATGTTTTGAGTCTTTATTTGTGTCAGTTACGATGTTTGCAGGTATCATCACTGGAAACCCTCACGAGACTATAACTCATCCACTAGGGCCACCTAGGGGTTTAAAGGCTTGTTGCATATGCTAAATGCAACCGTGACAATCTACGGAAGTGATTTAGGTTAGGCTAGTTTATTTTATTTGTTTTTATTTTAGTTTTTAGATCGCTTCACTTGCTAGAGACTAGCAAGAAGCTGGTTGGGGGTTGTGATGAGTGTTCGAAAAGCACTAATATTTCGTGATTAATTGTGCTTAATTGTTTGATATATAGATTTATTATTATTGTTTATTCAATTAATTTCATAAATCTATCCATTCGGAGTCACAGGTATATTTTAGTGCATTTCAGGTGTTTTTAGCTTCAAATGAGTCAAATAATGAAAACACGCAAAGACGGAACACTTACGGCGCTCGGATCACGAGTTACGGGCTAAACGAGACAAATATGTAAGCCTTACATAACGAGCCATCACATATGTAAGGGGGTAAACGTGAAGAAACTGAAGACAACGTGCGCCGCGGCGAGGAAAAGTCATGCCGCGACGGGGAGCTCTCGGGTTTTTACATTATTTTTAGAATTTGTGTTACGCCGCGGCTGGGAAAATGCATGCCGCGGCGCGCCTATTCCTATGGCAATTAGGATTTGTGTAAACCCTTACATCTATAAATACCCCCTTAGACCCCCTTTACAATAGAACTCGACCAATTCGTACACAACTCTTATTTTTCACAATTTTGCGACCCAAACACTACATTCAATCAGTTTTGAGAGCGTTGCCACACTCTAACGAAGCGAGAGACACTATTCTAAGGATTCAAGGAAGCCAACGACGATCGAAGATAAAGCTTACGGAGAAGAACGCTATCCAATCCATAAGCAGTATTTAGATCTAGGATTTTCTTGTTGTTATAGAATTAATTCCTCTTCTCTTTTTGTTAAAGTGTATGATTATATTTTATTTGTCTATGAATATTAATATGAACATGAGCGGCTAGTTTAATTATGGATGTTTAGTTTGTGTTGCCATGTTTGCTAGAATTGTGTATGGTGTATCTTATTGATTTATAAATAAATTACTTTTTGATTAAGAGCATGTTTAGATATTTAATTATGAATAATCATGGGCCCATTTGATGTTCGTAGTTAGGTTGAAAAATCTGAGAATTTAGTTATAGAAACGTCACCTTAACTTTATTCCGAAACACTTAATCGAAGCTTCAAGTTAGTGACTTAGTCATAGCATTAATTTGATTGGCATGTTTTCCTTGCGCATAATTTGATTACTATTTGATTTACTCCCGCCAAAGGCAATTAATTAGTTAATCAATAAAGAGACCTACCCCCGCCAAAAGGAGTCTCGTAATTAAAAGGAAAGCCGGTAGTTTAGTTTATATAGGACGTTCATGTTATCTCACCATACCTTTTCGATGCAAGCATGGTCAACCAAGCTAAACGTCCATACATCCTCCATTGATATTTGAATTGATTGTTTGCTTGCGATCTTGTTTTCGTTTGATTGTCGTATGATTGTTCTCGTCACAATTCCAACTTGTTTACAGTTTTACTAGCTTTAGAATTCTAGTTACTTAGAGTTTTAGTTTTACTAGAACTCTATTTAATTGGTATTTTATTTGTTTTAGAATTCTAGTTACTTAGAGTTTTAGTTTTACTAGAACTCTATTTAATTGATATTTTATTTGCTTTAGGATTCTAGTTACTTAGAGTTTTAGTTTCACTATAACTCTATTTAATTAGTGTTTTATTTTTATTAGAACTCTATTTTGATTAAAAAGTTAGTTATTTAGAACCACTACAATTCCTTGAGAGACCGACCTTGGAAGTTGCTTATCACTTTCCTACGAGTGATTCGTACACTTGCGAGTACACAATTTAACACATCAAGTTTTTGGCGCCGTTGCCGGGGAATTGGCGTTTTAAATAATGTTCTTTTTAACTTTTTAGAGTTTCTTAATTATTTTTATTTGTTTATTTATTTTATTTGTTATCTTTTATTTATTTATTTATTTATTTATTTTATTATTCTAAAAATACAAAAAAAAAATCAAAAAAAAATAAAAAAAAATAGTGCTTTTAATTGCTTAATCTGTGGTGCTTTGATTTCTCTGTTGTTTTTGTTAGTTTTTGAAAGGTACCATTCATAGACAACATCAACAAATTTTAAAATGCACCTAATCAGGCTGGATACTGAAATCCATGAGCCAATACAAGGCCCTTTGAAGAGCTGCATGATATGACAGACATTGAAGTATGTAGCATTTGTGGTTTATATGGGCATTATGCTAATGTTTGCACTTTTGCAGGTGATTACTATACATCCACTAATTCAAACTTTGATCTTAATGAGGGATGTCACCCACCTTGGAATGATCCCTATTTTAGTACCTATAATCCTGAGTGGGAAAATCACCATAATTTTTCATGGCAAGCAAACTCTACCCCACCTTATGCCCAATACAACATTTGTGGTTGAAATTGGAACACTAAAACATGATAAATCAATATTTATCATAATATTTTGTTGTATTTTGGTATTATTTTTATAGTTTATTTAAATATTTTACTGAAATTATGGATAATTTGGTCATTTTTAGGTTTATATTTATTTGAGAAGAATTTACAATTTTTTGAAATTTTTCTGAAAATTTTTATGAATTTAATTAGACATATGGATTTATATAGAAGGATTTGTGGATGTACTTAGAAATGTGGATGCTTATAGAAGAAACTGTGGATTCACTTAGAAATTCCAGTCAATCAAATATCCACGTCAGAACACGTCATCAAAATCCTATAAATCGTAAGATGCCACGTGGAAGACAGCTCAGCAAACACGCGTTAGGCATGTGCTAGCCGTGTGCCAGGCTCGTGCCATACATGGGCCAGCCTTTTGGCAGACAAGCGCCGCAATTTACACGAATTAAAATATGCCACATGGACATCTTTGCTCTGTCAGCTGATTTACACCAATTATGTACCTCCACATGGCACACGTCTTTTCCGCTACTTCCACTTGCATTTTTGCGGCGCCGTCCATCCAATCACGTTATGCCACTTGTCAAGTTTTGTCTTTTCTAACAATCCACTAGCCAATAAAATGCTGACACGTGGCACACTTGTTAGCTCTTTTCACTGCCTTTTTGCTTATATATATGCATCCATTAGTTTAGTTTTTACATATATTACCTAAGCTTAGTTTTCTATTCTTTTTTTACGTTATCTGCTTCTGTTTTTTTTACGAGATAATTTCTCTTTTTCCTTTTTATTTTTCTTACGTAACTTTTTATTTTTATAGTTTAATTTTACGATATTTTAGAGAGAGAAATATTATATTATTGTATTATATTTCAAGCTTTTGGAGTAGAAATTTCAACTAATTCAAAAGTTTGGGTATTTGTTTTATTGTTAATATTTTTATTTCTAATTTTGTAATATTATTATTGTAAACGTTATGTCTTTAGTAATTTAATTATGTTTTTCTAAATTTATATATGAGATTTTGGTTATGCTATCATGATTATTTTAAATTAATAAGATAATTATTATATAAAAGTTTGATATTATTTCATGTTCATTTTTCTTCATAGCTTTAATTATGAATAGTAGATGGATCAAATCACTATTTATAATTAAAGTAAATATCTGTGAATTAGTTTGATAGAAACATCATCTGTATCTAATTATGCTATCTTGAACATGAATATAAATTAATTACATGATTATTGTGTTAGTTTAGATGACAAAAGCTTAATTCATAGGTCTCTTTATCCTGGAATAAAAGTACTCTTATTTAACTCTCGTTTTAAATTTTTTCTAAGAAAGTTGAAGTCAAGATGGTGTGAACCATTTCAAGTTATTCAATTGTTTCTCACGGAGCTGTAGAACAAACTCAAGTGACCTTCAAGGTGAACAGTCATCGTATGAAGCTTTACTTAGAAAGAATAACTAACAACAGAAACATTGAAAACATAGAAGTGCATGAACCATAGACTCATGCAACGTCTGGCTGAGGACGTTAAACTAAGCACTTTGTGGGAGGCAACCCACCATATTCGGTTATATCTTTTCCTTTTTAGTTATATTGTGTGTTTTCTTTTCTATGTTATCACTTTTCTGAACATGCACTTATTTTAAAGCATTGAGAACAATGTTCAATTTAAATTTGGGGGGACTATTTAAGTATTTTGAAATAACAATTTTCGTGTTCTTTTTAATTTATAATAAGTAATTAAGTATATTATGAAAATTGTATTTGATATTCTTTAATATTCTCAAAAATTTATTATAACAATTTGGTTCATATTCATAATCTATAAATCATTTTTTATTGAAATTGAGATGAATTTGAGTTTAATGTTCAAGAATCAAATAGTAGAGACTACCTTGTGAGATATTTGAGCTTTTAGCACTTTATTCTGAGAGATTAATATTCTTCTACTCATTAAACACATTTTCTTATAATTTAAATTGTTAGATGATCTTTATAGATTTTGCATTTAATGTTAGGATTTTACATCTGATAAAAAGTTATGTTGTTTATTTTCATTTATCTTTATTAAATGACTTGAGTATAAAAATTAGAGTATGGGTCTAGCCTTCATGATTGACTTGCTATACCCAATAATATATGAGAGTTAAAAAAATTATATAAATATAGTCATTCACTATGAGTCATAAATTCAAATTTTAGGGTCATTCTTATCATAAAATTTTATTAAAAAAAAAAAAAAAAAAAGCTCTTTGAAATCAAAATCATGTAAATTTCTATCTATCTCAAGGAACATGCTTGATATTGTTTACTTAAGAAGTTTGATTAGAAAATGATATAGGTAATATAATATCTTTACAATCCTAATATTTGATTTCTTTCATTAGATCAATTTGGTTGCATTTGTGCTTTTTTTTTCTTAATATACATATGTGAATCTTTTGTTTTTCTTGTTTACATAATTTTTGTTTGCATATATTGATGAGTGCTTGAACTTTAGGATGTGTGTGCATTAAAGAGTGAATCGTGTGAGGTTTAGAGTCAAAGCGAATTCAAATTTTTGAAATTAAATTTAGAGAATTTGATATGAATATAATTATTGAGATATGGATGAATGATGTGAATCTAGTTTACATGATGAATTTTGAAATATCGAGAAATTAAATATGTTGTGCATAAATCTTAATTATAATTTATAAAGAAAATTTGAGCATGAAAATTTTACTATATTGAGCTTTAAATTATGTTTTGCTTGAGGACCATCAAAATCTAGGTTTGGGAGAATTTGATAAATCAATATTTGTCCTAATATTTTGTTCTATTTTTGCATTATTTTTATAGTTTATTTAAATATATTTATCCAAATTAAGAATATTTTGGTCATTTTAGGTTTATAATTATTTGAGAAGAATTTACAATTTTTCTAAATTTTTTTATGAATTTAATTAGATAGGTAGATTTATATAGAAGGATTTGTGAATGTACTTAGAAATGTGGATGCTTATAGAAGGAACCGTGGATCCACTTAGAAATTCCGGTCAAGCAACCATCCACGTCAGAACACGTCATCAAAATCCTACAAATCATAAGATGCCACGTGGAAGACAGCTCAGCAAACACGAGTTAGGCATGTACTAGCCGTGCGCCATACCCGGGCCAGCCGTTTGCCAGACAAGCACCGCAATTTATACGAATTAAAATGCACCACGTGGACATCTTGGCTCCGTCAGC
Organism: Elaeagnus macrophylla; assembly: GCA_029378325.1. Classification (NCBI taxonomy): domain Eukaryota; kingdom Viridiplantae; phylum Streptophyta; class Magnoliopsida; order Rosales; family Elaeagnaceae; genus Elaeagnus; species Elaeagnus macrophylla. The sequence continues at coordinate 11,048,108 of CM055652.1, read as the reverse complement.
TGATTTACACCAATTACGTACATCCACGTGGCATGCATCTTCTCCGCTACTTTCACTTACATTTTTGCGGCGCCATCAATCCAATCACGTTCTGCCACATGTCAAGTTTTGTCTTTTTCTGCAGTCCACCTGCCAATGAAATGCTAACACGTGGCATACTTGTCAGCTCTTTTCACCAACTCTGCCTATATATATGGGTCCATGAGTCTAATTTTTACATTTATTACCTAAGCTTAGTTTTCTTTTTTCTTTTTTTTTACTTTTTCTGCTTTTGTTTTTTTACGAAAGAATTTCTCTCTTTCCTTTTTATTTTTCTTATGTAACTTTTTATTTTTACAGTTTAATTTTACGATATTTTAGAGAGAGAAATATTATATTATTGTATTATATTTCAAGCTTTTGGAGTAGGAACATCAATCAATTCAAGAGTTTGGGTATCTGTTTTATTATTAATATTTTTATCTCTAATTTTGTAATATTATTATTGTAAACGTTATGTTTTTAGTAATTTAATTATATTTTGCTAAATTTATAAATGAGATTTTAGTTATACTACTATGATTATTTTGGATTAATAAGTTAATTATTATATAAAAGTTTGATATTATTTCATGTTCATTTTTCTTCGTAGCCTTAATTATGAATAGTAGATGGACTAAATCACTATTTATAATTAAAGTAAATATTTGTGAATTAGTTTGTTAGAAACATCATCTGCATCTAATTATGCCCTCTTGAACATGAATCTAAATTAATTACATGATTATTGTATTAGTTTAGACGGTTATATAATTTCTCTGCACTCATTCCAATCATTTAATTAATTATCTTGATCAAAAAAATTGATTATTTAATTATAAGTGAAAGTTGCTACGATCATTGGAATTTTCTAGCTTTAGTGAAAAAATCAATAATATTAACTTATGAACATTTATTAAATTTAACTAAATAATCCAAAATATGATTCGTTAGCAAGCTAAAATTTCCATACTTGTCTCATCTTTTTAATTCTTCAATTATTTTTAGTTAATTTAGTTATTTGATTACTTAACTACTTCATTGTCATCCATTTGCTTTAAGTATTTGTATGTTTTGCTACTTTTGGAAATAATTAAAGAATTTTAAAACCACTCCGCGAGAGATCGACCTCGAAAGTTTACTTATTAGTAGACTATAAGTGATTCGTACGCTTGCAAGTACTATAATTTTCACATCAAAAATCATTAGTAAATCTCCATATTGTCCACTCTAAGAGTTTTTCTCCATTAAAATTACCTTTTACAAGACTCTTGTTTCTTATGATACTATTGTTAGAATTATCTCTTCCACCATCAATATTACTATGTTTGATTTGATCAAAACTCCACACAATACCTTTATGTAATGAAAAGCATCAAATCTAGTGGTTCTCCTTCTTTTACAATGTAGTTGTCCTCTTTGTAATTCACTAGCTTTGATGTATCGATAAAATCTTCTAGCATTGGTTCATATGCATTTCTTCTGTTTCTAAGTATTGGAACCTAAACCCAACAAATTTAATCCATTATGTATCAAAAATTAACATTAATTACGGGTAATTCTATTACCATAACATTTTTTCCTAAATTCAATGAGCAAAATTTATTATTTTTAAAAACACTTTAGTATTAAATTGTGAGGTTAAATTTTCAATTGCTATCGTATTAGCTTTTATGCTATTTTCCACTTTCTTAGTTACTATCATATATATTATCCATGCAACAAATATACTTCACTAGCAAGTAGCAACTTCTCATTTATTAGCAATTCAATTTGAGTAATACTTGACCAAAAAAATTTTGAGTAATATGTTTGTATTGATAAGTAGCGAAGAAGAAATAGTGAGATGTATTGTGTTAGAAATTTTTTTTGCATGGGATGAAAAATATTTTAGGAAGAAATAGTGGGATGTCTTGATTATGTTAGAATATGTAAGGGTAAAACAGTCATTTCATCACATTGAAATTTTAATTAATTTAAAATATTTTATAATTAGTGAGATGTTTCCTAGTAATTTTTTTTAGAATTTCTCAATATACAATCCATTTACACACTAACTATTCTAAATTATATAAAGTGAACTCAAATCCACATCTATACTTGACCAAAAGAATATAAAACACCACATTTAAATGATGAACATATTTCATACGAGTTAACTAAAAAAATGAACAAAATTTTATAGGGGCAAAAAAAAATACCTTTAATAAAATGTTTCTGCACTACCACAAAACTGCTATATGGTCACGATTTTTAACCGTGATTGTAGACCTATGGTCACGGTTTTTATAACCGTGACCTAAGAAGAAGAGACCTTAGACTAGAACCTATGGTCACGGTTAAAAACCGTGACTGTAGACATATGATATAGTCACGATTTTTGAAAGACCGTGACCAATTATTCACTTAGGTCTCAGTTTTCCTAAAAACCGTGGCCTTAAGTAATACATATGGTCACGATTTTTGTAAAAACCGTGACCATATGTATTACTTAAGGCCACGGTTTTTACAAAAATCGTGACTATATGTAATGTTCATTTGAAAATAATTACACATATTTTTTAGCATTTTCATAAATTTAAATACCTGTTTCTTCAATATTATAAGTGCAACATTCATATTGAAAAATATATTATTAAAACTAATATAGCGATAACAGTTCATGCAATCCGAAACAAAATTAAATTACAAATATTAATGCATAAATTGTTTCAAAATTAATGACACATTATAGAGTGTCATATAATAATTACAATACTAATAATTAAAAGTACATATATGAAATTAAAGTAATTTAAAGTATTACATAATACTATCGCTTTAAGAAGCGATTTGTGAATTCCGCCCATTCATTCCGCATTTCATCAATTTGACTATCGGTGTATGATCCTTCGTTATTAAGCTACATATATATGAAAACAAATTTTAATATGTCGTATATAAAGAATCCAAGACAGAAAAGGCATGTGGAAAGAGTTTGTTTCAACTGACCTTGAGAGAGATTGTCTTCTTTACTTCTTCTGTCCTATCTTCAAGATCATTTCTGTGCTTCTTGTCCAACTCACTCATAGTATCAGCCCAATTAATCTTTTCTTGAATTGAGACCAGTAGATTGTCTGATGTAGCCAGCCTAGGTATCATTCATGAGTAAACTAATGATTTTCTAGGATCAAATGTTCATTTGAATTCAATGATTCAAACTATGAAACAAAAGTATAAAATAAATGAAATTAGCACGCAACAGGCTCAACAGATTACAATTGCAGCAGCAAACAAACATCTATGACACAAGATAGACCTAACACCACAGAATAGCACAAATTGAACTTAAAAAATGTATCCTCAGAATATTACCTCGGAAAATATGTCTGAATTTCCATTCATTGTCATGAAGATCTCTCGCAATTAATTCCTGAGCAGGTGGCTGCATAGAATAATCCTAAACAAACCAGAGATCAATTAAAAACATAAGAATTTGTAAATGTCAGACAGAACACCTGTACTCACATTAGGCTCAACCTCCACATGCAGAAAATGCAAGATATCAGCATTGGACAAGTTTAATGTCAATGCCACCCTTCGACTCCTAAAGTAACAGACGACCTTCATCAACATTCAACACCTCAGGTCTGGCATATCGTCCAAGAAAAACACAAATAGCTATCACCAGCATAAGTTTATTCTTGATGAACTCTTGGATTACAAGCATGAAATCCAAGTCATTAGGCCAATTAAGCCTATCTTTCATCCTCATCAGCGCAAAAACCAAGCTATTAACCAAAACATCCATACTAGACCAGTAGAAAACAACAAACGCAAAACTTTTACAACGTCGAGGAAAATCAGTGAAACAGAACAACAAAAAGTCACAGATCAACGACAAACACAACCAAGGAACAATGTCCAGTGAGTACAACAACTCACGTCTTGAATCATGAATCAACATAAAGCGATTCGAAAAATCGCCAATCACGGATACAAAAAAGGCAGACAAACTATAAAAAAGCAAACGATTTGAAAAAATGGCGAAGGCAAACAAAGATCAGCTAAGAGAGAAAAGGGATTTGAAGAAAAATGAAAGAAAGATCAGCCTAGCTACCTGATGCAGGACGAGGACGACGACGAGGACAACCTGGTGCTGTAGATCTGGTGGCGAGGAACCACTTGAGGGTGGCTGAGGTTGGAGCAGGACGCGGACGTGGCTGGGCTGGGAGGACGCAGACGTGGGACGCGGACGCGGCTGGACCACCTCAGGATTTTTGGAATTTGATTATTGTCCGAATAATCCAAGAGCAACGCTGCTTATTAGGTTTTTTTTTTTGTTATATATATTACTTAGTTTTTTTTATAACAAGAAAAAAATAACTTTATTGTCACGGTTTTAAAAAAATTAAGACAATATTACATGATAAGGTCACGGTTATTTAAAAACCGTGGCTATAAATTTTGAATTTTTTTTAGCTTCACTTTTGGTCACGGTTATTTTAAAAACCGAGATTATAGATATACACTATGGCCTCTGTTTTAAGACGACCGTGACCAAAAACCTATAGCCTCGGTTTTTTGTAAAACCGTGGCCAATTTTCCAAGACTAAAAATCAGTTTTGTTGTAGTGCTGTAATTTTGAACCAAAAAAGAAGAAGAAGAAGAAAGAATTAAACCTACTTTCTATAGCGTAGAATATGAAAGTTGGTGCTTGATATACTTTTTATCTTTAGGAGGCATAGGGTCAACAACATCCTCCACTTCAAGCTCATTTCGTAAACTCGTCAAATCGGAGTGTATTTTTTGCATAAAATCTCATATGATAAAAAATGTTTTTTAACCCACAATTCCACCTCTCGTTCTTTTAGCTTCATCTTCTGATTTAGTACCTTCAAATTGCATAAATGTCTATGTCACCACCAATACCATTAATTACTAGAAAAATTAAAATGAAAGCAAATAAGTTAAACAATATTGTTTTTTAGTTTAAATTTTAAAATACTGGCTTTATTCTAAAAGACTCACAATAGACAAAAACAAGTACAGCAAGTATATACTTCAATTCAGATAAAATAAATAAAATTATTTGAATAAAACAAGAAAGCCAATAAGTTGCTAACATTAAAAATGGGACACGTGCAAGGCACGTGCTTTTTTATATTTTTTTTATATAATTTATATTCACACAATTATTATTAAAACTTGAATCATAATTTTTTTATTTTTAAATAGAATTTATGTCATATATATTGTTTTTTAAAATGCAAGAAATTATGCATAATAAATTAAAGATATTAAAAGATGTTTTCTATTTAAATTGTTCAACTTCTGATGTCAAACAAATTCTACTATTCAACAAATTGTTTCTAAAATAGATAATATCATCGTAAAAATAACTAATTAAATTATTATATATCATTTCTAATTGAACGATAAAAAAAATATTTAACTAATACTCATATATATACTTAATTGTAAAGAGTATTTTTTTAACATGATACTTGATTTTTTTTTCCTTTTATAAATTAGATATAATAATTATTTTTTAAATTAGTATAATTTAGTTACATTTTTATTATATGTTACTTAACATAAACAACAACTTAATACATATAACACTATTAAAAAAATAACACTTGTCTACCAATATAGTGTTAGATTATATAGGTTACCAACTACTTTTTTTTAGCCATTTATTTTCTATTTCAAACAAAATAAAAAAATTTAAATATCAAATACAAATAAATAAGAAATAAAATAAAATAAATAGAAATACCAAACACAAATAAATAGGAGAAAATGTTGGAAGATGAATGCTTTAGAAGCTTTAAGAAATTTGGAAGGTATAAGGAAACAAAGTTATTTTGGAGGAAGAGAATACTTGTTATTGATTCTCAAATTTTTGTCTTAATACAAAATGAACAAGACCACCCCTATTTATACTAAAAGCTCATCCTAACCAATGGCTAGGATTTTGCCAACATTCTCTTAATCTAATGGTTATAAATTACCTTCCAGATTTTTCTATTAAATTATTCAATTCTCTAGAATTCTCTACTACTCTCTCTTCTTAAAATATCTAGATATTTTTTAAGGCAATTCTAGAGCATGTTTCTAGAATTTAGGCTCTTTGGGCTTTAACATTTTAATGGACTCTTAAATTAGTTTTTACAACTCTTAACATAATTTGGGCCAAATCAAGTTTATTTCCAACACCCCCCCTTAAACTTGATTTGTCATTCCAAGCAAGCTTCTCAACTTAATAAATTCTTCATGCTTAAGTGGCTTAGTGAAGATGTCAGCAATTTGATCTTGAGACTTCACGTATTCCACTTGTACATCCTTTCTTGTGATGCACTCTCTTATGTAATGGTAGCAAGTATCAATATGTTTGCTTCGATCATGAAACACTGGATTCTTTGCCAAAGCCATAGCAAACTTATTGTCAACAAAAATCTTAGTTGATTTTTCTTATGGCCATCCCTGCTCTTTCAACAAATTTCTTAGTCATATCTCATGACAAACACATGATGTAGCAGCTACATACTCAGCTTCACAGGTTGATAGAGTGACTATTGGTTGCTTCTTTGACATCCAGGTGAAGGCAGTATCTCCCATGAAGAACACAAAGCCTGTAGTACTTTTTCGATCATCAACATCTCCAGCCCAATCGCTATCACTATAACCAACAAGCTTGTAATCATTTGTTGTTGAATAGAACAAGCCAAAGTTGATTGTACCTTTGAGATAACGAAGAATTCTTTAGCAGCTTTGAAGTGAGTAATGGTTGGATTCTCCATGTAGCGACTTATTAGCCGTGTAGCATAGAGAATATCAGGTCTTGTGCATGTCAAATACCGTAGACTGCCAATCAAATTCTTGTAGAGTGTTGTATCCACCTTTTTTGCTTTATCGTGTTTTGATAGCTTACAACCACTCTCTATTGGTGTACTAATTGGCTTGCAATCATCCATTTTGAATTTTTTGAGGATCTCCTTTGCGTAGTTTTCTTGTGAGATTAAAATTCCATCTTCTTGTTGTTTTACTTGGATGCCAAGATAATAAGCCATAAGTCCAATGTCAGTCATCTCAAACTCTTTTTTCATTGTTTTCTTGAATTCTTCAAACATATTTGGATTATTCCCTGTAAAGATCAAGTCATCCACATATAAGCATACGATCAAGACATCTCCTTCTTTGATCTTGACATAAAGTGCATGCTCATGTGAGCATTTGGTGAAATCATTCTGTTGCAGGTACTTATCGATCATGCTATTCCACGCCCTTGGTGCTTGCTTCAGTCCATAGAGAGCTTTCTTTAGTTTAAAGACTTTGTCTTCTTGTCCTTTTACCACGTAGCCCATCGGTTGATCAATGTAAACTTCTTCCTCAAGAAATCCATTCAAAAAGGCAGATTTCACATCCATTTGATGGATCTTCCACCTATTTTGAGCTGCTAAAGAAATGATTAGTCTTATTGTTTCTAGGCGAGCAACTGGAGCAAATATCTCGTCATAGTCGATGCCAGCTCTTTCTCTATATCCTTTTGCAACTAGTCTGGCCTTGTATCTTTCAATATTTCCCATTGTATTTTTCTTTGTTTTGTAGACCCACTTGACACCAATAGCTTTATGCCCTTTTGGAAGTGAGACAAGCTCCCACGTATCATTCTTTGTGATTGATTTAATATCTTCATCCATAGAATCTCTCCATTTCTTGTTTTGCACAGCTTCTTGAAAATTCACAAGTTCACAATCGACAAATAGACAGAAAAGTGTGAGATCTTCTATCCTTTCAGTGTCCTCATAAATTTCTTCTACACTCCTTGCACGTGAGATGCTTCTTTCATTTAGAAATGATGGTGGTGAGCCTCCAATAGCTGTTGTTGGTGAAGAAGGTGGAGTAGATGGCTCTTGTTGCACTTCTCTTGGTTGCTCCACTGACGATTGCTCATCTTCTTCAAATTGAGGAAAGAAGTTAAAATCATTTGTATGAGATCCAAAATCCCATTCTCCTTCTTCATCAAATGTCACATCTTGACTAATCACAATCCTTTTATTGCTTGGATTGTACAACTTGTAGCCATTTGAGTTAGCATCATAGTTGATGAAAAGGAAACTTTCACTTTTATCATCTAGCTTCGTTCTTCTTTCATCTGGTACATGAACATGGGCTATACTTCCAAAAACTTTTAGATGGGAAATGTCAGGCTTTCTTCTACTCCATGCCTCTTAAGGTGTCTTTCCCCAAACACTTCTTGTTGGAGATCGATTGGAGAGGTAGAATGCACATGCTACTACTTCAGCCCAAAATTCCTTTGGCAATCTTTTACTTTTGAGCATGCTTCGTGCCATGTCGATGATTGTCCTGTTCTTCCTTTCTGCCACTCCATTTTGTTGGGGGGGTCTTGGAACGGTTAGAGGGCGTCGAATTCCATTTGCTTCACAAAATTCTAGGAACTCCTTGGAAGTGAATTCTCCACCTCGATCGGATCTCATAGCCTTGATCTCTCGTCCACTTTCTTTTTCAACTGTAGCTTTAAACTTCTTGAAAACTTCAAAAACTTCTGACTTTTTCTTTAAGAAATACACCCATGTCTTTCTTGAGAAATCATCTATAAAGAGAAGAAAGTAATTACTTTTATCGAGAGAGGTTGGCTTGATTGGTCCACAGACGTCAGTATGTATGAGCTCGAGCGGCTTTTGGGCTCTTGAGTTTGACTCCTTTGGAAACTTTTCCTGAATTGTTTTCCAAGTAAACATCCTTCACAAAGTTGATCAGGTTGATTGATGGAAGGTAGTCCTCTTACCATGTTCTTCTTGGATAGCAAGTCTAAGCCACCAAAGTTTAAGTGCCGATATCGAAGGTGCCAAAGCCAAGATGCATCTTTGTAGCAAGTTTTAAGACACTTTGCTACATCGTTTTGGATGTTAAGTAAGAACATCCTATTCCTTGACATTAGCACCTTAGTGATCAAATTACTTGTATTATCTCTTATTGAAAGACTATCATCTTTCATGTGAATATCATAGCCTTTCTCTAAGAGTTGACCTAAACTCAAAATATTATTTTTCATATTGGACACATAGTAGACATTTGAAATAAATTGTTGTCTACCATTCTTCAACCGAATAAGAATTTTGCCTTTCATTGGAATTTTAGACTCATCACCAAAGGAAACATTACCGCTTACTGATTCATTGAGCTCCACGAACATGCTTCTTTTCCCACACATATGGTTGCTTGCACCGGTGTCAAGATACCACGTGTTATCTTGTTTTTCATCATTGCCTTTATATGCTAGTAATAGAGTCTCATTTTCTTCTCTTTTATCTTCTGCATAATTGACCTTTTCTTCAAATTTAGTTTTGAGAGCTCTACAATCTGAAGCATAATGTCCAAATTTTTGACAATTATAACATTGAACTTGAGATTTTCCATACCTTGGGTTTGAATTTCCTCTTCCACATCCTCTTGTTGAGCTTTCTCCTTTCTCGTAGTTGTTGTTGGAAGTATTGGAGTTGTAATGCCAACCTTGACCACGACCATGACCTCTTCCTCATCCTTGACCTCGGCCTCTTCCACGACCACGGTTGTTTGTATCATAAGCTTTAACTTCTTCTTTCTCTTTAAGTTGCATTTTGAAGAGTTGTTCAGTGATTTCTTGCTTCTTCTTATGCTTTTCTTCATAAGCTTGTAAGGACTCCATTAGTTGGTCGATAGTCATCTCCTCCAAATCTTTTGTTTCCTCTATTGTCACCACAATGTGCTTAAAGTTTTGATCTAATGAGCGGAGTATCTTCTCCATGATCCTTACATCTTCTAGTTTCTCACCATTTCTTTTCATTTGATTAGAAACGACCAAAACTCTAGAAAAGTAGTCGGACACAGATTCGGACTTTTTCATATGTAAAGCTTCGAATTCATCTCTTAGTGTTTGAAGACGTACCTTCTTGACTTGTTCAGCTCCCTTGCAAGACGTTTGCAACTTCTCCCATACTTCCTTAGCAAATGTTGCACTTGAGATCTTCTCAAAACCATCATCATCTAAAGCTTGATAGATGAGATAGAGGACTTTCTTGTCTCTCTTTCTTGAGTCTTTTAAACTATCCTTTTGGGCTTGAGATAATGTAGCCTCATCTTGTGGCTCATTGTATCCTTTCTCTACAACATCCCAAACATCATGTGCACCTAATAGAGCCTTCATCTTAATACTCCAATTATCATAGTTGCTTTTATTGAGCATAGGAACTTGAAATGATGCCATACTACCAGCCATATTTTATATACAATTATAATTTTAAATTTCTAACTACACAGATGAATTTAGAACACCAAAATACCTTAAGAGGGTCCTAAACTCGCCTCAAACTCGGTCCAACTCAACCAAACTCGAATTGACTCGGTAATTTTGCGCAGCAAACTTCCAACGGAGAGTGAGGGAGCGTCCCAACTCTGATCAGGATATTTTTTTACCATCGTGTTCCTCTCGTCAAAAGCTTCGATTTGATATACTATAGCGATATGTTTGGCACCAATTCACTAGCTCTGATACCACTTTGTTAGAAGATGAATGCTTTAGAAGGCTTTAAGAAATTTGGAAGGTATAAGGAAATAAAGTTATTTTGGAGGAAGAGAATATTTGTTATTGATTCTCAAATTTTGGCTTGATACAAAATGAGCAAGACCACCCCTATTTATACTAAAAGCTCATCCTAACCAATGGCTAGGATTTTGCCAACATTCTCTTAATCTAATGGTTATAAATTACCTTCTAGATTTTTCTATTAAATTATTCAATTCTCTATAATTCTCTACTACTCTCTCTTCTTAAAATATCTAGATATTTTTTAAGACAATTCTAGAGCATGTTTCTAGAATTTGGGCCCTTTGGGCTTTAACATTTTAATGGACTCTTAAATTAGTTTTTACAACTCTTAACATAATTTGGGCCAAATCAAGTTTATTTCCAACAAAAATAAACTAATAAATAAAAAATAGCATTTTTTATGAATATTTAAAATAAAAATAAAAAACTAAAAATAAGAGAGATATAAATAATAATTATGATTAATTATGGGCCACTCAATATTTTTTTATGAACAAACTCTATTTTTTATATATTTATTATTATCATTATTATTACTATTTATATCTAAAAATAAAAAATACCAAAAAGTTATGATAAAAAAAAAAAAAAGAGGAAGTCATGAAGAATAAAAGAAGAAGAAAAAAAAAGCCCAACAAAATCTTCTCCAATAAATATAAGAGAGAGAACTCCCCTTTTTATATATAGTATATAGAAGTATAAATATCAACTACAGTCTATCTTTAGTTTATCCACACACAAAAAATTAAAATAAAGAAATTTACCATCACTAACTGTCAATAAAAAATTTAAATTGTAAAAATTATATATTAGATTTTGATTATTTAACAATAAATTTTATAAGGGACGAAGACAAGAAGAAGACAAAGAGTGCTTCTACGAGATCCTTTTCTTGGAGAATGCCCAACTATGTTCTTCAAGTAAGGTAAAAAAAAAAAATTCAATTTAATCCTCTTTTGAATTAAATAAATTCTTGGTTTCGTCGTCCTAAAATTATCTAAACAAGTAAAATCTAAACCATCTAAAATTATAATCTTGTATAATTTGTATCAAATATGTGCTAGTTATCCACACATTCAAAGAGTGTGCCTTACATTAAACAAACAGTATAAATTCATAAAATTTTAAACAACTTAACAATTTTGCGGATGATTTTTCTCATATCTGTTTTGGTTAGTTGAGAATTAGAATCTTAAAAACAACAATCATATGCAGTTTATTGCTTGATTTGCTTCGTACAAGAAAAATAACTCATGATTTGAATTGGTTTTATTTTCATTTCTAATTGAATCAATTGCTTCAATACATATTCAATTTATTTTTGTATGTCCACATACTACTTTGACGAAGATCAACGTCATACATGTTAAATTAGATAAATTTTTGTCAATTTGTTGAAATTATAATTTGATAAGATTTCTTATCAAATTGTTTGTATTTTCTATAATCTTCGGTGCTGGTTCTTTTAAGTTTTCTTCCATTACCTTGATCATTATGGTAAATTTTTCAAAAATTTTCTGAGTTTTTACTATGATGTCTAATAAATGCATTCATAATTGTTTTGTAACTTCCAAAAACTACCTCTTAATTATTATTCTTTTATTTATTTATTTTCCTTCAAATTTAAACTTCCCAAAACTGTTTTTTATTATTTAATCTTGGCAGTTGGCCTTCCATATTGGTTGGTTTTGGCAGTTTAACAAGTAGCTAAAGCATGATTTTTTTTTAGATTTATTTAAAATTGGAGAGAGCATGTGATTTTTTTTTTTTTTTAACAAATTGTAATTACGGTGATTCGATATGTGATTTAAAACGAGGATAAGTGAATCTTATGACTAGATTACTAAGTGAACCACGAAAAAACATTATATATATTCAAGAAAAAACAATAAAAATAACATCTCTCAAAACTTGTAACAACAAAAATAACACATCTTGTGTTTAATCGTACATTTTTACTATTAAAAAGAGATTCTACTGAAATGGACATATTGAAGCCTAATATTAGTGCATGTACAAACTATTAATGAGATAACGTTTAAATGTTCTCTGTATAAGAGAAGCTGCAAAATGTTCTATTAACTTATGAGGTTTATACTCAAGTGTTGGCTTCAATTTAGAGAAAACATCCCGATGTTTTTTCACTATACTTCTCAAGTCCTTATGCATAAGTACTAAAGCCTCAACTTCTGTGTGGGTTTTGACATTAGTGGTTGAAATTGGAACGCTTAAAATCCCGGCACTTATCTTTAGTGTCCACTCTAAGAGTTCTTCTCCGTAAAAATCACCTTTATAAAGATTCTTGATTCTTATGATATTATTAGAATCATCTCTTTCACCATCTAGATCACTAATATTGAAGTTTCGAACATAAGTCCACACAATGCCTTGTGTGAAGAAAAACATCAAATCCAATGGTTCTCCTTTTCTGACAATGTACTCGTTCTTCTTGTAACTCACCAGCTTTGATTTTTGGATAAAATCTTCTATCACTTGGTCATTTATATCTTTTTTGTTTCTAAGCAATGGAACCTAACTTCAACCATATATTGAATTAGAAAAAATAACAAATTTAATCCATTATATATCAACAAATTATCATGAATTAATTACTGTAATATATAATTCATGTAACAAATATACTCTACTAACAATTCAATTTGTGTTGCGTCGTAAAAGGGGTAATAAAATATACTTCAATTAACTGTAAAAAAAAATTTGTTTTTTAAATCTACAACAACTTTTCAAAAAGCCTTGTATGAAAATGGTTGTGGATATGAGTGACCCAATTATACTAAATTTGATAGTAATTAATTTATTCTCTAATAAATTTAGAGATTCTAATTTTTAATGTGATATTAGAGAGATGTGAAATGAGCTAAGCTAACTCCTCATATTCATCTCACTTTAGGTGTGTTCATTTTAATTTTATATGAAATATATTCATCTTGGTTCACTTTTAAAGCTCACTAATTTATTTTTTAAAAAATAATAATAAATAATACATAAAAATATGTAATTTTATTTAAAAATAAATTTTTTATTAAAATATTATCATCTATTTTTGTCAAACTAGAAAAAAATAAAAATAGTATTTTAAATGTGTTATTCCATTACCATGATTGCATTATAATAATTATCTGTTAACATAACTTATTGATAAAATAACAAAAATATCAATTTTAAAATTTATAATAATAAAAATAGCAGTCTTTTAAGTATAACTCATATATTTTGAAAAATTACCAAAAATAACACCCCTTAAAACTTATTACAACAAAAGGAGCATGATTATCTTTAATTGAGAATGATATAAAATAATATTAATAGGTGTTATTTTTTTTATTATATTTTTTAAGGGTGTTAATTTTTTTTGTTTTCAATATATTTGTACTACTTTAAAAAAAGGCCAAATTCATCATTTCAAATCTAATGCCTTTAAAATTGAACTATGGTTATTTATGTAGGTTCAAGGTTGGGTTTCATCCAATTAAACTCAATTCATTGTTATTATAAGTTTTGTTATCTTTTGTAATTGTTTAAACTTATTTTAGATGAGCTGGCAAGCTACTCTTAAGCTTGGTGAGTACTAGCTCATGAGTTAAGTCATTCGAGCTCATGACATAAGATAAATTTTTTAATTCATTAGTTTATTAAATTAATTTTAAATAAAATAAGTTGCACTTAACTGCTTAAATTAACACCACTTTCGCTTTCGTTCTAACAAATTTTCATAAATTGACTGATATGAATTAACTAAAAATATACTGGTACGAAAAAAAAATTTAAGAACTTACTCTCCTTAGAGTATAATATGAAATCTGACGCTTGATATGTTTTTTATCCTCTAGAGGCAGAGAGTCAACAACTTCGTGCACTTCAAGATGATCTTTCCTTAATTTTGTCAAATTGGATTGCATTTGTTGCATAATAATTGTCTCATCCTTACTTAAAAGGAAATGTTTCTTCACCCACTCTTTCACCTCTTTTTTTTTTGATATCATCTTTAGTCTTACATTCACAGATTTAATGCTTTCCAGCTGCATAAATGTCTATAACAAGAAGAATACCATCACTAGAAAAATTTGGAAAAAATAAAACAAACAAAAAGCAAATAAGTTCAAACTTTTTTTTTGGCACAAATTACAAAACTAGTAAATTATTGTACGTGCAAACGTACATGTTTTATGTACATATAATATCTTATATCTAACATATGTGTTCTTTATGTACTTGTTTTATTGAATTTATAATTAAAATCTTAAAAAAAGTTAAATTGGTATAATATATTGTGAATGAACAAATTAATTGAGACTTTTACTAATAAAATTAAGCAGTTTATTTTATTATATTTGACATTATAAATCAAAAAATTAAATAATAGGTTAAAAAATTTTATTTTTCATGACTTGTAGGTGACTTAAAATAGTTAGAATAGTAAGATTCTAACTCTATTAAAATCATAATTTTTTATCTATCTAATATATATGTATTTAATATATAAAAAATAAATTAAATTAAAAATATATACTTGATTAATGTGAAACTTAAAAAATACAGAACTCTATCAAAAGTACTATTTTAGTTTATTTAAATAAATTATTAATATATAAATATTTATAATTAAATAAATATATTGAATAAAATTATTTAAAATTTATTAACAATACATTTGTGTCTATATATTAGTAATAAGATAATAAGATATTATCTTTATTTAAAAGTCTCGCAATACATAAAGACTTGCATACTTTAATTCAAAAGCAATAAATAAAATAAGAAAGATAATGAGTTATTAATGGTACAAAAACAATATAATATCCACTAGAGTTTATGTTTACCGTAACGAATTGTCAATAAAAAATATATGCTAACTTAATAATTTGAATCATATATTTATAAATATATATTTGTATAATAATGTATGATAATGTTCTTAATTTCATAATATAAAAAAGTTGTGCCTAAATATAGTCTCTTTATTTATGCATTTAGGTTTGTTTCTCGTAATAAAAAAGTAATTAAAATAGTAAAGGTAATGAAATTGCATATAAAAGAATAATATTACTACTGTAATATTTGATTTAACCATGTATGTAATCAAAAAATAAATCTGTATTTTAATATTTGGTTTATAACTAGAATAAAATGGAAAACATTATATATTATTTTAATACCCACATGTTATATGAAATATAAATGAAATCATTTAATTATTATTTTATCCATAAAATAAAATATATGATTTATTTTTTAAAATAACTATTAATTATAAATTATTTTTTAATATAATTATTACTTAATTTGAAAAGAAAAGAAAAAAAAAAAATATATATATATATATATATATATAAGCATCACAACAAACAACTCGATCGACAAGCAAGCCAACAGTGGAGCAACAATGGAGGGAGAAAAAGAAGAAGAAGATAAGCAGTGGAGCAACAATGGAGGGAGGCAAATGGTGTGAGAAGGGGAATTGTGAAGTTACGGCTGAGAAAGAATAAGATGGTTAGGGTTTCTGTTGAGTTGTATTTTGGGGGTAAAATTAAAATAATACATTTTTAATGGATAAAACAAGGAATGTAAAGATAAGTGGGGCACATGAAAGACTTTTGCATGTTTTTAAGTAATTATTTACATTAATGACACAACCAAACGTGGAAATCCAATCATGGATGTCTTTTAGTACTTTTTAATAAACAAATCCAATCATGTAGAAATTTTTATAGAATAATATTTTTTGTGATAACATTAATAACAATTTTAAAAAAATTATTTTGATTAGTTAAACAATAAATTTGAAAAACTAAGTTTTAGACCGTGAACCTCAAAAAATTTAAAACCTATATTCTAAAACAATTGACTCTACTACTTTTAATATAAAAAAAAAATTCTTAAAATTCATATTGTTTTATGAAAATAAAATTTAATACAAATGTTATTATTTTATTACATTTGTTCTTGCTTGACTTTTTCTTTAATTTAAAAAAAAAAAAAAATTCGAACCTGATCCTTAAGTCAAAAAAGAAGAGAATTTGTTAATTCTGGCTCATGAAATCATAATTAAAATGGTTTATTAAATTCTAGTAAGGTTTTATTGTAATTATTTTTTGTGATAATTTAGTTATATTATTATTAAAAAGTGGCCACGTAAAAATAAACTACTATTTTTATGTTTTTTTTTTTATTTTTATTTAATTTTTTATTCATTTCTTTCTATTATAGTTTATTCAAGTTAAAAATAATATTTATCTAATATAATTAAAAAATAAAGTAAAAAATTAACTTTGTCCACCCTAACTTTTTAATAACAATAAAAATAAAATTGTTGCAAAAATTATTATATGATATAAATATCATTTCTGTAGTAAATATGAGACCCGAAGGTATTTTAATTTACAAAATAAAAAATATATATGTAGTAAGGTCTTGTAACAATTTTAGCAAAATTTTTAACAAGCTTAACAAAACTTTGTTAAGGCGGGCCTTACGAATGTTGGTTTATTTGAGTATTGAAGGTTTAAAGATGAATTAACACTTAACAAAATTTTGCATAACTTTCGTAAGACATTTATTATGAATGTTGAAGTCTTGTGCATTTTAATTATAATATTTTTATGAAACAAATTTGATATAGTTATGCATTTTGAAATGCTCTTTATCTAGTGTTAATTCCTTGTCATATAGAATAGATGAAAGAAACAAGGAAAAAATTACCTGTACAGTCCCAATTAAAAGTAAAAAAAGGAGGAGGCCGAAGATAAACACACAGGCTACAAACCCAACTTCAAGTAAGGTTCCTGTGGTAGGATCGAGACTTTGACCATAGGTACTGCGTACAAAATATTTAATGGATTAATCAACATATTTTATTTTGACAAAAAAGTCCATACACTAAATAAAAAAAATTGCAATTAATTTTATTAATAATTTATGATAAAGTTAATTGTTTTTCGCACAATTTTATTCTTGTTTGGTTAGGTCGAAACTATCTAAGCTATTAGCTATCAATAGTAATAGAATAAATTACAAACAATAATCTCAAATAAGACTTTTTTTTTAAAAACAATTACACACCCTCCCTCCACATATACATCGAAGGGATTCATCCCACGCTTTCATATTATTCACAAAGAATATATACTGCACAATAAGATTATATAATCTCAAATAAGACTTAAACGTGACTTTAAGAGAGACTAGATATAGGTACAAAAGAAGTACAAATACCGTCACCTTTTGTAAATCTCAAAGGTGCCCTTCAATTTTAATATAAATTAGAAATAATGGCTATTTAAAAACATTTTTATAATATCTTTAACGTTGAATTGTAAGTTTGATAATAAGATAAAATTTAATTGTTCTTTTTTAAATATTAAATAATCAATAATACTAAATTAATAAAATAAAAATAAATTTTTAACGTAAAAACATATATACCCATGTTTACAAATTAAAAAAATAATAATGTGAATGAAGTTGTTTTATTATTTATATATCCTAATCCTAATCACACGCAATAAAGTGGTTAGCTATTATCTTTTTTTTTTTTTTCTTAAAAAAAATTATTTATTTATTAAATTTAATCACATTTAACCCCAAATGTAAAGATAAAAATAGCTGAATATTTTAATTTTAACAGGTATGTAGAATTAATAATAAAATTAACAAATTCAAACTAAATTAAGAAAAATTAATGTTTATAGATTAAGTTACTTGGACTAAATTATAACTATTACATTTTATAATAAATTCTACAGTTATTATAAATACATGTTATATTTGTTGGATGTCGTAAGTAATTTTTATAATTATGTTAAGTATATTAAAAGATAAATTTTTCATTTTTGCTAAAAAATGTAAAAATAATTTTAAAATATTTTCTCATTTAATTAATTATTATATTTGTTTTGTCATCAATAAATATCAACAATTAGAGAAATTTTTTGACAATGTATAAAAATAAAAATATTGAAAAATTAATGGTGATAGAAAGGAAAAGATTTTAGTGAGAAAAGAAATTTAGAGCATTAGATTTATTATAGGAATTTTTTTAATTTACCGAAGGTTTAATTAATTATGTATTTTGTTATTTAGATTTTTACTTTTAATCACACAAAAAAACAGTAGATAATAATAAATAAATAAAAAGTTACTTCTTTATTATTTTAGAAGGATATTTCAATAATTTAGCAAAAACAATTAGAAATTATATAAGAAACACGTTAATTGAAGGAAAAATTATTGTTGTAACTCACAGGTGGTCTATCTTTGATAATATGTTCAATATTAATTTCATAAAGATATTTTTTTCAAACTTTAGAAACATTTGTAAACAAAATAAATTTTTTTTTTTGGGCAAGATATATTCATGCATGCAAATTATTATTATCATTATTGTTATTGTTAATATTAAGGAGAAATATGCAAGAGAGAGTTTTATTAGTTAAAGATTAAAACCTCAAATGACGAAGTCCCCACCAAATAGTTTGAATGAACTTAGCAGGAATATCCGTTGATCCTAAAATATTGGACTTAATGGCCGTAACAAAAACGCCAAAATCAAAAGCAGGATTTGTATAATCATAACAAAAAGTATTCACAAATGTGGGTAGATCATTGTTAGACATGTTGTGTTGATGGTCAGGACCACACTCGAAGACATGAAGATCATGAATACACCCAACTTTATACTTTTGACACGCTTGGTACCAACATGTTGTCTCTCGTTCAATTGATAGCAAATGATAAAAACCTCCACCCACCTGAATACCACAACATCAAAATACAATTTATCAACAAATATGACGTGCAATTATAATGTAATAATGTATATTCTAATTTTAAAAAAAATGTAGGTTTGATCTCATTTATATATGCGTGTATATCTGTTTAATAAAAATATATTACGACGTGCAATTATTTAAAAAACAAAAAATAAATAGCCAAGGATCGAAGCTAATTTCCTAATTAATTACAAAGAAAGGCAATCAAATCAAGTTTTCTCTGACTTAATTAATTATAAATATCCAAGGACTATATATATGTATTATTACTCAATGCATGCAAAATAAATGCTTAGGTAAATTCGATAAAGAAAAACTCACGTGACTTGCAATCGAATAGAGATATATATAAAGTATACTTTGAACCCATGTATTGAAGACCTGATTTCCAATATGCCATTTCAAGGTATTATGCAATATCAGGATTCGAATAGCCCTCGGTGCATATTGCAAGAATACCATGATGGTCAAAAATAGTCTTGCATTGCCTCTATCCCATGAATGTTTGCTACTTGTCATTTTGGAGAGAAAACGTAATATTATCACCTGTTCAAAATCAATAAAAATTATATCTATATAAGAGATCGTAAAAATTTGAACAAAGGGTGTCAGGATCCTGTAACACTTTACTTTTATAAAATTAATATGAAAGTCATGTTTTAACAGTTTATTGAAAAATTGGGTCAAATTATATCATGTGCTAGTCATAAAAACAAATTTATAAGATTATTTATAATTATTTACCGTCAATTTAATTAGTAATTTAAATAAAATTATTATTCTAAAAATATCCTCGTAAATTTGATAAAATATTTAGCAAATAATAGAATATGACACAACCTTAAACCTTAAATGCCAATAAAAAAAATAATTTTTTCTTGTTGTATATATTATGTAGGTATGTATATATATATATTCTATTTACTGATATATTATTTTGATGTTAATTAAATTATATACCATATATACAAGGATTATAAGACACAAACTCAATAATTTTTTAGCCACTAATCCATACAACTCCATCATGACTATCAAAAAGCTAACTGTGGATGTGATACGTACCTGAGGTAGAGGAAGAACAGCGAGAATGTCATTTATGATATCAAGTATCAATTTTAACCAGCTCGGAGATGATTCATTCTTATTAGTTTTATGATGATCGGAAGCGTCCCATACTTGCACAATGCGAAAAACTATATGAAGTATGTAAAACAAATCAGTGAGAGACCTCAAAACAAGACTTACAATCACCATCTTTTTGTCAATCCCAAGACACTTGTGATCTTTGATAATGGGAATATACAAGAACAATGGGTCTGTGGAAACTGATATTACTGATGAAAAATAAAATATTCTAATGCATGTCAAAATAAATTCTCCATGTGGGTCTAGAACACGCTTTTTGTTTGTATTGCTCGACCGCTTGGAATTAGAATTACACAATCTTTTCTCTTTATTTTGATTAATAATATCTATTGCTACTGCAGCTTCACTACTGATCTCTGTATCCATCGTCACTGATGAACTTCCTTTCTTTCTTAAGTAATTAACAAAATCCCTGCAAAATTTTATTCAAGTAAGTACGGGCTACAAGGTTATATAATTAATTAACATTTAGCTTAAGCTTTATTTGGAACCTTTGTATGAAAAAAAAAAAAAAAAAAGAGTGTACACGTTGAGAAGTAATAACAAACAAGTTACACGTTAATAAAATACAAATAAAAACATAGATTTATAAGATCATGAGTCAACATAATTTTGTAAAAATCAGAGAATATTTAGCTATTTCTCGAAATTTAACTAAATTTGAAGGACATTTAAGGTGATCTTTATGTTTTTAATAAAACCTTCGGGAAAATGAATGTTAACAATATTTTCAGTAATACTAACGTATAGTATTAAGATTATCATATCACATAGCAACTGAGTTAATAAAATGAAAAACAATTCCAATTTGTAGTTAGATTATATCAATATTGAAGTAGTCTCACATTGTCTAAGAAATCCTTGGATGTGCAGTATATAAGGCATGGGCAACCCTCTCCCTATGAGAGCTCTTTTGGGATAGAGTTAGGTCCATGGGCTTTTACATGGTATCAGAACAGGTTTAACTAGAGATGTGGGAAGCCCGAGCCCTGCGTGGAGGGAGGACTGTCGAGTGGGTCCAACCCCTGACGTGGAAGGGGTATTGAAGTAGTCCCACATCGTCTAAAAAATCCTTGGATGTGCAGTATATAAGGCATGAGAAACCCTCTCCCTATGAGAGCTCTAGGGTAGAGTTAGGCCCATGGGCTTTTACAATCAATACTCATATTTTATACCCATGCTCAACTTTTTCTACATTTTGAACACATATATGTTAACCACAAATTTTCAATTTAATATTCTTTTTATAGAAATATATTTTTATAAACATAAACAACGTATTTTTGTTATTAAAAAAAGTTTAAGAACTAGCGATAAACCTATGTTAAAAATATTACACAAATTAATTATATATTTAATGAATTTATAAAATTACATTAAACATAAAGAATTAAAAATATACTCGGCAATTATGATTAGATTAAAAATAAAATTTTATTTATAAAAAATGGTTATGTTATATAAATGTATAAAATAAGAAACTTTTATATGAGTCTTGCTTATGGATGATATGGAGAACTTAAACTAATTATTTTAGATAGATGCATTTATTTGCATATACATGGCCCTATTTTATGTATGTATTAATAATATCATCTTAAAATTATAGAAGCATATTACATACTCATGAACTTGGTTCGTACAAAAAAATTTAGTATAAAAATATAGTTGTTCCTCCTCCCAAAAGCTAAGATTTAAGATAATAGATTTCTCAATAACTTCTAACATAGTATCAGAATTAAAAATTTTGTGTTTAAGATCCAGTAATCTTAATTGTTAAATTGCAAATGTTAGGTCACGTTTGGTTTGCTGAATATAATCGTAATCGTAATTGTAATGGAATATAATGTAAAGGAAACAGTATTACTATTACAGTGTTTGGTTTAGCCACTGTAATCAAAAAAGGAATCAGTATTACAGTGTTTAGTTTGACAACTGTAATGTGATGGAAAATACAATAATATTACATTAATACCCTTAAAATTTATATTCAATTCTTATTTTACTATTTATTTCCTAAATCAAGTAAAATATATTCTTCAAAATTAAATAATTATTTTAAATAATTATTATATAAAATTTTAAAAAATAATTATATAAAATTTTAAACTTGTTAATACATATCAATATTAAAACCAAAATACATTCATAAACCCAAATACCATATGATAAATATAAAAAGTGTTCACTAACCTAAAAATATATATCAATATTAAAACTAAAATACGTTACATTACAAGATCATGCGAGATGAATTGGATGTCATCACACACAAAATCTAGGTGAAACCTTTGACAATGCGTCTCAACCACAGTTAAACAAACAATAACATGTTAGGCATAGTTTGTAAACCAGAAACAACTCTTAATCAGATGGTCTTAATGCTTATGGCTTTAATAAATCTAAGAATTTTTTACAAACTATTCGAAGTGTAGCCAGTTTTTAGCAATCAGAAAACCCAATAAAATTCAAAGCAATGAAGAAAAATTGAAATGAATAAATTCATTTGTGTTCAATTATTAATCACAAACCCCATTCAAATTAATCAGTACAAGCAACATCACAAAATTTATGCTCGAAGAAGCAAAAAAATTTCTATTATTTCTATCCAAATCCAAACTGTGATAGTGAGTAATACCTGAAGAATTAATTAAGCTTGGAGGAGAACGGCGAGGGAGAGCTCAAGGCGAGGGACTGCGAACGCGAGGGAGAACGAACGGCAGGGAGATCGAACGCGAGCGGACTGTTGGACGACGGCGCACAAAGGAGAGGGAGAACGACGGCGCAAGAAGTCTCTGGTTGAACGACGGTGCACCAAAATTTTTTGCGAATGGCTGAAGTGGAAGCAGCGTGAAGAATAGGTTACGTAATGTAATTGCAATTCCTGGTGTTTGATTGTGTAATGCCAATTCCTTAAAAAGATGTAATTGATTACATTACATTACATCTCTTTAAGAAAACCAAACATTGTAATGAGATGAATTGATTACATTACATGTCTTATTACAGTCAACCAAACACCACCTTAACATTTAAAAAAATTAATAAATGTATAAAAATATAATTGATTTTCTTCCAATAAATTAAACTTTTAAAAATTTTAGATTTTTCAATAATTATTAACATGATATACACTTAATAATATATTTAAATTCAACGAAAACTAGTTAGTTAGTTACCTTTTACATGATTTTGTCAGTTGCAATGCCAAATTACAAGTTGAAAGATAGGATGAGTAATAGTGCTCAAATAAGGTTGTCCAACTTCGAATTTCGATCGAAAGGTTTTATGAATTGCATTAGAAAAGCAAGGTAAGCGCAAGTTCAAGAAAGTTTGTTTTTCCAATTCCACAGTCTCCGAAGTTAGTTATATATGATTTTTTTTTTTGGCTAAACGACAAAGAGTAAACTTGCTCCAGTGGTTTCGAATAATATCTGTAAGTGAATTGCTAGTTAGAAAAAATAAAAAACAAAGCAAAATGCTTGGCAAGTTTACTAACTATTATAGTTAGAGTACCGAGGTTCAAACTTTTTTTTTTTTTTTTGACAATTTAGTTCACCAACTGGTCAAATTCAAATTGTCAAATTTTTTTTTTTTTTTTTCAATTGTATTTAAGAAAGAAATTTTTATCATAAATAATACTTAAGAACTTTTTTAAATTAAATTTTTAAAAATAGAAGAAAAAAATAAGAAAAACATAAAAATTAATTATTTGGATCCATGTTATCATTTTTTTGAAAGCTGATCGACTAAATTACCAACAATAAAAAAATTACTGGACCTAAGTGATCCAATTTAAAAAACTAGTGATATTACTATTTTCCTAATAATATATGGGGGATAATTATTCTAATGTGGATAAACCTTAATTTAAATAATTCTTATCGTATTTTATATTAATTATATAATTTTTTACACTCATTTATCTCAATGATTGCCATATAAAGGAACAATTTTCTCTTTTCACTCTCTTATAAATATAAAGAGAGTGTAAACAATTATGTAAAATGTTAGGGCAATTGATCCCATCTGCCGTCCCTTAAAAAATACACAGGTATAACTTGAAGTATAATAATATTCTTATACGTACAATTATGTACAATATGACTCAAATGTTACTTGTTTACCCTTGAAATTGATGTCTCTTTGGACATTATCTCTCACTTTTCTGAGAGTTATGGCTCAACAAAATTTATCTCATTTACAATGTAGAAATTTTATGGTTCGAGTATGAATTATTGGTATGTGAATAATATAATTATTAAAAAAAATTATGTTGGTGCATTAAGATGCTCAGTTCGCCCTATTCCAATACCAACTTGCACAACACAGAACTGAGAGGACACTCTCGGGAAGGAACAATAAGACCCCAACAACCAACCTGGCATCTCCTGGACCTTCAAAACGCAAGGCACCTGAGGCTACCCAAATGGCTTGCAAGAAGAAAGTTTTTTTCAGCCATTCTGACTTCAACTTAGGCTCTGAATCTTTATTGTGTTTAAATGACTTTTTTCACTCTGGCATGGATAATGTGCAAGACACAGGTTCGGGTACGAGAGGAGAACACTTGGTTACGCAAAATAGTAACATAACTCCCACTCCTACGCGGGAACAAGTTGACAATTTTAATGGTAGTAAAACTGAAGGTGGGGAGGCGACCTCTAACTTGCCCCCCAAGCAACCATGAAAATCCTTAGCTGGAATGGCCGAGGGCTAGTCCGACCTCGAGCCAAGCACGAACTGCGTTTTTTGATTAAAAAACAAAAACCGGACGTTCTTTGGTTAATGGAAACGAAGGCCCACGAAACTCAGGCATCTCATCTTCAAACTACTTTAGTAGGCTTTAACAATAGTCTCATCATACCTGCAATAGGATTACAAGGTGGCTATTGTTTGTTTTGGACAGAAAATGTAAACTTAACTATCAGCTTTGTGGGGAGCTCTTTTGTAATAGCAGATTTAAATTCTGCGTTTGGATCCAATGAAATAATACATATCATATTTGCTTATATCCCTCCATATCAAAGTGTTAAAAAACAAGTATGGAAGGATATCTCGGAAAGGATTCCAACGCTGAATAATTCCTAGTGCCTAATTGGAGATCTAAATGACATCACTCAAGACACTGAAAAATGTGGAGGCTTACCTTTCCACATCCACCCAATGAATGAACTAATTCAGTTCATGGATGAACAAGGGGCCGTAGATTTGGGTAGTGTGGGACATATGTTTACTTGGAGCAACAAAAGACAACAGGATCAACGAATACTCCAAAAACTGGACAGGGTTATTTCGTCGGTCCATTGGTTGAATGTCTTCCCAAAAGCAATGGTAACTAATTTACCCACTTACACTTCAGACCACAATCCCATTGTACTAAACCTTTATTGCACATGAAAAATATCTACGGAGACCATTCAGATTTTATGAGATGTGGACTCGTGATACCAGCTGTGAATCACTAGTCCAGCAAACTTGGGCGACACACACAGGCAAGTATTCTAATATCACTGTCACACTTAAATTGCTGGCTAATACCTTAAGCAAGTGGAACAAACAACAGTTTGGTTTCATCCCTGACAAAATAAAGAAATTGGAATCTCAACTCATGGACATACAACATGGATTGCATGCAGAGGATACACAAAATTAGGAAAAAATGGTATGCACATTACTGGAAGAACAATATACCAGATGGGATTCATTGTGGAAGCAAAGTCCAGAGAACTTTGGATTAAAGAGGGAGATCGAAATACTAAATTCTTTCATACTTCAACTCTGCTGAGGAGGAAAACGAACTTTATTCCTTGTTTGAAGTTAAACACTGGTCGCACAACCTGGCACAGGACAAAAATTGGTACTGAATTCCTCACACACCTCAAAAGTTCCTTCACTTCAGATCTACCCATCTTACACGATGAATTAAGCAACTTATTCTCAGAGGTGGTCACAACAGAAGAAAATTCCAGCCTAACCGCGATCCCATCTAATACTGAGATTAAGAAAGCACTTTGGGAGATGGGGGATTATAAATCTCCGGGTCCGGATGGTTTTTCTGCTGGATTCTGCAAGAAATATTGGCACATAGTAGGTGAAACCATTGTTAAGGAGATACAACAATTCTTCCTAACTGGTACATTGAAGGATGGTTGGAACCTAACGTTCATAATTTTAATCCCAAAGATTCCAGGTCCTACGGAATGTAAGGACTTCAGACCCATCAGCCTTTGCAATGTCAGCTATAAAATCATCTCTAGACTATTAGTTAATAGACTTCGAGCAATTCTACAAAAACACATCTCCCCTTTTCAATCAGCCTTCCTCCCGAGGCTATAGATAGCAGAAAATACAATACTAGCCCAGGAGGTAGCCCACACTATCTCCAAGAAAACAACAGTTAAGGTGGTCTAATGTGTATCAAGGTAGACATGGAAAAAGCATATGACAAGGTGGAATGGAACTTCCTCATGAAGATAATGGAGCTATGGGGTTTCTCAACCAAATTTAGACAGTTAATTATGCAATGCATATCAACCTCTTCGATATCAATCCTGCTAAATGGTTCTCCTTTTGGTAGATTTCAACCTTCAAGGGGACTCAGACAATTCTTCCTAACTGGTACATTGAAGGATGGTTGGAACCTAACGTTCATAATTTTAATCCCAAAGATTCCAGGTCCTACGGAATGTAAGGACTTTAGACCCATCAGCCTTTGCAATGTCAGCTATAAAATCATCTCTAGACTATTAGTTAATAGACTTCGAGCAATTCTACAAAAACACATCTCCCCTTTTCAATCAGCCTTCCTCCCTGGGCGATGGATAGCAGAAAATACAATACTAGCCCAGGAGGTAGCCCACGCTATCTCCAAGAAAACAACAGGTAAAGGTGATCTAATGTGTATCAAGGTAGACATGGAAAAAGCATATGATAGGGTGGAATGGAACTTCCTCATGAAGATAATGGAGCTAGGGGTTTCTCAACCAAATTTAGACAGTTAATTCTGCAATGCATATCAACCTCTTCGATATCAATCATGCTAAATGGTTCTCCTTTTGGTAGATTTCAACCTTCAAGGGGACTCAGACAATGGGATCCTTTATCACCATATCTTTTCCTTATTATATCTGAATGTCTATCCTGGATGATTATGAAAGCAGAACACACAGGCACCATTCATGGTATCAAAATCGCAAGACAAGTCCCTCCCATCTCTCACTTAATGTATGCTGATGATGTAGTCATCTTCTTGAGAGGTAATCTTTTAAACACAACTAGCATAAAAAACATACTGCAAACTTATGGCAGCTGGTCTGGACAAAAAGTGAACCTTCTCAAATCGGTCATTTTTTTTTCCAAAAATATGCACCCTACGCTTCAAACTACCATCTGCAATGAACTCCAAATCCAGAGAGCAGAAGGCAGTATCAAGTACTTAAGGAACTCCCTCCCACTCAACCAATCAAAAAAAGGAAATTTCCATGGCCTACTGCAGAAACTCAAAAATAAACTACAAAGTTGGAAATCTAAACTTCTGTCACAAGCTGGGAAAGCCACTCTAATCCGTTCTGTTCTACAAAACATGCCCACTTATACTCTTAGTACTTTTAAACTCCCTTCAAGCATTTGGACAGAGGCGGACTCCATAATCAGGAAATTTTGGTGGAACAAAGACATGGATGTACAACACTATTTCTCCCCAATCAGCTGGAGGCAAATTTGTAAACCCAAAGAGGCAGGTGGGTTGGGATTTCGACAATTAAAAGACTTCAATCAAGCAATGCTATCAAAATTAGCATGGGAAATCTTCAAGGCCCCAAATAAACTCTGGGTCAAAATACTCAGTGCAAAGTATATCAAAGATCTGGAATTCTCAACAGTACTCCCTCGCCATTCCGACTCCTACATCTGGAAAGGTATTCTCTGGGGTAAAGAATTAATCATCCAAGGGAGCTATTGGAAACTAGGATAGGGACAATCCACCAATATATGGACACAACCTTGGATCCCTGGCCTATCACAGCAAAAACTTCCACATTTCATGGGACAAAACTCCCAAACTGACTTCTCCACTCCTGCAGACCTATGCCACTGGAATCCTAATCTGCAATGGAATATGTCAATAGTAAAACACATCTTCCCAGCATACGTGGCAAATTTCATACAAGCAATCCCTCCCCCTACACCAGGTACCCCTGATACTCTAACTTGGTTTGGCACAGGTATATGCAATTTCTCAGTCAAGGATGCATATCACACTCTACAAAAAAATAAAG
Source organism: Elaeagnus macrophylla (assembly GCA_029378325.1). Classification (NCBI taxonomy): domain Eukaryota; kingdom Viridiplantae; phylum Streptophyta; class Magnoliopsida; order Rosales; family Elaeagnaceae; genus Elaeagnus; species Elaeagnus macrophylla. Next base: position 11,019,282 of record CM055652.1, on the reverse strand, counting down.
GCATTCAAGATTGCCAGAGTTATTGGCAATTACTCTGGAAAGTGAAAATACATGAGAGACACAAAATTTTCCTTTGAAAAATACTGAAGAATGCTCTTAGCACAAAAAAACGGATTGCTCATTTCAATCCAATGACAGATTTAAGTTGCACCCTATGTCACAAAGAAGCAGAAGATGTAGAACATCTATTCATCAGATGTGAAATTTTGAAATCTTGGTGGAAACACTAGAACTGGAACTTACTGAGGGAATTTACTCAATCACTGGATATTTTCTCATACATCAAATTCATACTACAACCTCCGAAGATTCTTCTGCAGGCAAACTGTACTATTGAAACTTTCACACTGACAGTAGTTATCATGCTCGAACATATATGGTTTACTAGAAACCAAATCATCTTTAATGCAGGAACCCTGGAAGGACCCGCAGCCATCAGTTCAATAATCAGGAGAGTTGAAGAATTCCAAATCTATCTTATCCCTAAAAAACAAACAGTCATTCAAAAATCACAGGATACGATCTTCATTCCTATACCAAACCATTGGCAACCACCTCCTTTGAGTGCGGTGAAATATAATTTTGACGCATCATGGTATCATGGGCAGGCAACAATTGGATTTGTCATTTCTAACCAAAATGGTCACATCGTTGAAACATGGATGGAGCAATGATACACTGCCAGTGTGGATGCTGCAGAAACGTTAGCATTAGAAGTGGCGATCACCCACGCCTTATCATTAAAACACAAAGTTATCTACATTGAAGGAGATGCCAAACTTGTAATCCAAGCTCTAATGGAAGATGCACAGGACACAATATCAAATACAGCACATGCAATCATCCAGAATCTGAAGCTAAAGCTACCACTTTTTTCCATGATTTCTATTCGATGGATCCCTCGTCATTTGAATGCTCGAGCTCACAATTTGGTTAAGTCAACTATAGGACACACCCTAAGATCAACCGCTTTACAGGATCCAGATCGATTAAATCACCCCATCCCCTTTCCCCCCATTCCCCATACATAGGCTATCGCCTATCCCCTCTAGCAAAAAAAAAAAAGATCCTCAGTGTAGTACCGGCCCTAAATAGCATGTATAACATGTACATAATTTACAAAATTTGCATAAATTATGTACAAATTATGCTATTTTGGAATGCTATTTCGAAAAAATTATAAATTAAGTATGTACACTTATGTATAAGTTATCATGTTATTTTGGAATGCTATTTCGAAAAAATTTATGCAATGCGATGGTTGCTTGGACTCCAAGACAAGGCCAAGTACAAAAAGATCAAATTCAATTTCATCTTCTTTGTTACTCCCACAAATTTCTCAATAGTTTGCTTGTCATTCAACAACTATGATGTTGCCTAGTATTCACATGGGTAGTTCAAAAGGTATTCAACATCCATTGTATTACAATACTTAAAGACTTTGATTATAACATGTAATTGTTGAATGCCTTAAGCATCCGAGTGTTTATCAAAATTCTATCAAGTCACGTAATTGATCATAGAGTTTCATTTAAAAAAAATAATTTTTTAAACTAAACTTCAATACATTTTTTCAAAGTTTTCCCAAATACTAAAATTGAAATCGTAATTTTTGTAAAATTAAAGTACCAAAATATCCATAAAACATCAAAATTTTCATCCTTGCTTTGAAAGACTGCGTGTTACACGAGGAAGGCAAAAGAAACTGAGTAACAAATACAAATTGGAAATAAAAAATTCTTTCCAATTTACATGGAAAAAAGCAGAGATTCCATCAAATAAAGGACACATCACATACATGTTGTGTCGGTAGAGTCATAGAGCTTTGTATTCTCTTTGCATAATTCTTAGAAGCTGTTAGAACTATTCCGATGTTTTGCTTCTTCTTTGTCTTTAGTTACTTAATTACTTTACATTGGCTAAGATGGAAGCTCTCTCCAAAGCCTCTAAAGGTTCATAAAAATTCTAAAGAGTTGTTAATTTTTGTTGTCCTTTCAATTTTTCTGTCTTATTCTTTCATATCTTCACCTCTTTCTCACTCGTCAATATCATGCTTTTTCTTTTCTTTTCCTTTCTTTATGTTTACGTTCTAAGATTCGCACGCGATCTTTCCGAAACTTGAGTGTCATTTTGTAATTAATGTTGTTATTTTTTGTTTTCATAATTTAAATTCTATTTATTATATATATATATATATATATATATATATATATATATATATATATATATCATTGACGTTTAATTAATCATTATGCAATATTCTAATTAATTAAATTATTGATCAAATTAAATATTATAATTTTTATAAATATATATATTAAATAATAAATTATTTTAAAAATATAAATAATTGATTGTTTTAATGTTTTATAAAATTTTATGAACAAATTTATGATTTTGATAGAATTCTCAAAAATTTATTAAATATTTCCAATATTTTCGTAAATAAGATAATATTTTTAATAGATGTGTAAAATTTAATTGTCGACATTTACTTTATAGTGAGTTTGGCCGTGCCCCCAAGATATATACGTGTGTATAAAAAGCAGAGCTTCTAAATCTGAAACCACCGCAAGAAAGAGCAGCAAAAAGCCATAGCATATTTTGCTCAAATAATAAGGCAAGATGCAACAAATCACAGTTGAACTTGTAAATAAAACTTGCACAGTGGCCATGATGGCTCACGATTATAAGTTTACACCAGTGCCTTTTATAGAAGAAATAAGCAGTTGCTCATGTGATGAAGTCATTTTTGGCTTTCCAGGAACTTGGTCTTTGACTGATTGGTCTTCTGATTTAAAATCGTTTCGTCAAACAGATCAGTTTAACCATACAGATTTTCCTTCATTGAAAAGGGTAGGCAACGATGAAGTTGCTTTTCTAAATGAAGCTTTTCTTCGCAGATTTGAATCATTACTTGCCATTAACTCTCCAGAATCTAACTCTGCCTTCACTGAAAAGGTGTGTACGTAATAAGTATGCATGATCAGCTTTAAAGCTCAAAGATTTTTCATTCACTTATTGTTCTTGCATGAATTTATAAATTAATGAGATCATAACTATTTTTTTATTATTATTTTATATATATATGGCTAGTGATAAAAAAAATCTAGTTTCCAGTTTCTCTAACTTTTTTCTCTTAATTAATTAATTATTTTTTTTGTTTTCTAATTCATTTGTTAACTTAAAAAAGTAGAAAATTGTTTGCTGGCTAGTTTTGTTTTCTATATATATCAAAACAAAATATAGAAAACTTGTTTGATAAAATCGTGTTGTATTTTTTGTTTTATGTTTTTATTTTCTAGTTAATAATCATTTTTTGTTTTTATATTCTCAATTTCATTTGACTAATATAAACGATGATGAAGTCGTACAATTTATGAAAATGAGGTCTCATATTATGATTTCAAATTTACTATGACTAGTTTTCTAAAATGGTTTTTTTTTTTTTTTTATTACTTTAAAGGTGCATAAAGCTATGGAAGAGCACAAGAAAATAATATTCACAGGGCATTCCCTTGGTGGTGCAATGGCTATTCTCGCTACAATTTGGTTATTGGAAAAATACAAAAAGCAAGATAATTATCAAAACCATCCACTTTGTGTGACATTTGGATGTCCACTTATCGGCAATAATACACTTTCTCATGCTATTACACGACAAAAATGGTCTAAATGCTTTATTCAATTTGTCATGGGTTATGACATTGTTCCTCGGATTTTGCTTGCTCCTCTTTCTTCCATTAAACCACATACTTTTGAGTCACTCTTGGAACCTTTTGAACACTTAAGTACACAAATGGACCCTCCTCTACTCAATATTGGTTTGATTTTGGAATTTTATTATGATGTGACGAGAAATGCATCAACTCTTGCAAGCCATGTGGCTTGTAATTTGATGGATAGTGAGAATTTTATGGTTGAGACTTTAACAAATTATCTTGATTTAAGCACTTATAGACCTTTTGGAACTTACTTTTTCTACACTCAGAAAGAGAGGTTCGTCAGTGTCGACAATTCAAATGCTGTTCTGCAACTATTGCTCTATTCCTCTCAGCTCACAAGTGATTTTGATTTTGCTGGCCAAGGTCAACAACTTGTTTTTAGCGTCGTAAGTGATCATTTTGTTTATCAAAGTAAATTGCAGCAGGAGAACTCATCTCAATTTCAAATCACTAAGCTTGTTGACGATCAAGGATTACTATGTGGTGGGATTCAAAAAGTTAACGAGATTTTGGATGAACTTGGTGTGGTATGTTTCTATTAATTAATTAATATTTCCTTTTTAAGAAAAAATTAATTATTTATAATACTATGAAAACTTTCTTTATTTAGGTTTGCATTTCATAATGATTTTAAATTTTTTTTTTTTTTTGTCACTTAACTTGTGTCTAATATTATACTTTGGTCCAGAATCTCTTAATTTACTAACTTATTCCAAAATCTTTCTGAAATTAACAAATTAGATAAGTCTAATTTTTCAACTTTTATCAAAATTGATTTAATGTTGTAACAATCGACTATCGTGTAAATCATAGATTATGGACCGTATTATGAATAGGTACCAAATTATGAATTGAATCATAGGTTAGGAAAATTCAAATTTACAGAAAATAAAAATTGGACTGCATTTGTTAAATACAGAAAAATTATGGATTAATTAGATTGTGTGAATTAAGATATTAAGGACCAAAGTGTGATTTTCTATATTGGTTAGGGACCCAAGCAAATATATAAGCACTTTTAATAAGATATAATTGATAATTTTTTTACTTTTCAAAAGTAATCACTTACCAAATAACAGATTATTAATATATCTTTAAAAGAAAAGCTTTTTAACCAGACTTTTGATTTATAATTTTTTTTATTTATTTTCAGCGAACATTTGTGTAGAGTAACTTTTATATGCTTTAAAGAAAATGATTACAATGTCTTAAACAATTGTAAATTGCAGAGCACAAAAGGTAGATTGTGTTTTCTAGCTGCTGTGGAAGCAGAGAAGGAAAAAATAAAAAACCAAGAAAAAGTAGAAAAGAAAATACCAGAAATCAAAGCATGTTTAAATGAAATTAAAAAGTATAGAGATACGTATAAACTTCACAAAGTGGCATATTATGATGCCTTCAAGCTTTCAGAGAACCAACAAGACTTTATAGCTAATGTGAAGAGGCTTGAACTAGCAGCAATATGGGATGAGATCATTGACATGGTAAGAAAATATCAATTGCCAGATGAATTTGAAGGAAATCAAGATTGGATCGAGCTTGGGACCGAGTTTCGCCGCCTCCTTGAGCCTCTTGATGTTGCAAACTATTATAGACATTCTAGGGATGCTGCTGGAGGTAAGGCTTACAGTGAAAGAGGAGCTAGACCTGGCCGTTATAGATATACACAAAAGTGGTTGGAGCATATGAAGGGTATGCCAGTTGGGTCTAGCAATGAGTCCTTTTTTTGGGCTGAGGTTGAGGATCTTATAAGATATCCAAATGACAAGAAATTTATTGAAAGGGCTAACAAGTTACAAGAGAATTTGGAAAAATGGTACAATCAGAAAGTGATTGGTGAAGAAGTGTTTTTTCATAAATCTACTTTTTTTACGTGGTGGAAATCACTTCCTAAATCTAACCAGTCATGTGGCATTAGGGAAATCGTAAGTGGTATGGGAGACTAAAAGGTTTATTCAAGTCTACCCTGCAACCTTTTCTATATGTGGGCAATGAAGCATTTATTTTGTTAGACATTGTGGTTTGTTGTGTTGTGTTGCGAGTGAATTATCCCACTATTATTAAGAAGATTTAGATAATTGGATTGCAAAATTTTATTTGCATGTGTGGATTTGTATGAGCTAGTGAGCTTTTTTATTATTGTTTTTTCCCAAATAAAAAATATATATGTGGTATTTGTATAAGGTGCAATTATTTTATTAGTATTCATATAATTATGCGTGAGAATTGAAATTTTTTAAAGGAAAATTTACTATAAATCTCCTCTTAGGTTTTCAAAAATAGCAAAATCACCCGTTAACTTTAAAATATAGGCAATCACTTTATTCATTGCCAACAAAGAATGTGACGGTTATTTTTCAAATATATAGGATTTGTTTTGTAATTTCATAAAACCTAAAGAAAAATATTGTAATTCACCCTTTATTAAATGTACAAATATGCAAAATTTAATATTTAGTCATGAGACAAGGGTTACACATCCATGTTATTTTATCTTGATTACATGGGTGCATAGTAGGTTTTCCATGACTATATTGTAAATTTTTTAAAAAAAATTTAGAAAATTATTAAAAGTAATACCCCAAAATTTATAATAAAAAAAATAACAGTGAACGATGTTTAATTGAATGACGTTCAATATTAAATCAATGTAAATTACTACAATTTAATTTAAACTATAATAATCATTTTTTTAAATTATAAAAATTTACTATTTGAATATAAGATATAATATTTTTATTATTATTATATTGTGTTGTCCTGACTTTAAGATGAGATATTGTTTTACTTACTGTACCTGTTTTTTCTTTTTTCTTTTTTCTTTTTTAAAGACAGATAAATAATAAACAAATTTTGGTGAGAAATTAGATTGGTTCCTCTTAAATGATTTTGATGCTTTTTCTATTATTTTTTATTAGTATTGGTCCTTCACAAATCTACAAGCACAGAAGTTGTAATCGGAATTCGGAAACTAAAATCCCCTCTTCTTACAACAATTCAGAACTACATGGTCTTGCATAGGCTTTACCTCACACACAAATAATCGAACCGTCAAAATTTACGATGTAATCTCTCTCCGGTTCCCACCAAAACAAGAAAGAAAATTGCTCTTCCGCCAAAAAAAAGAAAGAAAGAAGAAGAAGCAACAAAGAAAGTGAGTTGATCGATAAAGAGAGAACAAGAAATGACGGTCGATTACTACGATGTACTGAAGGTTAGGCGTGATGCAACCCTAGAAGATTTAAAGAAAGCGTATCGGAGATTAGCCATAAAGTGGCACCCAGATAAGAACCGAATCAACAAAAATGAAGCTGAGGCTAATTTCAAGCTCATCTCTGAGTCCTACGACGTTCTATCTGATCCCATAAAGCGTTATGATTATGATACAAGACATGGCTGGTATAGTTATCGTAATGCAGCCCATTGTTACAAGAAAGCCCCTGCAATTCAGCAAGAGTTGTTTTGTAGTCTGGAAGAGCTTTATAAAGGATGCCTAAAAAAATTGCGCATTTCAAGAAATGTTCCAGATTACTTTGGGTATTGTTCTTACTCTAAACTCAAAATGTTCAAATTATTTTTTTGGTATGCAAAAATAGGCTAAAAGCTTATGTTACTATTTTTTATTTCAATAATTTTAAAATTGGCGATTTTTTTTTTTATTTCAATTCAGAAATGTTCCATATTGTTTATCATTGTTTTGAAAAGAATGTTTCTTTGTCAAAATCTAATTACTTCGGCAACGTGGGCTTATCGGGCTGTAGAATATTTCAATATCTTGGTGTTTGGCCCGTTAGGTATTAGAATATTTCCATCATGAAACAAAACAAATCTTGAGCGTTCAAGACCTATAAATATGATTGGAAGATTAATAGGTGCTTCATGCTAAATCACACAACTTAGTCATACTCTCACATTATTGGATTAGAGTTTTAATATAGGTGAATAGCTTGAAATTATGCAAACAAGTAACATTGATGTTTAATCATATTGCTTAAAACATATATAATTTAACAAGGCTGGTAATATGTTTACTATGCTTTGTTCTATTGACTTTTGTCTGAGGTATAACTTAGGCCCGCCCGTTTTATGATGCATTTTGTTTTCTAATTCATTTTTTAAAGAAAACAAAAACATAAAATATGAACATATAACATTGAAAATTTGTTTGTAAAAACTGTGTTTTGTGTTTCATTTTATGTTTTATGATTCTATATAACATTCATTTTTGCTTTTTATATTTAAATTTTTTTTTTATTGATAATGACAAAGAAAAAAGTGAAATTGTCATCTTCGCAAATGATAGGTGTTAGAATAGGATTTGAAATTTGATTAAAGAAAACAAGTTTTGAAAGCGCACTTTTTTCAAGTTCCAAAATTAAACTAAATAGTGTAACTCATTTTCATTATAATGAAAATTAAAAATAGAAATAGCTAGTTACCATATAACATTAAATAGAGTTTAAACTTAGAAACAAACAGAAAACAGAACATATTACAAAACGTGCCCTTGATTATTCTCTAGCCTGATTATAAAAAATTTATGTTACAGATCAACTGAGACTGATGAGGAAATTTTGGTGGTAGATATCAAACCTGGTTGGAAGGAAGGAACAAAAGTCACTTTCCCGCAGAGAGGCAACCAAGAACCCAGCGTCATTCCAGCGGATGTTATCTTTGTGATTATGGAGAAATCTCATGAAGTTTTCAAAAGGCATGGAAATGATCTTGTTGTCACCCAGAAAATATCCCTGCTTGAAGCTCTCACAGGGACGAACACCATCCGTATAACTACCTTGGATGGTAGGAGTCTCAACTTCAAATTAACAGATGTTGTTAAACCTGGCTTTAAACTGGCGATACCAAATGAGGGCATGCCCATTGCTAAAGATCCCCCCAAAAAGGGAAAACTCATTGTTAAGTTTGATGTGATCTTTCCATCAAAGCTTAGTTCTGAACAGAAACTTTATATCACAAGTGGTCTAGGTTCAGCTGATCCTTACTAGTTGACAGAATCAGCCTAATGAGTGATCTCACCGTCTGCTGATATGCCAATTAACACTATGAGATGCTTTTTTTTAAAAATGTAAATGGATAACATTTCGCCGTCTAAGATGAAGATTGTGCATAATAGGTCCTTTTTTGATGTGGAATTATCAGACTAGTCATTTAGCTATAGTTGTATAAACACTTATATTCTTTTTTACATTGTTAGTAGAAAAATTGTTTTACATGAATTATTTTACTTATTTTAATTTTTTTCTATGCTTAATTTCTATGATATATTTGCAATAAATATAAAATTAATTTTTTTATACTTTCAAATTAATTGTGAAAATAAAATAATATTTAAAATATGTCTATCATATGATTAAAATTCTTATTCGATGTAATCATTATTTTCTTATCATATATATAGTCTTTATTACATGATAATTAATTTTAAAAATACAACTAATGTCAATAGCTTACACTTGCATTGCATTTGAATTATTTTATTTTTAATTTTCTCTTCGGTCAATTTCTATAATATATTTGAAATAAATATAAAATTAATTTTCTTATGTTTTTAAATTAATTATGAAAATAAAATAGTATTTAAAATTTTTATTAGATGTTGTAACTATTATATAATTAAAATTCTTATTTAATGTAATCATTCTTTCCTTATCATGTATAGAATCATCATTTAATATAATAATGTTAATGTGATCATTCTTAAAGTAACTAATGTTAATAACTTCAAATATAGGATAACTTTGTCTAAAAAATATTATGCATGATTCAGACTTTTATATAGAGTATATAGTTGATTTACACAAACAACTCATTAAAACAAGAAGATTCTCAATTCCCATTGACGAATATTATTACATAAATCTATACTTAGGTAACAGCTGCTATAAAACTGCTTTTAGTGTAAATAAAAAGAATGAAAAGAAAAACTCCATTTTGTTCAAGTTTTATTGATGGCAAGGGGAAAGTTTGCTGGTTTTAGAGCAATCTTGAGCCTTGATGTGGCTACAACGTGCCAATTATATTACTCGTGCTTCTCAATCTTCTTCTGCAGATCCTCTTTCCTTGCCCCTGAGACTTTATCAACTTGGTCTCCTTTCTTCATCAGCAAAAAGGTAGGCATTGCATGCACCCCAAATTCTGCAGCCACGTCCTGTTTTCATTGCTTTCATTAGTCATAGTTGGTACTAAAGTGAGCTAGTACTAAAGATGGTCGTCAAGAGATCTTAGTAATAACATCTCACCCCTCGAACTTAGGACCTCATGTAGTTCAATTACGTTACAGTTGGGCTATCCCAATTTGATAGTAAAAAATATACATTTATGTTAGTATTAAAAATAAAAGATACATACTGGCAGTTCATCAACATCAATCTTGATGAAGTCCACATCGATGTATTTATCAGCATTTTCTTTAAAAGTAGGTTCCATGGATCGACAAGGGCCGCACCATGAAGCCGTGAAATCGATCACCACCTTCAACATCAAAAAATTTCGTACATTACTACATGTTGTTTCATTGTTTGTCCTTGTTTATCAACACATGAAACTGAAAATAGAAGCATATAAGGAAGAGAGTTTAGAAATTAAGATTGTGTTTACCAGTTTGTCACTGCACTTTGAGGCATTGAAATAGGCCTTCCATTGGTTCTTGGAATGAAGGACTTGAATTCTTGATGTCTCTCCCTGGCTTGGAACATTTGGATTATCCTTGGTCATCAATTTCTCCTTGGGAAATGTACTGCTGCTAGATGTCTTCGTAAGATGTGAAGCATTTGGATTGTCCAATCCAGAGGCGTTAACTCCCATCTTAGCTTCCTTTCTTTTATGAATGATAGAACCAAAGTTTAATATGAAGAGGATTGTCAATTTGGCTTTAGTGTTTTGGTTGGATACAAAGGATTTTTATAGAGCATTATATTAAGAGGATCCTAAAAAAATTGAAGGAATTTGATTCTCTTTTACAAGTTGACAAGAATCATAATTAAAAAAAATAATAATATAAAGGCACAAGAATAAGAGAATAGTCAACTAATTAGCCGCATTGCTAATGCTAAGAGGATTCGATAATACGGTGATATTTTTATTAAATCAAAAATACACATTTTGAATCCAGATTATCAAATTTATATATTATTAGCCATTCATTTAACAAAAAAAATATAATAGTGGTTCAATTTTGAAAGGAAAAAAAATATTAATTTTATCTTTATAAAATATTTATTATTATATGCTCTCTCTCTTTTTTTTTTTTTTTTTCCATTTTGTTATGAAAATAACTTATACCACCATAACAACCATGCTATCCCACCATTCTCTTTATCCTATACATCACCACATTCTTTCTCCCACCAACCTCCTTACACTATTTGCTACAAAATAATCCAAAAATACAATTTTTATCAAAATTAAAATTAGATTACAACTAACTCCTTTGAAGTACCATCTTCTCCGATCTTTTTGACCCCTTCTTTTTTGACTATCCTGTGTTCCATTAAACCATTATCACTTTAGGTTTGATCGAATATAAGCTAGTTAGAAATGATAGATCTTTTTGACCCCTTCTTTTTTGACTACCCTGTGTTCCATTAAACCATTATCACTTTAGGTTTGATCGAATATAAGCTAGTTAGAAATGATAGTCACTGAGATAAAAAAAAAAATTTGAGCTAATCATAGTGGCAATCATGGGTAGATATCCATGTTTCAAATAAGTTGATAATACCCTAACTACATTCTCAATAAAAAAAAAATGCACATTTGGATTGTCTATGGTGAATAGTAAAAGTTAGTTTACCAACAAATAAATAAAATTGTATCAAAGATAGAGAGATGGAGGTTGACATTGATTACTAGAATAGTATGACATGTTATTGTATCGGAAAAAAAAATGAGAGAAGATAAAATAATAAGTATTTTGTAAAGACAAAATTATCTTTATATAAATTAGGTTACCATAAATGTTTTTTTTTTTTTTTTTGTTAAGAGGCATGATCTGTCGTTTCAGGAAAAAAAATCCTATTAAAGATGATGCGTTTGAAATTTGTTGCTAATAAGTGAGGATATATACTGGGGCAGAGGTAGGAATTTTTATATGAAGGGGCTAATTTTTCATAACATTAAAGCATATATGATTAATTTCAGCCCAAAATGCACAATAATATTACTATTTACTAAGCAAATAAACATTTAAGAAACAGAGCGTAGAGCAACAATCATAATATCATACTAAAAACTAGTTCATGGCGACCTGGTTCTTTACAGCATCTCGAATCAACCTTTCCGTATTGGTGAAAGCAACATAAGACGGTGTCGTTCTGTTTCCCTGATCATTGGCGATGATCTCAAGTGTGGTGGTGTTGTCGGCTAATTTGTCGAGTATCGCTCGCGTTGGGCTTTTTCTTGGAGGCAGAGACAGGCCACACTTCAAACCACAGTCAAGCGTCGTCGTCGCCGTAACAGGTCACCGGGAAGGAGCAATTGAACGCTGGGCAAGGCGAGGCGAGGCTAGGCCAGATTTGGGCGGTGAGAGTGCAAGTGAAAAACGCGAGGGGAGGGGTGGGGTGGGTATATTAGGTTAGCTTTTGGGAGTAAAATGATAATTTTATATTTAAAAAAAAATAAAACAGAAAAATCAGACGAGGCTTAAGCCCCAGCCCCTGAGTAGCTCCGCCTTTGGATATATATGACACGTGATAACGAATTGGTTTATAAAATTCTAAGAAAAATTAAACTTACTCCGACCAAAGTCAATTCTTAAACAACAATTTTGTGAATTAAATTCAGGTGCATTTTAATGCTGCTGCTAGTTAGTGAGAATCCCATGTGGTTTAATTTTTTAAAATGTTTTGCTGTAAGAATCACTTTTTAATTCAGGTGCTCGAATCACATGTTCCAACACGATATTATTACCGTTAATATTCTTCCGCATATAATGAAAGGCTCAAATCACATGTTCTTGCCAACTATAGAATCGATCGCAATTTCCAAGCCATTTATTCTCTGATAATTTTAGGGAATGTTGTAATTAACGACAACAAATTAAAAGAATCTTCTTTCTTTGATGAATTTGTGTAGTTTTATAATATTAAAAAAAGAATTGTTGCTTTAATTCTTTCTTCTCTACTATCCCACTGTACTCCATTAAGGCGGTGTACCATATTATATCGAAAATGACATGTATAATCATACTAGATTTAATTATATTTAATTATTTAATAATTAATTTATATAATATAATCGAATAAAATTAATTTTAAATATTTTAATAAAATAATTTATATTTAAAATAATTTTTTTATAAAATTTATTTAAATTAATATTTAATTTATTTTTATATTTTTAATATATTTTAAATTTAAAATTAAATAAAAAGTTAAAATACATAATTTTATAATTTAAAATTCAGATAAATTAAGTTAAATTTTCAATACAATTTAGACTCACACCTCCTAATAATATAAAAATTTTACACAACCGTACTATTTTTATATTGTATGACATGATTTAATTTACAAGCAAACACATAAGTATATAAAAATTATACTGTTATTATATAAAATAAATAAAATAATTTACATACAATTTTTGACTGGTATCATTAAAAATCCAAAAGAATTAAAGTGCTTATTTGAGTGATGCTATGGTGGCACTCATTTTGCACTCATATATTCATGGAATAAGTAGTTTGGAGATGTATGAAAGTCATCATGGAATGTGACATTTAAAATACCAAGGAATCTGATTTGAATATATGCTGGGATACATTAATCAGCTTATTTATTTATTTATTTATTTTACTTGAAATATATAATGCATTCGTGCTTGCAGTTTTTAGACTCTAGTTTTGCTAGGAATTTTTTAGAATTTGTGCTTCTCGTATCTTGTGTCGGCAAATGATTGTTTTTGGGGATGGCGAGTGGTGCCACCTAATTTTTAGAGATATCTTGGGGGCGCTTGTTTCGGTCGAACCAAATTTCATTGCTTTGAATCAAGTAGGATACTCCAGCACGATTATGTTCATGGTTTCTGGTAAATTTAGCTAAATAACAAGAAGTTCTGTAACTATGAGAGCGATTCAAGAATATTTGTAGTCTAAAGTAAAATATAAAAATAAAGTCTTAAATATTTTTTATAAATCAAATTTTCATCGATCGATAAAAATTAATTAATGATATTAAAATATTTTTTGTATCAAATATAAATAATAAATAATAAAAATTAAATTAAAAAATATGTATGTGAAAATTAATTTTTTTATGTATTCATGTGATGTGAAATTAAATTTATTTTGATTATAATGGAGTAGAATTGAGAGTTTTGGAACTTTAAAATAAAATAAAATAAATTTAAATTATCTATAAAACTAAAAATTATGTTGAATATCTGAATAAAATAAACATATAAATAATATAAGTTTTGAATTTTAAAAATAAAAATAAAAAATGTAAGAAAAAGAATAGGAATAAGACATGTTTATAAAAAAACTAAAAAAAAAAAAGAAGAAGAAGACGACCGCATCATTTTTACGATGCTTTTTTTTGTGTGCATAATTTCAATTAATTTAGGGAAATTAAAGATTATTAAAAAATTTGAAAATATATAGTGATTTAAGAAATGTAAGATTTTTTATTTTTTAAATAAAAAAATTGAGTGAACAATTATTTATCGTTCTTATTATTAGTTAATAATATGTATATTATTTATTAATGATAAATTTATCTAATAATAATATTATTAAAGAATAACTATTTATAAGTACAAAATAAAAACTCATGTATTATTTTGTAGTAATAAAAAATTGAGGGTCAATATATTCATCATAATAATATTAAATTAAATACAATAATTTTTTAAATAAACATCTTAAATTTTATTTTAGTAATTATTTTTTAGAATTTATGGGATAATTTAAGATAAAATTATTTATTTTTAAAAATATAATAGATATTAAAAAAAATTAGGATTTTTATTTAAACAAGGATCTAAAACAATCACTTCATTCATTATTCTTTACTATGATAGTAGGTTTATTTAATTTAATAATTCAAAAATTGGGTAGTTAAGTTCAAATTTTAAAAAATTGGTATATTTAAAAATATTAGTATTTTATAAAAAAATAAGAATTAAAAAAAGAAAGAAAAAAGTGCACTTTTTGCAAAGTGAGGTTTGAGCCCCTTCATTTATTCATTTAGAATTCTCTTTCTTTGCCTTCTCATTTCTCTCGTTGGTATTCCTCATTCCAACTTTATTTAAGAGTACTAGCAACTGATAA
Organism: Elaeagnus macrophylla; assembly: GCA_029378325.1. NCBI lineage: Eukaryota > Viridiplantae > Streptophyta > Magnoliopsida > Rosales > Elaeagnaceae > Elaeagnus > Elaeagnus macrophylla. The sequence continues at coordinate 11,004,270 of CM055652.1, read as the reverse complement.
AATCACCTCAAATGTTCAAGTGTCAACTCAAAAGTCATTCCGGCTTTATTTAAGAGAACTAGCAGCTGAGTTACCTCAAATGTCACTCCGACTTTAAGAGGCCTACTTCGTTCGGATGTTGGTCCATCCAACTTGCTACATAGCTTCCGATTCGGTTCATTACTTCATTTCGCTCGTAAAGGGGTAAAAAAAAAAACTTTTTCAGTTCTCCCTGTTGCGAATGTTTTTGATGATTTTTTTTTTAATTTAAATGTATAATATAATATTTTTTTACATATGAAATTTTATTTTTAATCTCTTTCGGTAAAAAAATATATATATAATTATTATATTCATTTTTATAGAACGAAAATAAACATATATTTTTTTTAATTTTAAAAAAAATGAATATATATTCATTTTAAGTTAAAATTAAAATAAATTGAATAATTAAATTATATATATATATAATTAAATTATACAAAAAAATAATATTCCTTTTGATTGTTTATTTATAAATTTGAGATTATCCTTAGCAATTTTGAAAACTATAGGCAATGAATTCAAACTAATCTGTTGTAAAACTGTTGTGCGTACGTATGTATTTAGTTATATATTAAAAGTAATTTAAAAATAAATAAGATGTTATAATATTAATAAAACGGTATTTTGTTTTTATTATTAATTACAACTTAAACTTATTATTGGATTTAATGACCTCAAATAAAAACATAATAGTATATTTAATCAATTTTTTATAACTCTTTGTGTGTTATCATTTTGGCTCAATAAGATTACATTTTCTTTAACAAATTTTTCCCAATATTGCTATAATAATACTTCTTCTTCTACCTCTAATTCCAACATTTATTACATATAAGCTTTAAGGACATCTTCATTCTTAGTTCTATTAGTTATTGTGAAGTTGAAGAAGCAAAAATAAAATTAGGATATTCTCATTCTAATAAATTTAATGTGTTTATATATTATCTGAGTATATTATTCTTCTTGTTAAGTTAAAATGGTTTACTTACCTGGTTTGTATACTCTATTTTGTCTAGCAAAAATAGAGTATCTTAGTTCATCATTATATGCTTTATTTACTGTGATATATATAACCAAGTTATATACATGTACATTTAGTATGTAACTTGTTATATATTGATATCACATAACTAAAAATATTTTTGTAATTTATTTAATTTTAATATAATCAAAATATAAAATTTTATTCATATTATTATTAATTTTAAAAAATTTAATTTTTAACTAAAATATAACTTATTTAAGTAAATAGTACTTATATTATTCCATCGTGTCATAATTGGGTTTTGTGAATATGACACCCTAATTAAATTAGTAAAAATAATAAAATGAAGAATTTTATTTATTTATTTCGATTTTGTACAATTTTAATTTTAAGTAGAATAGTGTTGTTTAGGTTATTATATATATTAAATAATTAATTAATTAATAATTTAATGTAAAGTTAAGTTTGATGAATGAAGGATAATTGTAAAATTTTATTATTGTAGGGTTAATTATATTATATTATATAAATTAATATATGTATTAAATTATAATAAAATATGTTATTATCTTATTATGTAGTTATTTTTACATAAAAAAAAAATATATATATATATATATTGGTATTTTATTATTATTTTTTAATAAATGAATATTAAAAATGGTTAAATATCGTAACTCTGGATAAATAGCATGTCTAAAATGAATCTATCCTCTTCTCTTCACCTTCATTTCCTCTACCACACTAGGATCCCTCTATCTCGCCACTTCGTCCTCCGTTCCCTCCACGACCAATACCTCTTAAAAACCCTCACCCCCCACTACCAACGCCAGGTAGCGCTCAAAAATCACCATAGAACCTTGCAACCCAACGGAGAGAAGACGACATATTGATTTAGTTATCTTGTTAAATGCTTGTTTTTTGCTTTGGATTTGTTTTTATGTGGATATCAATCTCACTGTTGAGTCCATTAAAGCATCCATTCTGCTAGAATTTGGAGTTTTTTTTTTTTTTTTGAATGGTGGAGCTACTTGGTATGCCATATCTCAAGGTTCTTGAGATAGTAATAGCGGTATCTAGGATCTCATTGTTTATAAGTGGCCTTATTCATTAATTTATAACTTCATATCATTGTAAACCTGTTACATGCGGGAAAATAATCACAAGGGAGTAATTTTTGGTATCTTTAGCTTGTGTTGTTTTGTGAACCTGTAGAGTTAGGGAACTGCGTACGTTTTGTGTCAATGTCTAATGGTTTCTTAACTTAAGTACTTATGACTTGTGGGAAAGAGAGTGCTGCAATATTTAGTTTTTAATTGGAACCTTATCTTCTCTCGAATAGAAGTTGCTAATGATGATCATGATTGTGGAACTCCTTGTGCAACTTGCTGCTGGTTTTTCTTGTACAAGGTTGTTACTTTTTACTATTTAGAATATCATAATTTTTTTTAGTTTTCATTAGCCTTTTACATCCCTTGTAAATTTTGATACTGGTTACGTTTTAACAGTCTGGTTGGTTATTAATAAATCTCATTATTTATTTTTTTTTTGTATAATAATAAATCTCGTTATTAGGTTATTCATTTTGTTGCCCATTTTATGATCCCCTCTCCTCCTCTCTCCCTCTCTAGTCTGATGTCCATTGCCACACCTCCAACCCAAAACAAAGGGCTTCTCCATTATATACAAAAGCTTTGAATGTTATCAGTTATTGGATATTTTGAACTTTATCAAGAATTATTTTACTTATTGTGAAAAATTGTCTTCAAGAAATCCTTTCGCACAAAACAAAATATTCGCATAAACATTCAGATCTAAATACCAGCAAATAAATATATAACAAGAACACCAGATTTAAGTGGTTCGGCCCCTAGAAACTACACGGCCTAATCTACTAGAAAGGGTAAACATATCCACTATTAAAGCAATGTTTTTACAGAGAACAAATAATGAAAAAAAGCACAGAAACAGACGCTGATTACAAGCTTTCAAATCCTCACAAGAAACATGTACAATATTTACACAGGAAGAGAGGAGAAGAAAAGACGAAGAGACTCGAGAGAAAACAATAAGAATGAATCGGTTGGCGGCCAAAAAACCTTAGTGAGGGTATAAATATATCACAGGTGAAATGATGATAATGCCCTTTAGCCTTACACGTCAATTGTCCAGCTCGGGACTAAAAAAAATGAGTCTAATAATAGGTCCAAACACAATTAATAGCCGAAGAGTCCAATATACAATTAATCAATAAATCATATATCGCATACATTAATACCAATATATTTATATGCCATTTAATAACATAATTCATACATTATATGTCAATTATATGCAACAATATATCATAGTGACACATCCTAACAATTATAAATATATCTAGGATATAAGCTCTGATTGTTATGCACAATTTCTTTTCTACAGATAGGTTTTATCAAAGATGAATGTGGGTCTTGCTTAATTGGGATTCAAAATTATAATAGAATTTCCCCTCCTCTTTTGTCCATCTCAATACCAAACAAAAATTTTAGTCATAATTGTGAACTAAACTGACAACCGGAATCAATGCCCTAAATAGCTTATATTCTAGCTAAAAATTATATTTTCTAAAACTAGCAATAATATGATTAAAATTGTGAATTTTGATTACATTAAAATTAGATAAATTACAAAAATATCCTTAACGGTATAATACAAACTAATGGTATGTAAACTATGTTACATACTCATTTAACATGTATGTAAACTATATTACATATTAATATGGCAGTACGTAAATGAATTTACATACCAATGTGACAGTATATAATTGGGTTTACATATCAATATAGCAGTATGTAAATGAGTTTACATACCAATATGGCAGTATGTAAATAAGTTTACATATCAATGTAGAAGTATATAAATGGGTTTATATACCAATATGAAAGTATGTAAATTTATATTTTTTTAAGATGTAGGTATGTAACAAGTATTACATACATATCATATACCTGCATACTTGTTATATACCTGTATCTCAGGATGTAACAAATATTACATACATGATATATAATATGTAATATTTATATCAAGATGTAACTTGTTAACTATATACAAGCATGTACTGTAGAAACACATGGTGATGCAAAGCATGTCCAATACTTCACACAATTCGCAGAACTGGCTTCAAAGTTAACTATGTACTGCAGTCGAAAACAAAGAAAAAGCTCTAGAATCACAGAAAATTCAACAGTAGCACATGGATTATGGAACATCAAAGCTTCAAAGTCAATCACCCAAAAAAATATAAACATAAATTAAACATGGCACCAATAAGATCGAGTTGAGAATTCTAAGGAGTAAAAGAATGCTTAAAATTTCTACGAAGTACAACTAAAAACCTGAGGTTCCTCCACTCACTCCAAACACCCTCAACTATCCAATATAATTTAACAAACACATTAAGGAGAGAAGGGAGAGCAAAGAAAGTAGAGAATAAAGCATACTGATCCATCTAAATCCAAGTGGTGTTCTGAAATCAGAGTGATTTTGAAGGTTGGTCGTGATTGTCTTACCAAGTGGTGTTTGTCTTGGAAAAAAAAAAAAGGAGGAAGATGAAAGGGACAAAATTGTAAATCTTCTCCCCAAAAATGCTGTCGTAGAGCGAGAATGGGAAAAAAAAAAATGTATCGAGATCAAAAACCATGCTGTACCAAGGCATTATTTCGTTATGCCAAATTGATGGATTTCTTTTGGTAGAGTGGTCAAGTTTGTCCACGATTCTCAGTACGTGGTTACTAGAACATATTGAAGAATGTAAATGGTTTTTGGGAGTGAATTGATATATCCACACATTCTTCCCAACTACGATGTCATTGTTTTCTACATGTGATCCAGTTATAAAAATGCAGAAGCATCAGGGTAGAAGGGAGGGAGTCACTTATCCCCCATCTTTTATGTCTTATTATGGTCTCATTATGGAGATAATTAGATGTAGTAGTTGGTTAGCAAACCTTGTCCACAACGCACTTATTATTGGGTAACAGAAATTAGGAGTCGGTGAAGTTTTTTATCTCGGGGTTTATGTTCTGTGCACTAGCTCAGGTTTTGTTTTTAGGCACAGGTATTTCTTATATTGCTTCTTCTCATACCAAAAATACTTGAAATCTATGCAGTGGCACAAACACATACAAAGATCAGAGAGATCACCGTTACATCTGTTTTTTCCACGCCTGAGATAACCTTTGGTTTTATGATTCTACCTTCTGGACTTGTCTAAGTTGGTGGAAACCCCATTTGATAATTATGATTATTAATGTTAAAATCACATAAATCTACTGTGGTACTGTGAGATTTTCTGTCATCTGTATTTGTTTATTATGATTCCATTAACTTATTTTCATTCTTCTATAAATGTTCTATAGGAAGAAGTTTCAGCAAATTTTCAAGAGCATGGGGTAGTGTATAACCAACCAATTCCTGCAGAGGATCTTCAAAAGGTGCTCTTATCTTTCAACTTTTGTTAAACCCTCTACTTCTTACATATTAGTTCATTGAAATATGATATATTTTTGCTTTTCAGGAAGGTGAACTAGAGACAGAAGGTCCTGGAGGGAGTGTGTCAGTTGAACAAGAACAAGTTAGAACAGACACTGAAGCCGAGCACAGATATTGGGAATATGAATCAAAGGAGCAGCAGTATGTCCCACGAAGATCCTACTCGAACCAAAGAGATGGTCGTGGGGGTAGCCGTAGGTGTAATCCCAATGGTCACGGGGCTAGAGGCAGAGGAGGATCCTATTCCTATCATAATGGTCGAAACCAGTTCTATGAACATTATGGAGATCATTATCGTAGGAATAACTATGGTAATAGAGGAAGGGGCCGAAGAGGTAATGGGTCATCTTACAGCAATCATGGTTCAGTAATTGAAGGTGAGCAGGCATCGTCTAGTGTTGGGGTGGGGTCGTGATGTTTTTTTCATGTTCCGCTTTTCTTTAATCTATGAAGGAACTAGATTTCCCGTTCCGATTTAGTAAAGGAACGATTCTCACCCATTCTATTGGAGTCCTTGCACATGAGTTGGCATTTTCTCAATTGTTAATTAATTATTGAGTATTATTACCTTTCATTTGTTGTATCAATTTTTTATTGGTTATAATTTTGTACTATCTCAAACTTGACCTACATAGACCAACTTTGGTATAGATAAATTGGGAAATCAAACTCGCTAAATGCGAGACAAGCCTTATGATCTTAGCAATTTGAGTTTTGGAAGACAATCAACACTTATTGCTAGGTTACTAACATTTTAGTACAAATTGTCAAGAGGGCAAGCTCGCTAGCCTGTAATTGGTATTCTAATCTGATACAGGCCATTATTTCCAATAATCTGGCTAGACATGCCGTTGATGTCTAATGTTGCAGAATCCTTTCCTTGGTCAGTTTTTTCTCTCTTGTTGACCCAAAAAAAAAAAGCTCATATCTTTATCCATGTCTAATCAATAGCATGTATAATGAGTAAAATTAAAGTTAGATCCAACACAACACGTATGTTGCACGGTGGAAAAAATATACAAGACTACATGCTACTTCTGTAGAAGGCTGCTGAAATCTGAAGGAAACAACTGCCAAAGCAATCTGAAGTCGATCAATACCTCCGTCAATACCATCTTTACACCAAAACTCTGTTGGTTTCATCCCTACCAGGAAAGTAACAGTCTCTTCTACCTACGGATCTACTTCTTCAGGGAGCTTGGCGTTTCCTGAATAAATATACTGCATCTCCTCCTCCCATGTCTACAAAACCACATGATTAGCAGGAAAGATAAAATGTTGAAACAAGCAGAATTCAGACACCAAAAAACACTCACCTCATGCCGAAACTTAATCCTTAAATCTGGTACATTTGTCCTATGAATATCATTTCCTTTAGGGCCTCTCAGGAAATAGTTACTGCCAAGCCAATGTGCCTGCAAGACCCCCGTGAGTGGGGGGTGAATTTCATGATTATCCCAGCAATAACAATGCTATTAACATCAGTGTTAGATTGTAAGAAACAATAACATATGTTTGATCTTCTATGCCAGAGTTGTGGATCCACGTGTAACCATGGCTTGTCTTCATCTTCCCACTTTTATTTTCCTCGTAATTATCAGTTCATAAGGGAAGATATATTTAAACTAGTAAAAACCATCCTAAAAGAATGGAGGCTTCATTGTTAAGATGTCCCAGCAAGAGAAGTTAGCCACTTAAAATGCAGGGCATCCTTAATACGACAGAACAAATGTTTGATCATAATTTGTCTTTTCTTTTCAGAGTCTTTATGAGTTATGACATTGTCTGACTTAGTTAATGTCATTGTGTCAGATTCCACCACACAACAGATTATAGCGTTCAAAAGGCTGACACTACCTAAATATCCAAGTTCCCTTTTGATATTGGATGGCAAAAAGAATCTCAGCATTATTCTAGAAAAACAAGATCCATTAACTCAGATTTTAAGTTTAGCTTCTTTTTTGTTTAGTGACTTAGCTGTCAGGTTCCTTACCTTGGCCTCATGCGAAAATCCAGATTGGTAGACAGAATTTCTTGCTATTTCACATAGGTCACAAGAGCTGAGCTTCCACACCTGTATCACACTGTTTTCATAAGATGGATGAAAACACAAACAACCAAATATTATCAATTAGAGGAATAGTCAACCTTTGCTGCAACACTATATTCTTCCACAAGCGCTTCCTTAGTTAAATGGATTTGCAAAGGATCATCAGATGAGAGCGAGACATTTAGACCACGCTGGAAGAACATGGGAAAGGGGTTCCGATGATAATCCAGGAAAAGGGAATTGTTGCTCAATGGTGACATACATAATCCAATCTGAAAAACAATATGGGAGTTGACCAAGTTAACTTTGTTTTAAATGAACCTCAGTTCGCTAAGAAAAGTAAGAAATAAAATATGTATTCAGACAATGCATAAGACAGTGTTCGATGCCATGGTGAAATTACTAAAGCTAAGCAAGAAGTCAAAAGGCTAACCTGTGCAAGGTAGTACAGATACTGCAAAACAGGAGATTTCCGCAGATTAATCCCATGAGAAATATTATGACATAGAAGGATTCCAGCAGCCAGATGGTCGATATCACCTGCCTGCATATATTATGGATTACATGAGAATCAAAATCACCAACAAGATAAAATTCAAAGAAAAACTTGGGTAGTTAAAACCACCTCTCCACAGTGAGGGCGGAGCTTTATGGTTGGCCATCCTTTAGATTCTCGAAGCTGAAAGAAAAAGCAACAAGAGTTGATAAACTTCAATCATCTTTCAATTTTATAGATTCACCATCCTTTGTTTTCTCATATGATACTTGAAATTTAAGACAAGACAATCATGCATTCATTCTAAATACATAAAATAAGAATTTGAACTCCATTAACATAGTATAATAGACCTTGTTAAGAGTGTACAAATTTGCATAGCAATAATAGGTATAATAAGAAAATGCGGGATTAAATTCATTAGTCCATTCAGCTGGTGTAGGCATGTGTTTAGTTGGGCGCCTCTCTGGTTTACTTTCATCATCTACAAGGTCAAAACCCACCACCTGCATAACACAGATCATGTTATGGAAGCTAATAAAAGAAAGAAAAAAAAAACTATAGATATCCTATAGATGAATACTTTGGAGGACGTATCAGTATCACCAGTATTCATATGAAAATCTGTGATCTTTTCAACAGTGATTTCGATGACCAGAAACAAACAAAAAGGAATGGTGCAACAGAGCTTAACACATTTATGAGGCCCTGTGGCTATTGTTTCATAAACCACTTGTAGATACTTTAACTTATCAGTCAAGGGCTAAAATACATGTTCGAAGCTGGGATCCACAAAGATCAGGAAGATCATATCAGACACTTCCATTCAACAACCAGAATATTTCAATATTTCATGCTAGGACCCTCAATGGTCATAAAATCACATATATGCAAGTACATCTCTAACACACAACAGAAAAGACATATGCAGCTCAAGAATGCATAGTGAACAACTGAAAGCAATGCATAATTATTAGACTTTGACTAATCTAGAAAGTTACCTGCATCAGGAACATATGCAACTGAGGATGCGAGTTTGGATTCACTGTGACTTCAAAAAGTGGAATAAATATATTGTCTAAAATATTCTGGAAAGAGGTGACAGTTCCCATTTTCTTATAGATATTGTACAGCCGTGGTAACTGCATTTCCAAGTTAATATGAACAAAGTGTAAGTAATAAACTTATAAAAGAAAAAGGATAAAATTTTAAGGAAAACTTGTGATTAAACCTGCACCATAGCCCTGCAATAAAGTCTTATGCATATCAATTTAGAAGGGCAAGGGAAGTCAAATTGCTTATAAACAGCTAGCTACCAGTGGTTCCCAGGACAATGATATTCAACATTATAGGCAAGCAAGCACTACCTGGTCTAATATCAAAATGGCACAAAGGCTAAATAACTACAAGTGCAGGACATTGCACCAATCATTATGCCAAGAGTCAAAAAAAAAAAAAAAATTTGGCAGAGTGCATACACTACCTGAATCAACCACACAGCATTCTCACTATAAAGTGCATTGTTGACAAACCAACTGGCTAATTGATCCCATTCACTTTGTTTTCTTCCATACACAGATATTCGATACTCTGCCATCTAGGAAAGTGAGAGACATGAACAAGTAAACAACGCTTCTTCATTTATATATTTATTCAATTATTGACAGGTTACTGAATGATGATATGCCAACAATTACGCAGAAGAATTTTGAAAAGTTCAACACAAAAAGGCATTATTGCTTAGCAAAAAGAAAAAACTATGAAGTAAGCTGACATATTTCCTACTGCATTTTATCTATTAAATAAAAGCAATCTCATCAAATCTAGTATATGTTAAAATCAAAAGAAACATTGGGAACTACATGAGAAAGGAAGAGCAGAGAGATCTTCCGTAGCAGGCTCTGGAGCTTCAATAAAATAAAGGCTTAACTACTCTATTGTTATCCAAACTTAAACTAAATTCACATTTAGGTCTCCAAACTTTTAAATTCTATGATTTAGTACTCAAACTTTTAAATTTCACATATAAGTTCCTAAACTTTAAAATTATACAATTTCATCCTCGAACTTTTAAAAATTCACACATAGGTCATATATTGGGTACTAAAATACATATTTTTTAATCAAAATTTTAGAACCTATATGTAATTTTTTAAAATTTTGTGACTAAATTGTAAGATTTAAAAATTTAGGGACCTGTAAGTGAAATTTTAAGAATTTGGGACTAAATTATAGAATTTAAAAATTTGTTGACCTAAGTATGAATTCACTTAAAGTTAGGGAGCAATGGTATAATTTAGCATAAAATAAAAAAATAAAAAAAAATATTAATATTAAACAAACCTGGTACTTGCTGGTTTCAAGATCTGATAAGACTTGCTTTGTCACTTCCGCCAAAAATCGTCCTGCATTATTCAAGTGAATAAGCACACTACATATATTCTAGTTGAACACTTCTTCATGAGAGTAGTTACTGTGTTAAAATTGGTAAACAAATATAAAAAAAAAAAAATTTACACTCCCAGCTAGTATAAGAAATTGTGCAGCGAATTAACAAATATAAAGTGCATTCCACCACCCCCAACCAAAGAAAGTTGTGATTGTAAGAAGGTGCTAACCATGAAGTGCCCCTGAGCAGCTACCTATTTCCAATCTCTTTCTGATATCATTGAGTGTCATTATTGGTTTCTTTTGGGCAATTATACTTGCATGTTAATTTGTAATCCTATTATTCGAATTAAAGGAAAAAATTTCTCCACATAATTCAGCTCATTAATGCATGAATTCAAAGCGGGTATAATATTCAAATATGAATTTATTACAATGGTAAGAAGATGAAGAATGAAGTGAGTAAACAAAAACAAAACAAAAAAAATCATATTTCAGAATCATAAAAGTATTTAAAAAAAATTATTCCTCATTTCTCCTCAAGTTTACGTAAACTTATGTTCTCCATTAGTACACTTTAACTCCTGCTTTCATAGTCGGACCGTTTTCATAGTGGTCCATTCACAGTTTCCAAACATGTTTCAACAATGTATGCAATGTTCTTACATAGCACACTCAACCCAAGAATTACAAATGTATCATGCATCAGCAAAACAAAATTTACAAGACGTCTTACAAAGACATACATCCAAAATGAATTGCCAATTCAAATACAAAGTAAATAAACATGAAAACCATATAAAAAGAAATGAGAAATATAAGAAAGCCCCAATCTCTTACTTTCATACATACAGTTGTGTGACTATAATTTCTCTACCAATTAGTGGTCAGCCAAGAGATAGGAAGAATAATAATATCTTAAAGGATTTAAAAATAAAAAAGCAAACACTGAGCAAAAAGACAACACCAACATGAACCGGAAAATTCTCAGGAATAGATATAATAAAGGCCGTTTCCATCTTTTTCATTCATGCAGGTATTAGAATAACCGAATCAGCAATTTTCACTCTGGTCCAAACCTTGAATTAAATTGTCCTGCTTTAAGAATATCTCTCTGAGTCTACTCTGCCCACATGGATTATACTTCAGATTGAATTTATCAAATCGATGAAAGGTGGTCTTATCAGCATGAACATCCAACAAATCCACATTCAGATCATACCTGAAACACAAGCATAGTTAGTTTCTCTCAGAGAGAGAGAGAGAGCTTTTATTTGAGATATCAATTGAGAGGACCTTATCAATGCATTACCCCGTTAAGTCCAGACTCTCAAAAACCTCCTTAAGTGTAAGATATTTCCCATCTCTGAATATGACTACCTGAGAAAGATATGTGATAAATTAGAGGCATCAACAAATAATTTTTGGCTTTTTAAACAGCTGTTGTAAATGAAATGGAGAAAAAGAAAGACAAACAAGAAAGCACTTGAATGTAGACCATGAAGAAAAGAACATGAAAGACAGTCCTTACCTCATCAGGTTCTTTTCTCAGCTTCGACTTGATAAAGCGCAAAAGATGTTTCTGATTCATGCAAGCAGAATGATGCACATGTGTATCAACTTTTCTAACATTATAAAAGTCACGATGTGGTGCACTCTTCTGAGCCATAAACTCCTTATCAGCATTCACTAACAGATGAAGGCGGAATTTCTGTGTACATTTAAAATAAGTCATAATCATGAAACAAAACAGATCACAAAAGAAATCTAAATTGAGGACAGAGTTAAAGAAGAATACCTCTTCAAGAAATCTTAACCTGTGATAGCAAGCAGTGCGAACATTACCAATGGACATAACTTTTAAAATTTGATGCATATCAGTGAAAAATTGTGTTGAACTAGCAACAGGAAAAAGCACTTCTGTGTCTGCCAAAATAAGTAAATTCAGTGGGAGAACTTATATCGTTAAAATGACCAAAAGTCATAAAACAATAATCACAGTGACAAATTCATATCTGCACCAATTTCTATCACTTTTACATTATTCTAAATTAAATTTCAGTGCTTACAGTTTTCATCTGCATAAACACGCACAACCCCATCTTCCATCCTAAAGAAGTGCTGTACAGAAGATATAAAGTACAGCATCAGACAAATGTCTAACAAAGCAACAAACTAAATAAACTCACATAGACTTCTTATGCTGCAACGAAGACAAAACTGGGTAACAATTTAACATGTGAGCAAGGTTCAACTCACAGCTGATGCTTCAACAGGTTCAAAATGATATGGATCCCTCTTAGACGCTGCCCCACTAGAGTCTGCCACAGTTTCCTTCTTCCATGGATAAACCTTTTCCCTGTAGACGTATTTTTCACGCAAACCCAAACATTCTCTAATCATTTTCCCTACTTCTTCTTCTTCTTTGCATGTTGACTCTGAACCCAAATGTTTTACAAAGAGGAAAGAAATGAGATAATTAATCATACACATGCAGAAATGATCTGAAGTTTTCTTTTTCTTTTTCAGAGTTGCATGTCATAATCCTAGAGATGATGTTGGGATTTGAAAATACCATGAAATGATGTATACGAAGGCATGTTGGCAGAACTGGAGTCCTTTCCCAAGTCAGTTGTTGCTGAATCTACCTTTATCTGAACTTGCATATTTACAACAGATTTTGTATCACTCAGAGTCACTTTGGCTAGTTGTTCCTCCATGAAGTTGTCATCAGTATTTCTGAGTGGAGCTACAGAAGAATTGTGAATATTTGAACTTATCTCCTGCAAATTTTTCAATTAGTAAAGCCAATTTATCCTAGATGCATTTTCTTCGAGAATTTAGAGGTAAAAAAAAAACTCATATTACAACAGTATCGCAACAACTGCTAGATTTTTATGCATAAGAATATCTATATATTCAACTAGTTTATGCCGTGCAGAAAGGAGGCAACAAAAAATTGTTCCAAATAATTTCTTTGTGCATCTGTCCCACTTTCAAAATGTGATACAGTATTTGATTGAATTTGAAATTTTACAGCATCATCCAACATCAGTATCCTATCTATGCTAAATTGATTGATAACGTTAAAAAAGAAAAAAGAAGAAGAAGATATTTTGATAACTTCACAAGCACAAATAGGAAGATACAATAAACGTACATGTAAACATGTTGTATTCACTAAAGAATCACCGTTGACATAGTTTGCAAGCTCATCATCTCCATTTGCGTTATCGAGTCCTTCATCATCAGAATCTCCTGCATCTTCAAAGGTACTGCGAGCTGGTGATCTGGAGCCTAACCTTCCAACAGATCCCACCCTTGTCATTGTACTAGAGCGGGTAACAGACTGTTTTTTTCCTGCCAAAAAAAGAAAATAAATTAAGATATAATGTTCCTTGGCTTTCCATTTCTGATTCCCCACTCTCAATTTACTGGTTATTATAAAGCAACGGAATATTCTCAATTAATAAAGAAATAAAATTTGAATATTAATAATGTATTTATCATAACTCGATTCAAAGCATTCGAGATGAACTAAAACAAGAACAGAAAGCATTAAAAATGAAGCATAAAATAGTATGCACACCATGTGTTTGATCAGTTGGACGAGGCGGAAGTCCTGAGGAAATGTAATTGATGTTATCCAAAGAAGACGAAAATCCTTGAGTTCTAACATTGGACCGGCGATAAAACTTAGAATCCTCATCAAACCAACGGCTGTTCTCCAAAGCCACGTTAGGCAACGACGAGGATACTCTAAAAGAACGAAGGGACCTCTCATCGTAGGACCTAGAAAGCATTTTAGGAGCAGTAGACAACTCAGTATTGGAAGCATAATCACCCTGATCATCTATTTCCATGTAATCATCAATTGGTTCTTCTTCTCCATCTTCAGCCTCCTCGTCTTGCTTTCGCTTGTCGACGGAGACGTCGTGGCGGACCTCAATGATGCGCTGAAGAACTTGATCGACACTGCGTTTGTGTATGAAGAAGGCAGAAATGGCCATCAGAGAAGCTCCGACGAGAGCCGCCATGGCTAGATGTAGAGCCGAGGATGAAGAAGATGAAGGTGGATCCATTGGAGCTGAAACTATGAGCAAGACACTTTTTAGTTGGTACCGAGGCTTTAAATATTTTTTATTTTCGTTCTGAACCTATTAAACAGCAATCGATATGGGCAAAAACCTCAAAAGGTCTGTTTTTAAGTGAAAAGTTCACTTAAGACCATCCACCATTAAAAAAAAAAAATATAAGACTTGTAAAACTTTACAATATAATATAAAAAATTTAAAAAATTATAATGTTAGAAATAATAGAAATAATAGAAAATCAAGAAATAATACAGGAAATAATGGACGTAGAAACACAAGACATCTCAGGATGTTTTTTACAAGAAATGATATTCAGTAAAAAGAAATTTGAAGAAATTCAAAAATCAAAACTAAACTTAAAAGAAAAAGATGGATTCAGAGAAGAATCATTCTCAAAAATAAGAAAATTATTTCCAAAAAAAGACATAATATATTACGGCATAAGTAATAAAAAATCCAGAAAAATTATTAGAATATGAAGTACCTGATGAATGGAACCTAGATATTAAAGAAAAACCTTTAATACCATCAAGAAGAAGTAATGTACAAACAATAACATTTGTAGATACTCAAGCAGAAATCAGTAAAAGAAACAGAGAAATAGAAGAATTAAAAGAAGAAATTGAAGAAGTAAAAGACTTAGTCTATACAATGAAATAATAATGATAAAAGAAAAACTATTAGAAATACGATTAGAAGGAAATAACAGTTTAACAAGTATAAATAACAATCAAATATCCATAATGAAAGCTTTAATTCTTATAGCAGAAAAAATAGATATTACAGATAAAAACATACAAGAATCAAGAGGAATACAGTTAGAAATGTATAAAGAAATCATAGAAATAAAAAAGGATATTAATAACATACCAAAAGGAAATAAATTAAAATTTGATCCATTAAAATGATTAAAAGATGAACCCACTAGAAGATGATATGACAGTAATAAGTGAAGATGAATCTGAACAAGAAAATATAACTCAAAGAATTAATATGGAACCGGTACTAATACCTAACCAAGAAAAATCAACTCCAGAAATAGGAGAAACATCTGATCCACATAGAGAACATAGATATAGGCCAGAAGAGCCTAACCCACCATATAGAAGAAGACAACCACCTAAAATGAAAGAAGGATTACATTGGGGTACTAGAGGAAGTATTCCATTAGAATTCAAACCACATGAAAATTATAAAACAGATATTTTAGACTTAGATTGCATAAGAGACAGGAAAAAAGCCTTAGATAAATGGGCTAGTGGAATGAGCGTAATAATACAAACATCACCAACTACAAATACAAACCCTTCAGTTTGTAAAGTATTAGTAGCTCACAAAATGACAGGAAATGTAAAAATATGGTTTTCAAACCTAACTGATCAACAACATCTATTAATGCAAGGAAATGCTACAACAGGAAGAGATTACTTAGATACAGTAATAAATGAAATATACAAGGAATTTATAGGAGAAGATAAAGGAAGAAATATAACAGAATCTAGTGAACATGAAATAGAAGAAGCCAAATGGCATTTAACAAATATGGAAATATGTGACATGTGTTACATAGATTCTTTCATTTGTGAATATGAAATGTATTATCATAAACTACCACCATCCATCCAAGAAATTTATAAAGAAATGTTTTACAAAAAATTACCTGGAACATTATATAAAACCATGACAGAAGAATAGAATAATAGGAATCCACAAATTATACCTGACACCTTAGGAGGAAGAATAAAAGGACTTAAAAATTGGATAATAATAAAGTGTCAAGAAAGAAAAGAATTTAAACAAATAAAAGGAAATGATAAAATCTGCTGTGATTCAAGAGACTTTAAAACACCAGGAAAATATGGTTGTAATATAAAACCATATAAAAAATATAAGAAACATAGGAAATTTAAAAGATTCAAGAAATATAAATTTAGAAAACAAGACTTTAAAAAATATAAAAGAAGATACAAAAGAGAACCTTATAAGAAAAGATTTTTTAGAAGGAAAAGATATTACACACCTGAAAAGAAAAATTATTGTCCATCAGGAAAAAAGAGATGTAGATGTTGGATATGCAACGAGGAAGGACATTATACTAATGAATGCCCAAGTAGGCTCCAACATAAAAAAGAATTTAAAAAGGAATTTCCACAGAAAGCAAAAATATTAGAAGAAGCCTTTAGAATGGAATTAGAACCAATAGAGGAATCTGATATAGATGATACATGTAGTATCTATCTATTAGAAGAAACAGAAGAAGAAATAACAGACTCAGAAATGTCTGACTATAATTCTGAATACGATTCAGAATAATGAATGAAATATTAAGCATAACAAACCCAAACAGTACCTATATAAAAATAGGATTAAAATTTAAAGGATATAAAAATTATCATTTACATGCATATATTGACACAGGTGCAAGTATGTGTGTAGCTAGTAAAAACGTGTTTCCAGAAGAACTTTGGAAACAATCTCCAAAGGAATTAGTAGTAAGAATAGCAAATAATACTACAATAAACTTAAATAAAGTATTAAAAGATACAGATGTATCAATAGGAGGAGAAATCTTTCATATACCTACAATTTACCAACAAGAAACAGGAGTTGATATTCTATTAGGAAATAACTTCCTAAACCTATATCAACCATTTACACAATACTCAGACAAAATAAGTATAACAACCTTAGAAGGAGAAATAATTTATGTATCAAAAATCAAGAAAGCATTAACAGTTTCATCACCAACTTTTATGTCCCAACATAAAAAGCGAAAACGTGGTGAGGATATAGAAAAACAAAAACCATATTTAGAAAATATTTCTTTAGACATAGAGGTTGACCAAAATCCCTTTCTAAATGAAATTCAAGAAGACAAAGCCTTAACAGGAATAAGAAAATTATTAAAAACAGTGTGTTCAGAAAACCCTTTAGATCCCAATATCAACAGATCTAATGAAATAGCAAGAATAGAATTAAAAGACCCCTTAAAGGTTATAAGAGTAAAACCAATGATTTATACTCCAGAAGACAGAGAGGAATTTGAAAAACAAATTCAAGAACTTTTGGAAATAAAAGTAATTATTCCCAGTAATTCACCACACTCTAGTCCAGCATTCTTAGTAGAAAAAGAAGCTGAAAAGAGGAGAGGAAAAAAGAGAATGGTAATAAATTTTAAAGCATTAAATAAAGAAACAATTGATGATGGATATTTCATACCAAAGAAAGAAGAATTATTATCATTAATTAAAGGAAAGAAATACTTTTCAAGTTTTGATTGCAAAAGCGGATTTTGGCAAATAAGACTTGATGACGAATCACAAAAATTAACGGCATTTAGTTGCCCTCAAGGACAATTCCAATGGACAGTTGTTCCATTTGGACTTAAACAAGCACCAGGTATTTTCCAAAGACACATGGACAATATCTTTAAAAAGTATCACAATTTTTGTTGTGTTTACATAGATGATATTTTAATATTCAGTAACGAATTACCAAAACATTACTTGGATATTATTAATATTTTATAAGAATGTAGAAAATCAGGAATAGTGTTATCTGAAAAGAAAGCAGTAATAGCTCAACAGAAAATAAAATATTTAGGGTTAGAAATAGAAGATGGAAAACATCATCTACAACCTCATATATTGAATCACATACAAAACTTTCCTAGTATAATCAAAGACAAAAATCAATTACAAAGATTTTTAGGATGTTTAACATATGCAGAAGCATATATCAAGAAACTAGCATAAATGAGAAAACCATTACAGGCAAAACTTAAAAAAGACTATGTTTGGCAATGGACTGAAGAAAACACTAAATACATGGATAAAGTAAAAGCACAGGTAAAAGATTTACCAACTCTATATCATCCAGGACCAGATGATAAAATGATAATAGAAACAGATGCTTCACAAGAATATTGGGGAGCAATATTAAAAGCAAAAGTTGATGACAAAGATGAATATCTTTGCAGATTTACTTCAGGATCATTCCAAGGCCCTGAACTAAATTATCATAGTAATGAAAAGGAATATTTGGCTGTTAAAAAGGCCATTAAGAAATTTGCAATATATGTAATAAGTTCAAAATTTATTATTAGAACAGATAGTAAAAATTTTGGACATTTTTTAAGAACTAACATTGCAGGTGACTATAAACAAGGAAGACTAATAAGATGACAGCAATGGTTTAACTACTACAAATTTGACGTAGAGCATTTGCCAGGAAAGAAAAATTGTTTAGCTGATGCTTTAACTAAAGAATTAGCACCACTAACTATATTTTTCATGACAGGAACAAAATCTACAAGAATGGATTCCCTCGACATGGAGATTCTGATCAAGGAAAAAGAAATTTCAATTCATGAAACACAAATCAAATGCATCAAAGAGCAATTAGAAGTATTAAAACTTAAGAAGAAACTACAAAATAGAGAAACCATAACAAATCCAGAACTTCATATGGAAAAAAACTGAAGAAGAGGAAGCTGAACCCTCAATAGGAACAAAGATGAGAAGAGCAGAAATTGAGGAAACCGCCAGCAACAACCCAGAACCAATAAAAGATTCAGAAAAGAAAAAACAAAAGATGAGTTGGGCTGATGAAGCCGAAAAGGAAGAATCAAAAAAGATCTATGTAGTTTACAATGGACCTAGTCCAGGAATCTACACCAGTTGGCCAGAAGCAAGTAAAGTAGTAAATGGAATCAGTGGAGTCATCCACAGATCTTTTACAAACAGAATTGAAGCAGAAGGAAGCTATAAAAATTTTAGAGTCCCTAAACTCATAACACCAGCAGAAATAACTAAAAACTATCCCCAAATAGTTCAACAACCAGCAACAGGAACCAGCAGGATGAGGAACCTTGGAACTATCCACAGACCAATAATCTTCAGAGAACCAACCAATAATTCTTTTGAAGAAGAAAAAGAAAGATACAAAAACTTGACTAAACAGGAATGGTTAGGATTGTATAACCTTGCTAGAAAAACAACTCAGGAACATATTGAAGATATGAAATTCTACACCACAGAAAAGGACTTCCCCTCAGGTAGCAAATTCAATATTTTAGAAGGAGCTGATCCAATATTTACTTATAAAACATTTTATGCAGGACTTATTGAAAATATATATCCAGGAAATGAACTAAGAGAATTAATATATTTTCCTGATAATTTTAAAAAAGCCTATTTATTTAAGATGTTTCAGTTCTTTAATGGATTGGAACCAAGAAGAACCAGTAAGTCCATATTATTTTATTAAGCTTGGTGTATCAAGCAGTAAAAGAGAAGTAACTCGCCCAAAGGGCATACCAGAAAAGGAATTTAATACTGGCGAATTGGACCTCGATAGAGGACAAATGCTAAGCCAGATCTATTATGAAGTAAGAAGAATTAACAATTCTTCAGAAATAAAAGTAAATTACTGCACAAGTAAAACCATAATTACTTCCCAAAGTAATTCGGTTATCAGTAATGAAGACAATGAAAAAGTAATTTCCTATGAAGCAAACTTCAATTGTAATAATCTTGAAGTAAGCGAGGAAACAAAAAAGGTTTTTTGTTACTATGCAACACAGCAATCAACTGATCACAAGTGCAATTATTGCATAAGAGGAAAAATTCCACTACCACTAGAGACAAGCTCATCCAGTAGCAGCTCAATGTCGGCAGAACCTACTCAACCAACCATGTAGGACCCTCCTCAACAGCTGAAGGCAATAATTCAAGACAGCAATAATGTAAGGCGTCTTAACGCCAAGTAGAAAAAGTAAGAATAGTGTACTCCCTCCATTGTAAACAGAGAACCCTTATTCTATAAAAGGGAACTCTTTAGCTCTGGAAAACATAGAACGACAATTAATACACGAGCAAAAAACACAACCATCTATCATCTTTCAAGCTTTAAGCTATGTATTCTAAAAACAGGAAGAACTAAGAACCTCTTCAAGGTTATTAGTCCTCTAGTTTGTAATATTACCTGTTAATAAATAAAAAGTCCATTTCAATTCCAAACTATCTTTCTCATTTTTTCATTAAAATTAAGTACGGATCTCAGAGGATCAGCAGGGTCAGGAGGACTAAAAGCTTGGATCCAGGAGTGAGGCTTAGTTTTTTGAAACAAGAAGATAGCAAGGAAGCGGAAGAACGCGGTGGACCCATATTTACAAAACAGGTAAATCTACAGGTAGAGACTAGTATTCCTTGAAGTTCCATTAATATTGTTTAAACTTGTTTATATATCATATAATCATGAACAATGAAAGAACGAACATGAAAAGGAAATCTGAAACTATTCTCTACAGAAGTAAAAGTAGGAAATATTCTGAAAACCAAGAAAAATTAAAAGATGTAATATATCTCAAACAATCCCTTATTTGTTTTAAAACATCTATAAAAGAAAACTTTGAAAAAAGTACAGGAAGATCAAAAATAATGGAAAACCTGCAAGGATTAATTGATTATTTCACCAAACAGGAACAAAGAAATAATTTAATAAAAGGACAGGATAAAGAACACTTAGATCTAGAAGCAAGCTTTGATCTTGTACAAATGGATATAGAAGAAAATAAGGAAATTATAGAATTAAGCCGTTGGATAGAACAAGAATTAAGAGAAATCAATCCTGAAACCCAACCAGAAAACAATGATTAACATAGAACACTTTGAAAGAAAATATTTAAAACTATTAGATGAATATATGGATAATGAAGATTATGAAACATGCTTAGAAAATTTTACAAGGTTTGATACCTTATTAAGTGATTACACCGATTACATTTCCAGCATAGTACATCTAATAAACCATCCAGTAGGAAGAATATTAAAAGATTATTTTAAACATTATTTTGTACAAGTAAATAAAGAAGAATTTGATAATTTAATCTTCGAATTTTATTTATTCAGAGAACAAATAAGAAGATAATTAAGTAACTGAAACTTATTAAATTCAGCCCCCAGATTGGTATCAGAGCCAAATAAAAAGTAATCTTAAAACAAAAATCATTATAAATAAAATGCTTACAGAAATACAAATTAATAACTTAAAAGAATTAATTAAATTAATCCGAAATACAGAAAATAATAAAGAATTTAATAAAGATTTTATAGGACTATTTTTAGCATGTATGGAAATAAAAATGAATAAAATAATCTTATCACAAGAACAAACAAGAATTTTAAAAGAAAAATTAAAATTTTTAGAAGAAATAAAAATAAAAGAAAATTTTATAAAGGAATATAAAATTTTTATGAATTATAAAAATTAGAAGGATATAATCTTTTCCAAAGAATTACTACAAAAAGACCATAAGTGCAAGAATGTCATGTGTAAGGACCCTTTTAGACAATTACCCCGGATATGGGGCATTTGCCAATAACGGTCCATTTGAAGTGCAAAACTTCATTTTAGGACCGGTTGTGTTTTTTTATTAAAAACGGTCTGTTTTACCGGTTGTGGTAGCCGGTTAATTGAAAAAAAAATTGCAAAATTTAAAAAAGAAAGAAGAAAACATAAAAGAGCACTCGCGTTGGGCATAACAGGGAGCATAACAGAGCACAGCACTGGCGTTTGGCGATAACATTGGACTGCAATCGATGAAGGGCGACGAAAGAACACTTTGATATAACAGACCCAGCACTCGCGTTTGGCCCTAACTTCACCGTCACCCGCGCACCGGATCCCCGACGAAAGCACCGGCTCTTGGCAAGGTTAAGCTCGGCGTCGTTTCTTCTCTTCTTCACCGGCTTCTTCACCAGCTCCAGTTATAATCTCCTCCTCGATTTGTCCAAAGGTTAGGGCATTCGTACCTATTTAAATTAACTTAGGAAGCTAGTTAGTTACTTATGCTATGCTGTATATGCTGGGATGTTTCCTTTGTAGTTTGTGATTCAATTCAACGAAGCATTATTGCCTACAGGGGTTTGGATGTTTGAATCTGTAACAGTCTCATTCCATGTATATGGTCTTGTTTGAGTTTGAAATTTTATTTGGACAAATCGAACAACAATTAACTTTTCATGTACAAGTTCATAAATTGCATCATGCCCTTTCAATTTCTTTTGGGATTTCATCTATTGTAACATATTTCATATCCCAATTATGAACAGCGTGGACAGTACTACATGGTTCTCTCAATAAATATTAGCTAGTATAACCTGAAGATTAAAGTTGATATGCTATTAAGGGCGCTTAAGTTAAATTTAAAAAATGCTATTGAATCCTCTTAAGTCAAAATCCTTGTTATGTTATTTTGTGTGAATTAAGTGTCTGGGTTAGCTGTTCCTTCAATAACTTATATTGGTATTTGCTAATGATCCTTTTACTACCATGTGCTGGTCCTTGTGTGTTTTAATGTTGAAATTGTTGCAATTGCTGGCACCTCATTTCGCCCTCGCACTTTTATAAGGGTATAGCTCTTAGTTCTTATTGTGTAGTTAACTTCTGCTATATTAATGTGTCTTTGTCATTTCATGTTCAATTTTTTTGATTGCCTTGTTGGAACAAACCATTCTATAATGTAATGACTATTATTTATTTGAATAGTTGATTACCAGTATCCTATTATTTGTTTTTAGAATTTTGGTTTAACCCATCGGTCTAAAAGTAAACAAATAGTTTCAACCCCCTGACTTTTGTATTATGAGTAGTACTACCATGAAAATATATGTTGTACAATTTCATACTGTTCCTGGCTCGCAAGTTAAAAATGTAATAACTGCTCTGTGCATGCTGTTGTTGTATGACTTCTATATTATGAGCAGTAATATGTACATTTTTCACATTTGTTGTCCCTTTTCTTTCAAATGTATTATGTATTTGTAAGTATGTGATAGATATATTGTTTTATATTTTTTTAATTATGAATCTCTTATTTTTATCACAATGTATTCTTAATCATGTTCCCTATTGTTGTGAAAAATTTTAATGTTCCTTCCATTTTTTTTTTCAATTAATGTTATATACATTAGGTAACAATTAATTAGAGATAGAATCATAATTACATTCATTTGCAGTACATTATGTAATTTTTCTTGTAGTCTAAAATATTCCATGTTTTGTACAATAGTTTGACTAGATTATGTATTAAGCCAATGAATATGCATATTATGCGTATAAGTTTAGCCCACTTGACTGATTGCTGCATTTATAATTAATTTTGGTATTCTGAAACTTGAAGCTAAATGTTATTTAGTTTAAGTAACATTACTGAGTAACAAATTGTGCACAAATATATGGTGTTATTAATATACACATGTTATGAGACCCAATTGAAATTGTTGGACAAATTTAAATTTTTGTTTTTGGAAATTGAATAAATGTTTGTTGAATTTATTATATATGTGTCACTTTTTTATAGGCAATGGCAAATGAAAATACTGAAAGATTTTCATGTGTTCAACGCGGAGATTACTTTATTGGAAAAATTTCGAACATGTCAAGAATGCAAGAAATAGAAACAATAAAGTCCAAGTTGGAAATGTTTGATTTGAAGCGAGAGTTTGAGGATTCATGTTTTGGATTTTTATTGACGATGCACCAAATTGAGTTCACAGGACCGTTGGTGCATCACCTTTTGATGATGCAAGATAGGGAACAAAGCGGCAAGGAATTCAAGATTGTTTATAATGGACGTGGCCATCGCTTCGGTTATGAAGAATTTGCATTGATAACCGGTATGAAGTTTACCGGTGATGATAAACTTGTCACCGCCGAAAGTCAATTGAAATATGAATATTTCAGAAGGGATAATGTAATTACAAAATCCAAGTTAATCGAAGTATTCAAAAGGTTAACGAAGAACACAGATAGAGATGATGTTCTTCGATTGTCCCTTATCGTTGCATTAGAGATAATATTACTGGGATAACAGAAGTCCCAAGGGATAAATATTTCGTATTTGTGTCTTGTTGAAGATTTTGATAGATTTAACAACTTTCCATGGGGAAAGGTGGTTTATGAGTTCACCATACGAAGGATGAGAAGCAGTATGGTTAATAGGGTAAGTAATGCCTTTG
Source organism: Elaeagnus macrophylla (assembly GCA_029378325.1). Lineage (NCBI taxonomy): Eukaryota > Viridiplantae > Streptophyta > Magnoliopsida > Rosales > Elaeagnaceae > Elaeagnus > Elaeagnus macrophylla. Next base: position 10,979,672 of record CM055652.1, on the reverse strand, counting down.
ATAAAAAAATAGAAATTGAAGAGGAGGCTGAAGAAGTTGATGTTGAGGTTGAGGATAATGCAGAAGAAAAGCAATTGAGTAAATCATATCCATCAACATCGTATAATGTATATGGTTTTCCATTGGCATTACAAGTATGGGCCTACGAAGCCATACCTGCTCTGGTTGGTGATCTTGTTTGCAAACGTTCATCAGATTTGATGCCTAGGCTTTTGAATTGGGAAAACAAGAAGCCTGGTCGCTTGTTCAAATTCAAATACTTGGACAGTACTTACTTTAGTACTAATGATGTAAAAGTTGATGGTTTATTTAATTATACGTTATAGTAAAATATTATCAAATTTTATTAAGTTATCGTACATATTCTATGACATAGCTAATTGTTAAATGTATTGCAGCTTTTGGTCCTACAAGTCTTGGTACCTACTGACAAAGAGAATGACAGTTTGTACTATCAATCAAGTGTAATTGTTAAGAGAGGAATGCCTGTAGATTTTGATGCTGAGGTTTATCCTAACGTTGGAAAAACTGAGACGAAGGGGAAGGAAAAATTCGTTGAAGAATGTCAACCCTCGTCATCCACCACACCAATTGATAAGGTATAATGAATATCATACATGGATGTAATTTATACATACTGATAAATTAGTGTCATAAACTAGTTTTTCTACGCATAACATACTTTTTTTCAATTAATAATTTCGAAATATTGAAATGAGGTATGTAATTTTATTTTTGTAGGTTATGGAGGAAATCTTGGTTGTTAAGCAAGAAGTTAAAGAAATAAAGCAAATGTTGGTAAACATCTTAGATGTGCTGCATAAGGGAAACAAAAATGTCCCTTTCGAAGGTGATGGTGTATTTCATACAGGTAGCCCACTTAGGGCTGATTTTTGTGGTGACATGGACGATGAAATTTGCATGAAATTTGGGTCTCCAATGCGTAAGAAGTCCGCTGAACATGTTATTGTTCGGAGTGAAGAAGATGTAGAAAAAGTATCACATGATTGTACATATGATAAGGATACAAATTTTACTTGCTTCAGTGGAGAAGAACAACACTGTCCCATGTCCGAAGGTGTTGCTAAGAACGATGATAGTACTAGTAATGAGGTTGATCATGTTGACACATCCACAATTGCGTTTTTTGCAGAGGACAAAAATCTTCAAAATATTTGTTTAGAAGAAGAATTACAAAAAAGGAATCTCGCAATAGATGGATACGAAATAGAGGTCACAAGTCACAGACAATCAGAGGACCTCCATGCCGATGATCCAGATTCCTGTATCATTATTTCAGCTCCAACTGAAACAAAGAAATACTACACACGAAAGCACAGATCTGTTGGTCCACTTTTGAAATCACCGTATGAAGAATACAAGAAAAATAAAAGAAAGAGAAAGGCATCAAATCCCGACCAATCCATGGAGGATGTTCTTCATTCGAGCTTAAGTGAATATTATAATGTCCACAAGCAACCACAATTGGACAAATACCTTCATTTCATTTCTTGGCTGCATAAATCATCCGCTAGTATGGTGTAAGTTATCAAAATGTATCCGTATATTTAGTATATGTAACATATTTTCCTTTAATTTGGTTCAATTTACTTACCATTATTTACGTTTGGTGGTTTACATTACTTCAGGGATAGCATAAGTGTCGGTTGCCCGAGTACAAGAAGAGCAAATGCTATATGGTTTCATCGTCTTTTCAAGAATAAGACCAACCTATTTAATTCAATAAGTATTACTATTTTCTTGTAATACTAGTTCATAATTCATTATACGATCTCACATTCTTGAAATTCAATCTGCATCTTGCAGCATATTGACTGTGGTTTATGGTTATTAAGAAAGAAATTCCATTTGTATCCTCAGAAGTTTAGTCTTCCCAAGAAATGGTCAACAATGGATTCCTATTTTTTTGTAAGTTAATTATGAATTATGTTGTTTGTGGTAGATTTTATATGAAATTTCTTTCACATAAATATCCTAAACTTAGTTTAATTTCTTATATTAGTATGTTAATGTTATTTTCCATATATGTTATATTATCATAGAATGAAATTACTAGAATGTTTGTACAGCATCGTCTATTGGGTCACTTTGAGCAGTGGAAGAACTCACAGTCCAATCATAAACAGTACGATTGGATTTCAGATGCCACTTTAACAAGTTATGTCTTGGGATCAATACCTGAATTTGGAATTCCTTGGTATGAGATAGACACATTGTACGGCGTTGTATGTTACAACGATCACTGGATTGCATTAGAGTTCGATCTAAATGATCAAGAAATACATGTGTACGATTCTCTACCAAAACACATTCGAGAAGCAGCATTAAGAAAACATTTGTCTAGCATATCTTCGTTATTCCCTGATTTTATTACCAGTTGTGGGGTTTATGAAAGTAGGAAGCGTAGGACAAACTTTAACTTGAAATCGCCTTGGAATATTTTCAGAAACCTAAGGGAGAAAGTTCCTATACAGGAATCATCGTAAGTGCTGCTTATCAAATATCCAATATGGTATTTCTTTATTATGAGAATACTTGGTATATTTACTTATGAATTAAAGAATCTTCCAATTTCATTTTGCAGTGGTGACTGTGGTATTTATTGTTTAAAGTTTGTGGAATTTCGCGCTACAGGGAATCCTATCTGCAATATTAAAGATGAAGACATCACATTATCTAGGAAAAAAATGAGTTACGAGTTATTTTATTCATTAGAGAATGAATTACTAATGTAACTTGTACTCTGTATTATTAAGTATAACAGATCAAACTTGCTGCAGAATTAGTTGGGTCATGTATTATTTGAATATTCATAGTCTGGATGAATTATATATACTTATGTACTTGTATATTTGTTAATGCTTCATTGCTGATATAGGTTCATATATGAGGTAGAGTACCGGCTACAGATTTTCCTATATCAATACCTCGGCTGTCTGTAAGATGACGTCAAGTTTCGGAGAATAAAGTATGTTCATAAACTGTATGTATTTTGCTTTCACTCTTGTAGATACATGTATACCTATAATCCACGTTGAAGGTAAGTTCGTTTCTCTCTTTTATGTCAATGTTGGGAAGTTTATAATATGAAGTTTCATATATAAATATCCGTCCTGTTGCTATTGCAGATGAGGGTATTCGTCAAATGCAGATGAGTGCATTATTACAAGAGATGAAGTACATGTAAAGAAGCATATCATAGACAGATGGCCTCCTATTTATTTATAACAAGTTCAATAATTCCTGTCCCTGTAACTCAATCTATGTTTAGGGTATAACTGTTTTCGATTTAAACCAAAAATTGAGATAAACCTTGTCGGCACATTCATTATGTTGTTTTTTATTCTATTTGGTGGTACACATGTATTGATTGCCTGCCTCATTCTCAGTATCAGAGTCTTTTTGTGTTTTCCTGTACCAGCATATTGCAATGATTCTCAAAGGACAGCCACTAAAGAAGCTGGTCGGATTGCTGGTTTGGAAGTTCATCGTATTATAAATGAACCTACTGCTGCATCACTAGCGTATGGTTTTGAGAAGAAAACAATGAAACCATCTTGGTTTTTGACCTCGGAGGTGGTACAATCGATGTATCAGGTAAACTATGTTGCTGGAATCGTTTTTGGTAGTTGCTGCATGGTCACTGGTTTTGTGATGAAGCTTGCCATTTAATAATATCTTGATATTTGGGCTTAATGTTTCCATTTATTTATATGAATGTAATTGTACCGAGCTATCCTAAACAAATTATGATATATGAGGTAGGAGATGGTGTCTTTGAAGTGTTGTCCACTTCTGGAGAAACCCATTTGGGTGGTGATGACTTTGATAAGATTGGTGTGGTCTACTTGCTCTTTACCTCTTATCTTCCCCACACCCTCTTAAATGTGACGATGATGTACAAGCAGTACATTAGTATTAATGTATTCAATATAACCTAATGAATTATTGCAGAGAATTATTCACTGGCTTGCTTCAGACTTCAAGCGAGATGAGGGAATTGATCTATTGAAGGACAAGCAGGCTCTTCAAAGGCTAACTTAGACAGCCTTTGAATGAAAAAATGGAGCTATCATCATTGACTCAGACTAATCTAAGGTAAAATAGTTTCGCTTAAAATTTTGTGAACTCTGGATGTTATTTTTATTCGCTTAAAATTTTGTGAACTCTGGATGTTATTATTATTCTGTCTGGCCATACTTTTGGTTTTTGTATCTCGCACAATCTTATGACTTCTATTGGCCATAAATATTTTTTACAGTTTATGAAAATTCTTGTTTGGGTAGTTTTTAGAAATAGATGTTATGATTGTCAATTTTGAGCTCATTCATTTTGGTTTATTCATTCATTCATTCATAGCAGATAAGATTTTATACCTGACTGCCATGAAGTACAAACCAATTGCTCCTAGAAATACATTATATTTTAGTCAGGTTAATTTGCCGGCCTATCATCTGTTATGATTGTTTTTTGATCTGATCTGTAATACTCTCGTGCTACTGAGTATTTCAATGTTGTGACAGGTCATATGAAAATATGTTTAATTATTTTAGGTTGTAAATAAGAAAGCATAGGGTACAAACTTCACTTGTTTTGGCATTTGTGTGGAATCTGCTTGATAGAAGTGATAGCTACATGTACTTTAGGAAAAATGGAAGTTATTTTGCCATAAAGTTGCAGTGCAATTTATCTGATTTACTGTTCGTTACATAGCTAATTCAATTACCAGATATGGCAACACGGATGGTTACAAGATTTGTGTCCAGGAGGCTTTCAAGCAGTGGAAAAGTTCTAAGCGAGGAGGAAAAAGCTGCTGAAAACATTTATATAGAGGTAATCTTCAAAGCTTCCTATTTATTGGCCTTTATATTTCAGCCTATCTTGCAATGCTTTTATATATCATACTCTTGGATACATGACAAAAACAAAAAAACAAAACTTGAAACGTACATATATTCTGTTAGGAAAGTTTCATACTCGATGTTTTCATGTTACAAATTTCACTGCAATTGATTACCTGCTGGCTTAAAATATTATGTGCTTGTATAAATTATAATTGTTGTGGTCTTGCAGAAAGTAGAGCAGGAGAAACTTGAGAAGCATATTGGCCAGGTATGGCCATATTATGAACAGACTAATCTAAGGTATTTGCTTTCTATTCCAGCTTGGACATAGGTTATTTTCGAAAATTGAAGATTCAATTGTAACATAGTTTCATACTATCCTCAAACCCTGCATAATGGGCTATACTTTTTAGGGTCCTAAGCAAGGAGAGACACCTGCATATTTGTTTTGGGGGTTCTGTGACTGATTCCACACCTAGCATCTCAACTTCCACTTCTGGAGCATCAAATGAAACAGTATCAACTGACATGCACAGGAACTATGCTGTTGTAGCAGGTGTAGTAACTGTATTTGGAGCTCTTGGATGGTATCTCAAATATAGTGAAAATAAGCCAGAAATCCAAGACTAACGGACCAACTGCAAGAATCGGTAATGCTATACGCAGTGTTCCTTCAAATGTCAAAGGAAAAAATAAGTGGCACCTGAGCCTTCTATATGTTCTTTTTTCATAATGCAGTAAACTGATAAAGGAGTTGGGCAATTTGTGTAGAGACATCTAGTCATTTTTCTGGACATAAGCTTGTATGGTGAAGTGTACTGTTTACACTTGTGTAATCTCCAGCTTATCTTCTTGTGATGGGTGCTTTCGTTGTGTTAATACACAGATAAATGTTTTTCATGTTGATTGGTTAATAAAATTAGTGCTACATTTAAGTTATGACTTGTATACGTCATGCTCTGAAATTGAACGAACTTCAAAAGAAAAATATGAATGTTTAATTGCATGACATATCATTTCTTTAAACATAAATTTTTATTTTTAATTACACAAAAAAAAAAAAGGTTTTTTTACGGCATAATACAACACATTTTTTTATGTGAGTTATAAATGTATTTTTTTATAAAGTTAGGAGTGTGCAAAGTCTCGTAGTACCGATACTTGATCCACTAAAACCATATTTCACAATATTCTTTGAACGCTTAAAATGGTTTGAATCTAACGTACAGAAATGACCCATTTGTGGCTGGCTAAAACTGGCTCGATCGATCTAACAAATGGATCGATCGATCGACTATATTTCTCGATCGATCTAGCTCAACCCGAGAGCACCTAGATCGATGTTGTTCCAGAATTGATCGATCGAACATGACTCGATCGATCGACAAAAATTCTTGATTGATTGATCTCAACCCGAGAGCACGTAGATCGATGTCGTTCCGCACTCGATCGATCTATCACTCGATCGATCGAACTATATATTCGATCGATCGACCAACATGTGCACAATATATTTTTCGTTATGATCCATAGTAAGTGTAGTGCTCAATTGTGTGAAGATGTATGCATGATAGAATATTTTACCTGTCATATGGGCATTGCAAGCTTGGTGACTCCATCATCATGTATCGTCTGATTAAACGGTGAACTCTTACTCTAGATTTACAATCAAACATTTTGTCCACGAAAATTGCCAATACAAAATAAACCTTACATATAATCTCCTAGAAATTCATTGACAATCCCACCTAAACAGACAGATACACGTTCGTAACCTACTAATTAATATATTTGTAGAAATATATTAATTACAATTACATGAATTTAGTTGTAGTGGAAAGTCAGTACGACATATCTCTAATATTTTGAAGTATCTGCTAATTAAAATTGCATAGTGTGTTATTTATACAGTCCAATGAAATATTTAAATACGGTAATGTCTAATTAATATTAAAAAATATACAAAGATATGGGATATTCAAATAGTATTTGCTGGCATGGGATCAACAATCATCTGCAGTACTTCAGTGCAAGTTGCACGGTTATGTCCAGGACGTCGACATCTACTACAAAGAGTGATTTTCCTAATATCCTCACCACGAGATCGAATTCGCCTTTTTCTTGGCTTACCACTCTTCACCTTTGTTTTTGGTGGTTCACTAACAAGCTCTGCAATATCCTTAGGAACTTCCCATTCACCATGGTCACTTGCGAGAAAAATTGCCTCAGAATAAGCAAGGATGTAACACTCTGATGTATACTTCTTGTCAACCAATGAGTAGACATCAGTATCTTCAAATCTTGCTGCAGCAATTGCATGACTACATGGAATCCTATGGATATCAAATTCCTTACATGTACAACTTTTATTTAGCAAGTCCACTTCATCGCTTGAGTCTCCATGGATAACCTACATATATTAATGGGCAAAAACAAAAAAGGATATCCTGAAATACATGTAAAGTATTAATAAATGTGTCTTTAATTATATTTGGAATATTCATACAATTATGTTATATGTGAAAACTATTTAATTCAATAAAGTACATGGAATATATAAGCATTTATCCTGACAACTCTGTATCTTGATGACTTTGACCTGTTTTGACGTGTGATGGATTCAGCATCTTCTGTAAGATATCGATCTCTCCATTTTAAAGCCTTTTGACTACGATCCACAAACAATTCTTGTAGCTTAGCACGATAATACTCGGCAAGCATGGTAATTGGCATCTCACGAGCAGCCCTCATTACGTTATTGAATGACTCAGATATATACGTAGTCATTATCCCATATCGCATCCCCGGACAATAATGCCTAGACCATTTTTCCTTTCCTGCATTCATTAAGTACTCCGTAATTGCCGGATCTATCATATTCAAATCTGACATAAACTTATCAAAATCTCTTCTTGTGTATGCCCTTGCACAACAACGAAACAAGGGGATTATGTCAGGATTCTTGAACCTATTATTTAGGTTCAATTCCATGTGGAATGCACAAAATCCATGAAAAGCATTAGGAAATGCTTTAGGAACTGCTTGTATGATGCTTTGATGCCTGTCTGAAATAATAACAAGGTCCGATATGACGCCTATTGCACAACTCAACTTTGATAAGAACCATTCCCAAGAATCGTTGTTCTCTGAATCTCCAATACCCATTGCGATTGGGTATGTGTTGCTATTCCCATCCAACGATGCTGCCACAAATAACGTACCGGCATATCTACCAGACAAGAAAGCTCCATCAATAGTAATTACATGTCTCATACAAGAACGAAAACCTCTCAGAGAAGGTCCTAAAGCCATGAAGAAGTATTTAAATCTTTTTTCAGTATCAACTTCAATATGAGTGACAGTTCCTGGATTTTTGGCTGTTAGTATGTGACAATAACATGGTAGCTTCATGAATGACTCTTTCGCAGTGCCTTTTATTAAATTCAAAGCTTTTTCTTTAGACCTATAAGCAGTGGTATAACCAATTTCAATCCCGAATTCCTCTCGACAATCCTCAATAATGTCTTTTGGCTTGTAAACTCGACCAGGTCTTAATAATTTCATTTTCATCGCATTTGCAAGGACTTTTGAAGTTGCTGTCCTATTTTTAACCATGTAATTGTTTGAATCACAATTATGAACATTGTTAAAAATAGTAACCTTGAAACGTCCGAACCAACCACCTTAGTTGCTCTGATTTTCCAACTGCACCTATCGTGAGCACATTTTATAACTACAAGGTTACTCTTGCTTTTGGAGCTTCTTGTTTCAAATTGATTTCTTATTGCATATATGCCAACTTCTGTAACAAGATGAGACTTACAATCAAATACTCTTCCAACACTCAATCCATGTTCAAAATTTGGATAAAAAATACTTCTGCTGGAGCTATCAGAATTATTTTGCACTGGGCATGTCAAGGATGGGAGAGCATGTGTACCGACTACATTTACTAATCGTGATGATGACTGATCTACTATATGTCCTTCATCTTCTTCATGAGGTACTATATTCGGATCAACAATTGCTCTATCTAAGCTGTTTTGTACATCATGAAATCCATGATCATTTAGATCATTAGTAGGTAACCTTTCAACGTTTTCATGTTGTTCACAATTTATGAAGTCAACCAAAGTATCATCAACATGAATTAAACCAAGCCCATCACAATTGATAATATTAATAGTTGAATCATTCTTGTAGACTGTATTCAAAGTATTACCTCCATCCTCTGTTGGACCATTAGGCATATGATCATTTTCACTATCAATGAACAAAGTATTGGATCCACCGACACCATTATTTGATATGCACGTGGAGGGTACAATGTCTATCACATAAATTGAAATATACAATATAGGTTTGCTCTGTCTGTCTTCAATGTGCATGTTCATAAATTCTTCCAAATCTTCATCATCACATATACGAACAGTGGGAAGATGAATATCATTCCTAAAGAAGTATTTAATGGACAAAGCATATTTGTTTTTATCAATCTTTAATTTTCTAAACAACTTCTCCTCCAAACCTTGTAAATCATCTCCTTGTCGCAACCTAAGAACAACACATTGTCCACCAATATACTCTTCCATACTTTCTTTCATTACCCACCCACCACCATGTACGATGAGTGCACTAACTCCCTCCATATTTTTTCCTGCATAAAATATTATGAAGACAATGAATTTAAGAATGAAATAATTGTCGATATGAATTTAAGAATGAAATAATTGTACACTACTAGACTGAGGTCGATATGAATTTAAGAATGAAATAATTGTATACTACTAGACTGAGGTCGATATGAATTTAAGCATGAAATAATTGTACACTACTAGACTGAGGTCGATATGAATTTAAGAATGAAATAATTGTACACTACTAGACTGAGGTCGATATGAATTTAAGAATGAAATAATTGTACACTACTAGACTGAGGTCGATATGAGGTCGATATGAGGTCTATATGAGGTCGATATGAATTTAAGAATGAAATATTTGTACACTACTAGACTGAGGTCGATATGAGGTCGATATGAATTTAAGCATGCAATAATTGTACACTACTAGACTGAGGTCGATATGAAGTCTATATGAGCACGATATGAATTTAAGAATGAAATAATTGTACACTACTAGACTAAGGTCGATATGAGGTCTATATGAGGTCGATATGAGGTCTATATGAGGTCGATATGAATTTAAGAATGAAATAATTGTACACTACTAGACTGAGGTCGATATGAGGTCTATATGAGGTCGATATGATTTTAAGAATGAAATAATTGTACACTACTAGATTGAGGTCGATATGAATTTAAGAATGAAATAATTGTACACTACTAGACTGAGGTCTATATGATGTCGATATGAATTTAAGAATGAAATAATTGTACACTACTAGACTGAGGTTGATATGAGGTCTATATGATGTCGATATGAATTTAAGAATGAAATAATTGTACACTACTAGACTGAGGTTGATATGAGGTCTATATGATGTCGATATGAATTTAAGAATGAAATAATTGTACACTACTAGACTGAGGTCGATATGAATTTAAGAATGAAATAATTGTACACTACTAGACTGAGGTCGATATGAATTTAAGAATGAAATAATTGTACACTACTAGACTGAGGTCGATATGAGGTCGATATAAATTTAATAATCAAATAATTGTACGCTAATAGACTCAGGTCGATATGAATTTAAGAATCAAATAATTGTACACTACTACACTTTAAAGATATGAGGTCGATATGAATTTAAGAATCAAATAATTGTACACACCTACACTTTAAAGATACAAGGCCGATATCAGGTCCATATGAATTTAATAAGAAAATAATTGTTGATATGCGAATACACTTAAGTGGATCATACAAATGTGGTTTATTCCATGGGCTTATATGAATGTTAAACGATATGAGGTCGATATGAATTTAAAAATCAAATCATAAAACACTACAACTATAATTATGTGGATCATACAAATGTGGTTTATGTTCATGGGCTTATATGAATGTCAAACATATAAGGTCGATACAAGGTCGCTATGAGGTCGATGTACACTACCAGAAGCATTGCAAAGTTTAAGGAACTAAATATGTACCGATGGTTTGCTGAGACAGAGGAGGCAATGGGCAAGCACAGCGAAGAGGACTAGTACTCTAATTTCTTGGAGGTTGAAAATGCCTTGATGAAGCCGATGGTTTGCTGAGACAAAGGACGCAATGGATGGTTTGCAGACAGATGAGGCGACTCCCTAGCTTTTAGCGAATGATTGTAAAGTAATATGCGATACAATCTTTTGGAGGCGAGTCCCTTAATTTGCGATGAGTCTATCTCCTGAGAATCAACTTCATTTGTTTGTGGAAACAGTATAAAACCTGCTTCAGGAAGATTACCTCATTCGCAGAGGCAATGGGCAAGTAGCAGAGGCAGACCGAGGCAAGGATGAAGTAGCAGAGGCAGATGCTGTAGGAGAAGGGAAATTGCTCAGCCACAAACCAATGAAATTAGCTCGTTCCAAAAACAACCTTCGGCGCAATGAGCCAACGCTTTCTTTCTCTGTATTTGTTTTTTTTTTTTTTTAAATATAAACTTACCGGCTAAATGGATCTTCTAGTACCCAACAGCCCCTTTTTGATAAAAAACTCACTCAGGGTCGTTAACTGCTCTTTTGTTAATTATTTAGACCATTTTAGACAATTGCCCATGGATATGATCATCAGATGATGGTGATGATTTTAGATGGCCCGATTTGCAGACGAGAGACTGAGTTTTTAGGTTTAGTGCTGCATGTACGAAGTGTTCTCAACTTTTAATGATTTTTTTTTTTTTTTTAAGTTTAAAAAACTACGGGTACTCATTTATAATTTTTAAAAACTTCTTAAAATTTAAAGATATTAAATTATAATATAGAGTTTTTATAAGTTTATAAAAATTTAAGTATATTTAATAATAATTTTGTATGAATTTTTAAAAATGAGAAATTATTATTCAAATAACCAATATTATAAAAACTAATGAATTTAAAAGACTTTTTAGCTATAACTATAATAAAAATATATATATCTATTCATTCTTCTCATCACTCTAATATTTTTATAAATTTACAAAAAATTTACAAAAAAAATTACTTATAATTTAAAATACTATGTTAAAATATACAAGAGTATTTAAAAAAATCTTTTTAATTTATAATTCTTTAAAAATTTATAAAAATCCTATTTTCTCCAAAATGTTAGCAAATGTAGTACGTGATTTTATTTTTATTTTCATAGGATTGAATTTTTAGATTTTAATTATCTCTCTAAAATAAATATTCTTATTATGAATAGTATTTTTTTTTACTGTGTACTATTTTAATTATTATTTCTTTTTTTATTACACTAATAAATATCACAATATACCTATAATAAACACATTCTCTTATGAATTAATTTGTTTTTACAATAATAAATATCAAAATATTTTTATAATAATTATATTTTTTATAAATTGTTGGACAGCATAAAAAGTATTTTCGTCTTTTTTTATCCTATTAGTTTTTGTTAGTTTTTAATTTTCATTGATTATTATCTTGCTTTTTTATTTTTATACCAATAACTATTAAAATATTTTTATATATTTATCAAATTTAAATGACTAATTTTTACTTATTTTTTTTAAAATAATATCAATATTTTAAATTAAGTATTAAAATTGAAACATTAACACAAAATAGAAGATACAAATAAATGTATAATCTAGTAAATTATATATAAATTATATGTTGATTTAAATAATTATTTTAAGATAAATAATTTTAATAACATAATTATATTATAAGTAACGATATGTGCATAGGTTGAATAGACATAAACTTTTAAAAAAACAATAATATATTAAACATAATTCAAAATTTAAAAACATAGATTAAAATAAAAATTAATACATATTTTATACATTAAATGTGAAATTTTTTTCAAAATTATTTATTAATAAAAAAATTTAACATCAAAATAAGAATGATATAAAAAAAATTAAATTAATAATAAAATTTTCATATACAAAGAACTTTAAATATACTAAAATAGTAAAATGAGAAGAAAAATTGTTAAGAGAAATTTCTATACTTTATTTTTAAAATTTAACATTAGGCTTATTTATTTTTTATTTTTTAAAATTATCTTATAATGCAATGACATATATTTATTTTGGGTACTCAAAGACAAGAATTTGGGCCATATCAATTATACGTGTACATGTGTGCATTCTTTGTTGAACATAGTTATCTATTTTAAAACAACTCTTATTATATTTTCTAGTTTTTATTTGATTTTTTTGATGTATTTTTACAATGATGAATAAAAAAAAGTTAAATATTTCAATTATTTTTTTGTTACACCATATACAAGAGTTAAAAATATATATTATCATAAATTATACAAGAGTTAAAAATATATATTATCATAAATAAAATAAGAGTGGTTATATTATCATAACTCATTTAGTTATTGTCATAATAGTATTTTATTAATGATAACTTATTTAAAATAGTGATACTATTATAAATACTAGTTAAAAATGTATGAGTTATATGTGAATTATTTTTCTTATTTTAATTTTTCTCTTTTATTAATTCCTAGAATATATTTGAAATAATATTCAAATTAATTTTTTTATTTTTTCAAACTAATTATGAAAGTTAAAAAAAATTTAATTTATTATTTAATATATTAATTATTATATAATTAGAGTTCTTATTAGATATGATACTTATTTTATTATTATGCTAAAATCTTTATTTAACATGATAATAAATTTAACAAGATAACAATTACTTAAAATATAGGGATAATTTTATCTAAAAATTTATTAAGTATGATTCATACTTTTATGCATAGTATAGATATAATAGATAATTTATTAGAATAGCTATTCTTCACTCGTCAAATATTCCCTCAATTTAATATAATATGAAAATCTTTTTGCTAGTAGCTAGTCTTCACACTCTTTCAGTATTCACTTGGTAATAAATTTGAAAAATAATGGACGTTTTTCTATAGTAAATAGCCAAACATTTTTAGTTTAATGAAATTGGTTTAGGTTACCTTACTGCATCTTCAACTTATTTATTTTTATAAATATTTATTGTATATTATATTAGTTGGGTTTTTAAAGTTATTGACTTAAATAGTCACATATATATTTTTCCTAACTATCAAAAAAAAAAAAAAAAATCCAAAACTCACTTATTTATACTCACATAATATAAAAATTAAAATTTTAATTACATCACGTAACTTATTAATTCTTTAATATATAAAATTTTATTTTTAACTTTTATATATATATATATATATATATATATATATATATATTATCAGCATTTGTTTTTTCATAATATTTTAGGGTGGTTAAAAGTAGGGGTATCAATCGTGTCGTGTTTGTGTCGTATTTGTTCGTGTTCGTGTCGTATTTATTCGTGTTATTTGTGTCGTATTTGTTCGTGTTATTCGTGTCGTGTTTTCGTGTTGGTTGGCACATTAAAAAATTTATTTGAATTTTTTTTGTGGTACTTATTTATAATAGTAAGAAATAACAAAACATTTAAGAACAATTATTGATCAATTCTTACTAAAAAAATTTCGTATCGTGTCGTATTCGGATCGTGCTATCGTATCGTGTAAGAAATTATCATCCCTAATTAAAAGTAAAATAATGTTAAGTAGTTCATATATAAACCAGAAAAACTTAAACACAATTATTATATGACTTCAATAAATTGAGAATAAGACTACACCAGACATGATTGCCAACAGCCACTACTACAATCTGGTGGCTGTCATCAGCAATTTTACTAGAGTTTAATAGAATACCGTTGGAATTTTTACCATCTTTGCTGACGATCTTGCCAAAGTTCGAACAAACTACTAATCTCTACCGAGGTCAAATATAAAGCCTTATATCTTACAATGATAGCCAGAACTCTGATAAAATTGTTAAAACTTTGAGTCGGAGATTTTTTTGGATTACATCATGACAACGTGTTTATAAGTTGAAAAATGCTTTTTATAATTACGTAATAATTTTTCACCATTTATATGACAGAAATTAATTAAATATATATTATTAAATTTCGTGCTACTTGTTTATGTTTTATATTTTGATTAATTGCCAATTATGTAAGTCATGTACGAGTGATTACTCAATTTAGTTGTGCTACTTAGCCATAATCAAGGTTGAAAAATCATTAACAATGTCGTCTTTGTCTTGATATTATCAGATTTTGGACTTCTCAACAACAATATGTGATGATATTCATCTTATTTGAGAAATTTTTTGAAAATATTGCGATATAATTGACAAAATATTGTTGTTGAGCAAATCTCAAAAAGTTATTGTTTTTTTAAAAAATATCGTAAATATTATAGATATTATCATTAAATTGTAGATAAAGGTCAACAAAATGTCATTTCACATTAAAATTTTTTTTTTTTTCTAAATTACTTACCTTTAAATTTATTTATTTATATTTTATCTATCTTTAATCAATATATTATGCATTTAAATACTATTTATACTTTTTTTTTGTATTATTTTATTATAACATTTACTTTGTTATTTTACCTATAGTTTTATTTTTTACAACTTAAATTATATTATGTACCGTAAAAGTTTATCAATTTATAGTGACCAATTAAAAATAAGTGCCATGAATTATTTTATTTATTTTAATTTTTCTCATTAGTTATTTTCTAAAAAAATAAATACAAAATTAATTTTCTTATAATTCTAAATTAATTGTGAAAGTAAAATATTATTTAGAGTTCGTATTAAACGTGGTAAATTATAGTTTTTGTTGGATGTGATAATTGATTCATTATCATGTTTAAACTCCTTTTTTAATGTGATAATAGATCATGAAAGATCAACTAATGTTAATAACTTAAAATATAGAGATAATTTTATTCAAAAAATATTAAGGATGATTTGGACTTTTATATATAGTATAAATAGATATAAATTTTATAATTACATTCTAAATAATTATTTCACATTTTAATT
This sequence comes from Elaeagnus macrophylla, assembly GCA_029378325.1. Taxonomy (NCBI): domain Eukaryota; kingdom Viridiplantae; phylum Streptophyta; class Magnoliopsida; order Rosales; family Elaeagnaceae; genus Elaeagnus; species Elaeagnus macrophylla. The sequence goes on along the minus strand of CM055652.1, from coordinate 10,963,748 downwards.
ACTCATTATGCTATTTTTAAATTAATTGATTGAATTGTTGATTAAATTTAACACTATAAGTATTTATTAATATATTTATTAATTAAGATATTAATTTAAAAATATAAATAATTGATTGTTTAGAAATTTTATAAAGTTTATATATCAATTTCATAATTTTTATAGAATTTTCACAATGTTTTTTTTTTTAAATTATATAATAATAATAATGTTCTCAACATTTTCATAAAACTTAAGTCTCCATAAATGACAAACTTACGTAGTCGAGTTGCATATATAACAAACTTATGTGGTCAAGTGTTGCAACTTGATTAATATACTCAAAATCGTGAGTTTAAGTGACAAAAAGTATGTAATGGTTACTAAAATCAATCAGACCTAATTTATAGGATTATATTATAACTATTACTCTTTCTATGACTGATAATCTTAAAGATAAAAAGCAACAACCCTCCTTTTTCAAGTGAGATTTATTTGTGCAAAAAAAAGAAAAAGTCACCATATATTGATGGACATTGACATTCTAAACCTTCTATAATACAATTGGTGGGGTGCTAAATTAGTTCACTAATGTTGATTAGTATTACACTAATTATGAAAAAAGTATACAAAAATTTATTAATTTTTTGGTAGGGCACTATAAATCCATTAAATATCAAAAAGTTTACTAAAAATCCAAAAGTTGAAAAACTACCATATTTCTCACGGGGAGCTAAAATGTGTTTTTTTTTACATTTAAGAGTAACGGTAATACTTGTCAAATTCCCCCAAAAATAAAAAACCACTAAATTTTTTCTTCGAATCAAATCTCAAAAATTCCTAACAAGTTTCTTCAAGTTCCAACTCCATCTCCACCAACCAAGGCTCGCGATCTTCATCATTTTCACTTGTCCAATCGATTTTTTGTGAGGAATATTCACTTACATAGCAGTATGACGCAAAAGCATTTCAGATTCTTCTCTCTGATACACGAGTTTGCAGAATAAAAAGTAAGACATGTCATATGGTAAAAAATCTTGTGAGGGATTCAATCTCATAGGTAATGAACCCCCACCAATATGTTGTATGTACTTTTATACTTATTTTTTAAATAATTTTTAGTTGAGTTGAGCATGTGTTTATACTTTGACTTAAAGAAAAAGTATGTAACTTTTATGTGGTCCGATGTGTTTGTTGTGGTCTATTCATGACCACATTTTAATCGGTTGATTTGGTGATTTAATTATGTTTTTAAATTATTATTTTTGCGGGATTAAAATTTATTTTTAGATTGTTTTTAGTGCCTAATTAAACAATTTTTTTTTCTTTTGAAGGAAGTGTCTTGTTTGTTTTTGTACTTGAATTAAAATATGTCTTGATATGTACTTGTTTTTAAAGTTAATACAATTTTAATAGAATCAATGACCAATTATTTCATTATGAAAGTTTTTCATGGAGGACATTTAGTGGTTAAAGATGTAAATGAGTGTAATGAAGAGAGAAAAATAAATATTAGAGAAAGGGTATATGCTGGTGGAAGCTAAGAATATTATGATTATTGTAACTCAAAAAATTTGAAATTGGTTAGGTTTGAACACATTTCATTTTATTTAGGGATGGACTTTTAGAATTTCAAGTTATATTATAGAATATACCTAGGTCTAAAAGAAATAAGAAATTGTATGAGATACAAATAGACGAAGATGTTATTTTGTTGATACATTACATTTCACTTAATAGGACTAGGTATTTACACATATATGTGGTAGACATTGAAGAAAATTCAACTGAAATGATAAGTAAAAGGGGACAAGAAGATTATGATGAAACTGGAGACTTGTTTGAAGATGATTATTTGCTCAAAGTTTGTGATTTTTTGGAAAGTGATGATAATGATGAAGGGTTGGATTATGATATATTTGAGGATTCTAAAGTTTCAAGTACCAGTGATGCTATTAGCACGCAACATAAAGAAACAAATATTCTCTAAAAATATTCTCAAAAAGTAATTGATGCATGTGTTGACAATAGAGAGAAAATGTTTGAAAAAATACTAATGGATGAAGATATTTGTTTGAAAACTATTGAATTCAAAATTAACATAATGTTTCTATCAAAAAAAAAAAATTAACATAATGTTCTCAAGTGTTCATGTATTGAAGAATGCATTGAAACTGTATGAGATTAGACATGGTAGAAGCCTGAAACGTAAAGAAGTGTTCAAACATGTTTATTGTAAAGAAGTGTCACCTTGAATAGCAACATGTTTGTCAAAGAAATTATAAATACAACAAAATAACAAGTATATTTGTAGTGAAAAAAATTGAGGTTTTTCTTTTTAAAGAATCTTAATGTCAGATGGAATAAAATGGTAAAACATATAAGAGAAATGGTTCAAATTGATATAACAAGAGCTCAAATAAAAGGGGCAAAAAATGTGACTAAAGTTTTAATACAATGAAAAACATAAAGATCAATATTATTTGCTTAGATAGTATTGTTATGAGCCAAAAATTTGCAACCTTAATACAACTGCAGAAGTATTAACTTTATATGATGATAAAAGAAATGAAAGGTTCGAGTTATATTTCATTCATTATTTCTTATTTATTTAACTTTTTTTTTTATTAAGATGACTAATATATTCTAATTAATTAATCTTAGAAGGTTTGTTTTAATCTATGTATGTTTTGATACTATGTAGGAATGTTTTTAAGAGAATGTAAGAAATTTATAGGGTTAGATGAGTCATTTATCTCAAGTTTCAATGAAGAACAATTATTGAGTGTAGTTGGGATCAATGCTAACAACTACATTTATCCAATTGCATATGGGGTTATTGGAATTGAAAACAATAACAATTTGAGTTAGTTTTTGGACTATTTAGTTGTTGATTTAGGAACTTGTTCAAGAAAAGTATAAATATTTATGTCTAATGAAAATTCAAGAATCATTGAAGGGATAAAACGTTATGGCTAATCATAGAAAATGTGCTCGGCAACATACTTGATTTATGTATGTTCATAAAATTAATAATATTTTTGGTTAATTTTATAGGCTAAGGAACAAACTTGGATGAAGTTGGTGAAAATTCTTCAAAGCATCTAACATGATAAGAGTATTTTTGTAAGGATTTTTAATATTTTCATATTATTCATAACTTGTGTGCTTATTACCTTAATTGTAGTGTATTCAACATGATCAATCACAAAATGTTGAAGCACTTTCAAACTACAACTTGAACACTACAATCAATATAATTCAACAAAGTTACTTAGGTATATTTTATATCATTTATATAATATTCAAGCACAATGTAACCCTTCTTGTTTAGTAATGTTTTTGTTCTTCTAAATTATAAAAAATTTAAGCGAAAAACTTAAAAGATTTAAATTAAAGGCTAACAGAGATGGAATTAAACTTGTTGAGCGTAATTAAAAATATAATTCTACTTGAATTATAGTTTCAATGTAAATTATTTGGGTGCAAAGTAGTGCACTTTGTGTTTAAACAATGCAATTTGTAATAGGTGCATTTTGTATTAAAACAGATGTAATTTTTAATAGATGCAGCTTTTGTATGCAGATTAGTGCGGTTTGTAATAAATGTATTTTGTATTTAAAATATGTGTTGTTTGTATTTAAAACGTTTAGTTTGTAATTGGTACAATTTATGTGTAAAATAAGTACAATTTATTTAAGGATTTGGTTCCCTTATCTTTATAAAATGAATATTTTAATTGCTTTTCTTTTAAGTAATACACTTTATTTCTTAGATTTTAAAAAAATACATTTAAGTTTAATTTCTAAAAAAAATAATTTAATTTCTTAGCACATAATTCTCATGTGCATTTTTAAGGAGGTAATTATATAATTTTAATTTTTTTATAAAAAAATTAAAAAAATAAATCAAATTATGAGCCCAAAAAGATTATTAAAAAATTGACCAAATCTGTTAATGATTCTTGAAAATCTGTTAATGATTCTTGAAAACTATTATTATTCTCTGTTCTTGATTCTTTCTTTCACTTTCTCAACACACCTTTAGCATTCCTGTTTTAAGTTTATTCAAGTATTTATAGTCTATAGACTAGCTAAGGCCAAGAGGCTATTCTAAAGCAAGAATGACCTTAAACAGAAAACTACTACTAGTTAGCTTGTACCAACCTCAGCACATTGTAATTAATCTGTACAGATTCTAATCTTGACCATTTGATGTATTCTTCAAGTGTACAATCCATGTGATATCTAATCTAACCAATCAGCTGACTTTAACATGCTGGCTTTGATCTGCTTAATTGGAATTGATTGTCACTGAGTTAGCTAGTGTTTGTTTCTGAGTTATTTTTTCTTTTGGTTCTTTTAAGTATGATTCTCATAGTATATTGTCATTTCAGTGAAGCCAGGGGAACCAGAGCTGTTGTAATTGAGGATTACGGAAAGGTAACAATTTCTTCCACTGATTTACTTTTGTCTGATTAATATGGTGGTTAACTACCTAATTCGAGTTTAGCATTCATTTGGACTAAATCATTAAGATTCATGCTGTTAATTTCAAAATCCTATAATTATAATGCTCTTAATCTCAAAATTTTAGTCAGTTGCTTCAAAGGCATAAGACTTTGGGAAGCATAGTCCTGGCTTCAATGCATTTTAAAATTAGAAAGCCTAATTTGCTGCATCATTCTGGTTTTGTCTTATGAACTTGCAATCCCTTATTATTAAATCTATGATGACATGCATAATAGATTAGAAGGAGATAGACTTGGTGAGAAAGATGAAAATATATTAATTGGCTTATAATTTGAACCCTCAGCTTTTCCTTTTCTTGCCAAAAAATAATAACATCATTTTGTAATGACAACTAAAAAACTCTATATAATGTTATACTTGTAAAGCAAATTGAAGCCCACGAAGCAAGACCTAACCAATTCCAATAATCAAAACCAACCCAGCAAAACAAATAAAGAAAAAGATTACATATAGTTTAGTTAGAACATGAAGAAAAAAAATACCTTAGAGCACCAAAAAGGGGACATGGAGTCCTTGGATTGAAAATTTCTTTGCCATTTATGAGTAATGTATCGGATAAATGAAAATGTTATGTCATTCATATTATCTCTAATATATTTTTATTTATTTATTTTTGCATAAAAGAACATGTAATAAATGACCAATACTAAGAATAAAATTTCCATTAAATGGAGGTGTTAATTCTTTCAAATCAGACCAGTAGAACACGCACAAAAAACACCGCACTGAATTCTAACTTTCATTGTGTATGTGAAACGTGTATAATAATAGTGCTAAATAAGTTACGGTAATTTAACCTAATTTTAATTTTAAAATAACAAATAAAGCAAATTGCTTAAAAAACCAAACGTGCTTATGGGATGTTTTAACCTATGTTTTGATGACACAATTACTTTCAACTCATGACATTACATGAAAATAAAAAAAAAAATTACTTAACATTCCTTAAATTCATAATAATAAAAATAGTACATTTTATTGAATTAAAAAGAACATAAATTAATTTTGAATAATGTTAAGGGTATTATTTTTATTGTTATAAATTTTAAGGAGTATTATATTTATTATTTTTTTAAAATAAAATAATAAGACACATTCATTAATTAGAATATAATTTGAAGAAAAGTATATAATCTATTGATTCTATTTTATTTTATGGAAAATGTTTAAAAAGAAGTTGTAATAACAAATGCATATATAGATTTGAAAAATAAAAGTAATTACTTGAACAAAATGTATTTTGAAAAGTAAAAAAAAAAATGCTATTATTTTGGAAGATACTTAAGAAATCATCAAACATCTGTGTCAATGATGACAGTGTCAACTCGAACACAACAAATACATTAGTGGCTATGTTTGCTAGAGAGCAAGTTCTTGATTGTAAAGTTTATGTGAAATTAGATTATAATATTTAAAATAATATAATTATATAAAAAATTTGTACTATTAAAAATGTGAGTTTAAATTTTAAATTGTATTATATACTTAATTTTATTTAAATTTTTAATTATAAATTTATGCGTCTTGACTTTTTTTTTTTATCTTAAATCAAACTAATATTTTTTATTATTTTAAAAATGTAATAAAAATAAAAATTAAATTAAATTAAATACTGATTTTAAATTATTTTTTATAAAAAATTATTTTCAAATGTACGAAAATTACATTAAATAAATTATATGTTATTTTAAGTATAAATTATTTTATTAAAATATTTATTATCAATTTTATTTTATTATATTATATAAATTATTAAAAAAATAATATACGAATGAATTATACTATAATTTAATATAATCATTCCAATGTTATTATATTTAACATGTTGGTTCACTAAATAACCATGCAGCAAATTGTTATTCATGTATATCCTGGGCAGCAACGTTATCTCAAACTTTAGTTTTGGGAATATCTTGTCCTTACTCTCAATCCTCCTTAAGTTCGAATTTTACTAGTATAAAATACTTTAAAGCTTACATTTTTTTTTTTTCGTGTCTTGTTTTTTTGTGTTGTGTTTTTGACCATACTACCAGTGTTGCATGTAGTACTGTTACATATTGCCACTCTACCGCAATGTTGCATATACGGTGATTGAATATAATTCAGCTCTTTTAATGTTAAAAATTTTCATGACTGTTTTAAGTGATGAGCTTTAATTTTAGGAGAACAAAATAAAGAAAAAGAAAGACACACACTGTCAAGTACTAACGTTCAAAATTCAGGAAGATGAAAAATACAATTGCAATAACGACTTTTCTGTTTTTGAAGGAGAGGGAGAGAGGAGTAAAAGGAGGCAAAGAAAAGAAACAAGTCAAGGAATATAGCGACAGTTTGTTTGTAATTGGGAGCAATTAATTAACCTATGGTTTATATATATTAAAGAAAGTTGAATTTTATAAAGAGATTGAAAGTGATTACTGTGGCGACGGTAGTGGTGGTTGGGAATGAAGATTCAAAGGGCATGCCCATCAGTTTTGAGGAGTTTTTTTTATCACAAGTCTTGATCAGTTGATTTGGAGGGATTTCAACAAATTAATCGAAGATTTTAGAAATGGGCACCTTCTTATTCCCTCATAAAAATTAACAAGAGGACACCATCTTTTATGAGATAAATGTTTTGTATATGAGGATCGGAAGGTTTTCATGTATTCTTTTTATTTTTATTTTTTTCATAAAGAAGATTTTTTGGGTAAGAGACAGAATAATATCCGTTTTTTTTTTTTTTATTTATTAACTTAGATTACTGCTTATATTTAACTAATTTTTGAAACTGCCATTACTACTACCTATATTTTTTTCATTTCCAACCTATAATTTTATATATATAACTTAATAATATTATTTACTAAACTATGCCATTGTCGGTGATGTATTCTTCACCCACGTTAAATTTGGTGGTACCTACCGTCATACATATATATAAATTTTGGAAAGTTAACGTCAATAACTCTCTTAAAATTTATTTTATAATAAAGATAATATAACACAGAAATAACTTTAAATGATCATATCTCAATTTAAAATATGTTTAATTAATAGGCATTTAACAAAAAATAAAAAATAAAAAATTAAACATTTTTAAATAACAAAAATAAATGAATAAAATATAAGAATTGTTATGTTTATAACTATAAATTTTTAAATTGCTATTTTTTCTTTTCCCTAGATTTTTCCGGTTTGTAGCGAGCTTCATCCAGAATATTACGTCTTTATTGCATTTGATTATTTATAGTTATACAAAATACTATCTATTATAAATTTATAATTAATATAAATAATATGATAAAATTTTATTAATTAAAATAAAATTATAATTTTTAAAATGTGTAATTTTTTTAGTACTAAAATTATAATTTTAAAATAATTAATTTTGAATGATTCATAGATCGATGAACGATCAGTCTCAATTTGAGACGATTGGATCTATTAATTTTATATATGAATCATAATCTAGCTCAATTTAAAAATAATCTATTGATTTGATCTAAAATAAATTATATAGAGCAGATATAGGTGGAACTTTGAACTGTATTTTGCCATCCTTAATCTGAACGCAAGATTACGTCGACCATTTTGAAAGCCTGAGCATAGGATACTATTCATATCGTGACAAAGTAAAATTTATTCTTTGTCCATTTAAAGTCATATTATAATTAATCACATATTCACACTAATATTGTCGACATAAAAACAAGTTTGAACCAGAGATCATTTCTTGGTGATTCAGACAACTAGTGGTCCACTTATTAATTTGGACATCAATGTGGACTTTTCCACTTTGTACTACTGCACAAGGACTACTTCTCTTCTAGTCTTAGTTTTCAATAATAATAATGGCAATAGGAGTACAAGATCTCCTGTGGTACACGGCAATGAGCTACCCATGCACCATGTATACGTATTTTTACATTCAAATTATGAAAATTAATAGCAACCATTAAGGAGTCTGCATTCATACTATTGTTGGGTTGAGGATGATGAATTTGTCTTTAGTTTTGGATAAGATATTGCTCTGGCATTATCCATGGGTCAATCACTCTAACCATTTACATGTTTGAAAAATAATTTAATCCAAAAATTGAAGAAATATGTAAAATATTAAAATCTGACCAGAATAGAAACCCTAACTGAAAATCCGAACTTCTATACCATGACATGACTTAAATGAGTTAGGTACTCATGAGACACTCATTATTGGGTCAAATTATCATCCCTGATTTTATATTCATTATACACAGTGACGAAATCAGGAATTTAATTTGTTGAACCAGGAACCGTGTAATATATCAGCATGATTTATTTTATTAATTTTTGGTTATTTAATAAAAAAATTATGAACAAATATGGGTACGAAGTATGATAAAGAAAGTTCAACTCTCTAAATATAATATTTTTTTAATTTTTTTTTTTTCCATTAACAAACACTAAGCCAATCTCACGAAAGTAAAAGTTTTGTAAAAGACCAAACAAACCCTTATAACTTCCCTAATAATTCCGGTTATAATTTGTCTCAACTTTTTTAAAGATGTATTTAACACGTGTGTTTAAATTTTTTGTAATAGAAAAAAGAGTTACTGTGGTTTTTCTTCCTCCAAAGAATATAATCGTGAAGTTTTATCTCTTCAAATGGAAAAAAAAAAAGATTCCTTGACATACATGCCCAAACTATATGAAAATTTGAACATTTTTCACTCTGCTCTACCTTAAGTTAAAAATGATCAATTTTTTACTTTTCACTCCATGTCCCGATTTTCGAAAATTTCCCCCAAATATTTAAAAAATCCTGAAAAATTCAATAAACTTGTTGTAACCCCTTCACAAATAAGTTGTAAATCCTTACGAATATACAACAGAATATTCAATCAATATACTTATACAATGCAATTTATTTAAGGTGGAGAGCGGTTTATTTGCTTAGATAATATGTGTTATTTAGTCTTTTAGTTTATAAAAAATATCTTTAAGTTTATTTACTAATGAAAAATTTGTTTTGACGTACATTTACTTGTAAAAAAGGTATACATAGTTAGCTTTCTATCCAATTCTTTGTTAAATCTAATAGAATAACACATATATCGTATGCATGTTTATATTTTTTTGATAAATATATAAAATTTAAAAAAAAATTAATTAAAAAATTACTCTAATTTTTAACAATTTCTTTCGATTAAGCTTAAATAAAATTTTTATTGTCCAATTTATGATTTTAGATATTATACAATGAAAATTCTATTTAAATTTTATTGAATTCGATCAAACTTGAATAAAATTTTTATTTTCTAAGTTGTGAGTTGTGACTTTAGATATTATACAATAAAAATTTTATTGAAATTTTTATTTAAGTTGTTTAAAAATTAAAAAAAAATGACTAATTTTTTAATTAAATATTAATTTTTTTTTACGTATATATCTATCGAAAAATATAAACATGCATGTGACAAATATGCTATTTTGTTAGATTTAAGGAAAAATTTATTAAAAATTTAACTTTATTTTTCCTTGACACAGTTTTTACAAGTATAGAGAATTAAAAACACAATTTTCATAAACAAATAGATTTAAAAAGACCTATTATAAGTTAGAGAATTAAATAATAATTTTTATAAAAATAAAAAAACATCTATCACATTTTTTTCCATTTATTTATATATCAAGAACAAGGAATAATGAGAGTTTATATTAAAATTGATATCAACGGTTATAATTCTCGACAGTACATTGAAGTAATAAATTTTGTTAAATGCTAAAGTTGTTAGTTTCTTTCAATTTTGTAGGTTCTTTATTTATTACGAAATATATGAATCTATGGAAAGTATGGCATACGCTAAAATTAATTTCAGCTGTTACAAGACTATTTGACAAGACATTGAAACAATTAATTTTGTGCAAGATTAAAGATGTTAGATCTATTCAATTTTGTTATTTATTAATTTATTTGAAAATATACGAGTATAAGAAAATAATAAGTAAAAAAACATGAAAACACAGAAAAGATAAATGAAACTAGAGCATGAGTGAAAAATGTATATATATATATAAAGGTAATTTATGTCATTTACCTTTAATAAAAATATATTTTAAATTCGTAAATATTAAATAAGAGAGTATATGTTTATTATCTTAACAAAAGGGTCATAAAAGCCTACAAAAGAAAATTATCTTACCTTTTTGTTAAATGTTATGAACTTGGGGATTTTATCATCCTATATAAATCTTATTAAAAAGAATATAAAATGTAGATTAAAATGAGATTATTAATGTATGAAAATTCAAACATATTAAACATTTTGTACTATAAGAAACCCAAAACTAATATTGAAGATTAGTTTTCCCTTTTAAGCCATATTTAGATATGGAGAATTCAAAGTCTATAGGGATTAGGGAACCAATTTAATTTAATTTTTTTAAAATCAAATAATAGACATTTTTTATGGTATAAAATTGATCCATAGTTAATGATAAATTTTATACATCTATCAAAATTTAAACTCACAATATTTTAAATATTGAATACTTTTATTTATCATCTAAACCAAAAATTAGGGCATCAATTTAAGTTTAAATTATTAATACACAAGTCATTTTTTACATATCTAAAACCAAAATTGTTCCCTTCTGTCTACATCAATTTAACGATCGACTATTTAATAATAATTAATATCATATCAATTTATCATTTTATATTCTAACTTTATAATTATATCATTATTCTACATACCAAATTTACTACTATAAATTTACAGATTGATAAGGAAAAAAATGCAACTCACTTACATAACTCATTTACAAAATTTGAAGTTGTTGAAAAATTAATTTTTTTAAAATCTTAAATTATCGTAAGAAAAATTAAGAATATTTTCAGTATCAATTAATAAAGAGAAATAATGATTATACACAGAAACCTCCTTGCAAATATATTAGCAGTTCGAACTAATTGCCACCTCAAGGACTAGGGGCAAAAATATTTATTGGTACTTTTATTTTAAAAAATGGTATATTTTTTTTATTATTATTTAATTAAATATACTTAATTTTTTATATTTTAAATAGTTAATGTAAATTGACAATAATTAATTTATTTTTTTAAATATTTTGTATCACATTTTATATAGGTATCATATTTGAATAAAAAAAACACGATACAAAAAGTGCCAATAAAATATAGAAAAATTCTTTAAAATATTAAATTTACAAAATAGTGATAAAAAAAATATTATAACGCTCAAATTTAATTTTATACTATAAAAATAAAATAATAAAAAATAAATTTTTTTATTTTATATTTTGTCAACTATTTTTATAAATTTATATTTTATGAGAATTTTTCTATACTTTGTTGACACTTTTCAGTATTGTTTTTTCTGAAACATTATACAAATATTTTAAAAAATAAATTAATTTTTATTAAATTATATTTATTATTTAAAATTGAATCAATTAAATATTTTTGCAGGAGGGTAAAAAGTGACACTTTCAAAATATAAATACAAATAGATAGTATTTATTAAATATGAGACAAAAAGGTATCGAAGCATAGATAAGCATCACTCTCTGTTTTGAATCGTCTTGTCATGCCAAGAAGACCCACGCGTATCCTTGATATCCATCAATTCATATGGAAATTGGATGTTAATATTTTTACTTTAGAACTTAAGGAAATCATGACGCCCGCACAATCGATCTTTTTATCAAAAAATTTTGGATCCATCAAACAAAGTAGCGGCAGATATCGATCGGGCAGGCATAATAGAACAAAAGCAACCATACGTACAGATGATAATAAATAAAAGGACCAGAAGCTCATTACTTACCACCTTTAGTGCTTTTCCCCTTTGTGGAACTGCGTCTTTCATAACAAAGATGTGGTCACTGACTACCTACATCTTACAATCAATCAAGCAGAAGTGTCCAATTAAAAAAAAAACAAACCAAATAAAAAAATCAGATCGGTCTGAATTGTTTATGATACTTAACGGTTGGATCATTTTAGATATACAACACTATTATTTATTACTTAAATCAAAAGTTAGAAATAGACGAAAACATTTAACATGAATATATTTTGCATTTTAAATTTCATTTAGATATGCATGCACGTGGTTTCATTTTGAAGTGATGGTTTGAATAAATTCTTAAATATAAATTATTATATGCCTTTTATAACATTATTTTTTTTTTTATAAAAATAAACGTTTAAGATTAATACGTTCTATCACTTAGTAAATACAATTATTATGTACAAGAATATATTTTATAATGTTAAATATATAAATAACATTAATGACTATGATTTATAAAAGACATAAAATTATATTTAAAAAAATTTACTCCTTTAATATATATATATATATATATCACACCACCTACTATATATATAACACACACACACACCTTTCTTAAATGCCTAACAACCCTCAAAGTTGTTTCCACTTACAAAGCAGTAATTGGTGCTTGTTTTCTACAAGTATTCCTGACTTGCATATTAGTACTGTAATAATGAAAATAGTAATACCTTCTAGTTTTTTTTTTTTTTAATACAAATGATAACAAGACTTCGCTGTTTTATGGGTCTGGTGACCTGTGTAATTGTTTTAACAATGTGCACTTCACTCACCAATGCAGTAAAAGTCCCATAATTCTTAAAAAGTATATATTATAAGTTTAATATGCATTCAAATATAAAAATTTTAACTTTTATGCCATATGTTTATTTTAGCATTATCTATTGTTTAGGGAAAAAAATTTGTGCTTTTGTTTATCCCACCATTTGATCTCATGTGATGAATGAACAAAATTTTGCAATGATGTCACCGGTGTTGATCTTATATGCACTTCTAAGTATTAGAGTAAATTAATATATTTTTATAGGGTTATTTTAGTAATATTTTCATTGTAAAATTATTTTAGTAATTTTCTTTTGTCTCTCTATTTTGCCTATAAAAGACTTCATTGTAATATGTTAAGAGTACAATTTGGTTCAATAAAAACCCTAGCCTCCTCTTCCTCTTCTTCTTCATTTTCCTTTCTTCTTCTCTTGATTATTCTTTCTTAATGTTAGTATAAATTAATTATCATAGTATCAGAGCTTGGATTATTAAAGGTACTATAAATTCATACACAGTTTATTCCTCACATCAAATAGATATTTTTTATTCTAATTCTAATAATTTTTTGGATATTTGTTTGAACTGCAATATTGTCTGTTTTAGAAATCTGGAAGTTTTGTTTTGTTTTTCTCAATGGCTGCCCTTACCGAACAGTTTCAAAAATTTCTTAATTCGCAACCACATGTCATGTCTGTCTCTTCTATGATAGGTCAGTCCCTCTCTAGTTCCTCAGGTATGTCATCCTCAACTTGGGTTTTAGACTCTGGAGCTTCCCACCATATGTCTCCTGAGTCAAAATCTTTTGTTTCTTTATGTCCTACATCATCTATGCCTGTCATGACTGCTAATAGTACTCCTATGCCATTAGCAGGTGTCGGTTCTGTTGTTAATTCTCATTTGTCTCTTCATAATGTTTACTATATTCCTAAGCTTTCACTAAACCTTGCATCTGTTAGTCAATTGTGTGATTCTGGTTGCTCAGTGTCTTTTTCTTCTACTTCTTGTCATGTGCAGGATTTACAATCCCAGAAGCTGATTGGGACAGGCCATAGGCAGGGGGGATTATATGTTTTGAACGAGCTGAGATTACCAGTATTTGCAGCTCCTAGTGTTGATCTTTCCTATTTTCGATTGTGTCCTTCATCTTCTAGTTTTTATTTATAGCATTCACGTCTTGGTCATGTTTCAGCTTCCCGTTTACAATTTTTAGCTTCTAATGGAGCCTTAGAAAATTTGCAAGCTCATGATATTTCTGATTGTAGTGGTAGTAAACTTGCAAAATTTTCTGCATTATCTTTTAATAGAAGTACTTCTTATTCTGTTGCACCTTTTGATTTAGTTTATTCTGATGTGTGGGGACCTTCTCCTGTTGTTTCCAAAGGAAGGTCTCACTATTATGTCTATTTTATTGATAATCACACTCGTTTTTGTTGGGTATATCTTATGAAACGTCGTTCTGATTTCTTTGATATTTATAATAACTTTAGAGCCCTAGTAAGAACTCAATATTCTGTTGTAATTAAGTGTTTTAGATGTGATCTAGGTGGTGAATATACTTCCAATAAATTTTGTGATTTGCTTGCTTTAGATGGAACTACTCACCAAACTTCTTGTACTGACACTCCTGAGCAAAATGGTGTTGCTGAAAGGAAATATAGGCACATTGTTGAAACTGCTCCTTCTCTTTTGTTGTCATCTTTTGTTCCTAGTGAGTTTTGGGGAGAAGCAGTTCTTACTGCGGCCAACTTAATCAATAAGATTCCATCATCCATCACTTCAGGTTTGTCTCCTTATGAAAAACTATATGAACATCTTCCTGCCTATTCTTCATTGAGAGTCTTTGGTTCTACTTGTTTTTTCCTTTATCCTCATGTAGAACGTACCAAATTATCGTCACGTTCTGTCATTTGTGTTTTTCTTGGTTATGGTGAAGGATAAAAGGAATATCGTTGTTTTGATCCATCTTCACAAAAACTATACGTCTCTCGTCATGTTATCTTTCTTGAGCATATACCTTTCTTTTCTATTCCTAGTTCAATTCACAACTTGACCAAGTCAGATCTTAGTCATATTGATCATTTCTCTGACCATACTGATAGTTCTTCTCCACAAGTTCCTCCAACTACTAATTCTGACTCATCTACTGATCCTATAGTCCCTTCTCCTATTCAATATTCTCACAGGATTCATACTGATAGATCTGAAGATACTGGTACAACATAGCTTGACACTTCTGATACTTCCCCTCCTCCTGCAGTTGCCCAAGCTCCTCCTGAAATTGTGGATCTTCCTCGTTATCCTCAGCGCACTCGTAAGTCTTCTAAACTACCAGATTTTGTTTACTCATCTTATTCCACTTCTTTTACTTCATTTTTAGCATCTATTCATTGTCTCTCTGAGCCTTTATCCTATAAAGAGGCAGTTCTTGATCCCCTGTGGCAGCAATCTATGGCTGAGAAACTTACTGCTTTGCATCAAACAAATACATGGGTCTTAATACCTTTACCGCCAGGTAAACGAGCTATTGGTTCCCGTTGGATATATAAAATTAAGCTTCATTCTGATGGGTCTATTAAAAGGTGTATATCTCGAGTAGTTGCAAAGGGATACTCTTAAATGAGTGGTATTGATTATGAAGAGACTTTTGCCCCTGTTACAAAAATGACTACAGTTTGCACACTTATTGCAGTTGCCTTTACTCATGGATGGCGTATATCTCAGATGGATGTTAAAAATGCTTTCTTAAATGGTGATTTGCATGAAAAAGTTTACATGGTTCCCCCACCTGGTGTACCACATAATCATGGAGAAGTTTGTAAGCTTCAAAAATCCTTATATGGTCTAAAACAAGCACCTCGAGCATGGTTTGAGAAATTCTTTACTGTTATTGCTTCTTTGGGTTTTCTTCTAGTGATCATGATTCTGCTCTCTTTATTAAGCGTACCACTACAGGTCATATTTTGCTCTCTTTATATGTTGATGATATGATTATTATTGGTAATGATGTTGATGGGATTGCAGTGCTAAAGTTAGAATTAGTCCGTCATTTAAAATGAAAGATTTGGGTTCTCTACCATATTTTTTGGATATTGAAGTTGCCTTCTCTCCAAAAGGTTATCTTCTCTCTCAATTGAAGTATGCTGCTGACATTCTTGAGTGTGCTCGCCTTACTGATACTAAAATTGTTGATACCCTTTGTGAGCACAATGTTCAATATTCTCTTTCGGATGGCACTCCTTTGCGAGATCCTACCTTATATCGAACTATTGTTGGCAGTTTGGTCTACCTTACTATTACTCGTCCGAACATTGCTTTTACTGTTCATATTATTAGTCAGTTTGTTGCTTCTCCTACTACCACTCATTGGGCAGCTGTTCTACATATTTTGCGGTATCTTCGGGGTATAATTTTTCAGAGTCTCTTATTTCCATCCACATCTTCCTTAGAGCTGTGTGCTTACTCTGATGCTAATTATGGTCGTGATCCCACAGATCGCAAGTCTGTCATTGATTTCTGTATCTTTTTGGGTGATTCTCTTATCTCTTGGAAGAGCAAAAAGCAAACTGTTGTTTCTCAATTTTCTACTGAAGTAGAGTATCGTGCAATGACATCTACTACCAAAGAGATTGTTTGGTTACGTTGGCTACTAGCAGATATGGGTGTTTTTCTCTCTCATCCCACTCCTATGTATTGTGACAACCAGAGTGCTATCCAAGTTACTTACAACTCCGTTTTTCATGAACGCACCAAGCATATCGAGATCGATTGTCATTTTACTGGTCAACACCTCAAACAAGGCACCATCATCTTGCCTTTTGTTCCTTCTTCTTTGCAGATTGCAGACTTCTTTACTAAGTCACATCCTACTTCACGCTTTTGTTTTCTAATTGACAAACTCTCGATGCTTCTTGCAGCAGCATCGTGAGTTTGAGGGGGGATATTAAAGTAAATTAATATATTTTTATAGGGTTATTTTAGTAATATCTTCATTGTAAAGTTATTTTGGTAATTTTCTTTTGTCTCTCTATTTTGCCTATAAAAGGCTTGCTTGTAATATGTTAAGAGTACAATTTGGTTCAATAAAACTCCTAGCCTCCTCTTCTTCTTCCTCTTCCTTTCTTCTTCTCTTGATTATTCTTTCTTAATGTTAGTATAAATTAATTATCACTAAGAACTATGGAATGTTGAATTTATATGCACTGGTAAAAACTAGACGACCTATTGAGAGATTTTGTTGTTTATTGTTTAGTATTAAAAAAAAAAACTCGTTTTATTGTTCAGCATTAAAAAAGAAAAGAAGATATGGTTGTTTTATTTGTTTTCTTTACGGTATATTTGATGTACCGTATTAGATAGATTAAGTATAATTGTATTGAACTGAATTATATTATAATTAGTCTGTACAGTATTTTATAAAAAAAATGTATAATATAGTCGGATTAAATTGATTATATATATTTTACTAAAATATTTATATTTAAAATATTTTTTATTAAAAAATTTATTTAAATTAATATTTAATTCATTTTTATATTTTATTACATTATAAAAAAATATTATTTTTAATTTGAAATAAAAAAAAATTAATACATATAATTTTATAATTGAAAATTTATAAAGACTAAGTTTATTGTCCAGTACTGTTTAGACTAACACTTTATGATTATACAAAATATTTATATAATCGTACTATTTTTATATTATATAATATGATATGATTTTTCAACCAAAATGCATGCACAAACATGTGGTTAATGTTTTTTTTTTTAGTTACCTTTAGTTTTATATTGATTTCATTTAAAGGGGTTTTTTTTTCCTTTAAAATAATACATGTAATGATATAAGCTATTTTTTTTTTCTTTTAAACATGACACAACACTACATATATGGATTCAACCTATTTGAAGTTATTTATAGACTTTACTAGACTTTATTTATGCTATTAGTCTTCTTTTGAAAAAAAAAAAAAAAAGTATTTTTATAATATTATTGCACTATTTTGTACATATAGGTAAAAAAAAAGTACTATGCAAAATATATTATACTCAACAATAATAATAATTTTTGGAACTTAAAACAATATCTTATAAGAATCATATTAAATAATTTTCTTTTTACTTTAGAGTTGTAGTGTTGTCTAGCTAATTGTTATACTACAGAGTAACACATGCCATAATAGGGAAACTTTTGATTGCTACTTGATGTGGTAATATAGGCCAAGATACGTGCAAATATTTCATTAAAATTTCAACTTTTTTTCAAATTTATTAAATAATTTTAAAATATAATTGGCATATAGTATCACATATTTGTATTTCCAGTATAGTATCAAATTTATCCTCGCAATTTTTGTGTGGTCAGTGTGTATCCTTGAAAATTTGAATACGAAATTATTGATCGGTTGAATTATTCTTATTTTTTTTTTTTTCAAGTAATAGGCTCATCAAATTATTTCCGAACACTTAAGTGAATCTCCTTATTTATGTCTTATTTGAGTCAGGCACTCACCGCAGGTTTGAAAGATGGGACTTACGTTGCAATTAACATTAAGAGACATACAATTTTCAAAATTAAATTATTATTGCTAATGAAACTTTGATGTCAGCTAGCTAGTAATAATAATTATAAATGTAATCATTATTTAATCGCATGACATAAATTTTATATACATTATTTTTAATATTAAAAATAAATTAAACATATTATTTTATTAAAATATTAAAAATAAAATTAATTATACTTTTGTGTGACACTAATAATAATTTGCAATTATATAGATAAAATTGCTCAAACTCTATACAATTTTTTTATTTTTTAAGTCACTTTCACTAATATATACCACAAGATTAAAAGGTGAGACGTGCGTTGCAATTCACGTTAAGAGACATTCAGCTTTCAAGTTTGAATTATTATTGCTAATGAAACTTTGATATTAGCTAGCTAGTAATAATAATTATATGTGTGATCATTATTTAATCTCATGACATAAATATTATATACATTATTTTTAGTATTAAAAATAAATTGAACATATTTTTTTATTAAAAAAATTAAAAATAAAATTAATTATACTTTTGATTTACACTAATAATAATTTGCAATTATATAGATAAAATTGCTCCAACTCTATACAATTTTGTTATTTTTTAAGTCACTTTCACTAAAAATATACTAAAAGTTTGAAAACTGAGACTTGCGTTGCAATTCACATTAAGAGGTATACAGCCTCCAAGGTTGAATTATTATTGCTAATGAAAGTTTTGATATCAGCTAGCTAGCAATAATAATTATACGTGTGATTATTATTTAATCATATGACATAAATTTTATATACACTTATTTTAGTATTAAAAATAAATTGAACATATTTTTTTATTAAAAAAATTAAAAATAAAATTAATTATACTTTTGTGTGACACTATTAATATTTGCAATTATATAGATAAAATTGCTAAACTTTATACAATTTTGTTATTTTTTAAGTCACTTTCACTAATAATATACCACAAGTTTGAAAAGTGAGACTTGCATTGAAATTCACATTAAGAGGTATAGTGCCTCCAATGGTTGAATTATTATTGCTAATGAAAGTTTTGATATCAGCTAGCTAGCAATAATAATTATACGTATGATCATTATTTAATCCCATGACATAAATTTTATATACATTTTTTTTAGTATTAAAAAAATTAAAAAATAAAATTAATTATACCTTTGTGTGACACTAATAATAATTTGTAATTATATAGATAAAATTGCTGAAACTCTAAACAATTTTGTTATTTTTAAGTCACTTTCACTAATATGCACCGCAAGTTTAAAAGGTGAGACGTGCGTTGCAATTCACGTTAAGAGGCATACGGCCTCCAAGGTTGAATTATTATTGCTAATGAAAGTTTGATATCAGATAGCTAGCAATAATAATTATACGTGTGATCATTATTTAATCGCATCATATAAATTTTATATACATGTTTTTTAGTATTAAAAATAAGTTGAACATATTTTTTTATTAAAAAAATTAAAAAAAAAAATTAACTATACTTTTGTGTGACACTAATAATAATTTGCAATTATATAGATAAAATTGCTCAAACTCTATACAATTTTGTTATTTTTTAAGTCACTTTCATTGATATACACATTAATAACACAAATGAAAGGGATATATGATAACCAACAAGAGATGAAATTTACAAATATGTCTATTTTTATTGATATATATCTGCTCTGATTAATTCTAAATACATAATATATCAAGTCTTAATTGTGTTCAACTCCAGTTCATCCACATAAGGCTTGTAGTCATCCTCTTGTACAGCACTACCCTTGTAATGATAACGATGAGAAATATAAAGAAAATACAGGAAATTAATAACTCCAATCCCTGCTATAAGGTAGTAGAAATAGTCAAGTCTACCAACATTAATATCACTTGTTAACCAATCAGGCCTATCACGTGTCCCACTTGCATGATGAACGACAGTGATCAAAATGCTGCTGAAATAGCTTGCACAAGCAAAAGACACTGAGAAAAGTGAATTTGCAATACTTCTCATATGTTCAGGAAACTGTTTGTTAAAGAACTCAATCTGTCCAATTATATTGAAAGCTTCACAAAGACCCAATAGAATCAATTGAGGAGCTAACCAAAACACTGACATGGGTTTTTGATGATGATGATGAGTCATGTGTAAAGTAGCAGAAGTTCTTCTTTCTTTTTCTATAAATCCAGCTACTACCATTGCAAGAATGGAAAAAACAATCCCAATTCCAATTCTTTGAAGAAGTGTGATTCCACTTTCATGTTTTGTGATTTTTCTAAGTGATGGTACCAAATATCTGTCATAAAATGGAAGCCATAATCCAATTGTGATCATTGAAATAACATTTACTGAACCAGCTGGGATTTGAAATTTAGGTCCGAGATGACGATCCATATTGAGAGCTTGTGATACTAAAAATGTTCCTGATTGTGTAATTGAAGTGAGACTTATGATTCCTGAAGCCCACACTGGTGTTATTCTTATAAGACATTTAACTTCTTCAACCTCTTGAATGCTACATAGTCTCCATTTGTTTGTGGGACAACCATCAGCGTTTATTACATCATTGTCTGTTATAATAGCAGCCTTGTCAAAGAACCTACATAGGAGGAGATATATGAGCAATTTCACTTGACTAGTGAAAATTTATATACACAAATCAAAATCAATGAGCATGATACAGAAATACAATTCAAAATTTATTATTGTCATCACTGAATACAAGAAACAACTAATTATTTCAGTGATTGAATAACCTATTTTGTCTCATTACCATTAAAATAATTGATCATGTCAATCATGAGTAGTAATAGTATGACTAAGTGGAGAGAGTTCCCAAAAGTCTTGATATTTAATTTTATCAAATTCTTTATAATCCATGACACCTACCAACAACCACACTCATTAACTAGTTATGTGTTCACTTTATATAGAACTGAATAAATTCAAATGAAGTTTGTAATATACGAAATTTACAAATGTAGTAATCAGATTTATAAAAATGTTTTTTTTTTTTTTTTTGTAATTAGATTGAGTTCATACTGTAAAATTACCTGTATTCATTGGTGTGAGGTAACTTTGATACCACAGTATTTTTCTTCAAAGGAGGATCATAATATTCAACAACATGATCTTCATGATGAACCGGAAGCTTAAGCTTACGTTTCTTATAAGCAGCAACAAAGACTTGAGCAATGCTTGAAAATATGCTACCCTCAGGCTTGACATGATTATACATATTCATACCAATGAAGAAAAGGACTATTGAACAGAACATTAAAGAAGTTGGGATAGCAAAACCCAAAACCCAACTCACACTATCTTGAATGTAAACAACTACAGTAGAAGTTATGATCAAAACCACAGTAAATGAAGTGTAGTACCAATTAAAGAAGCTATTGATTCCTTTTCTACCTTCATCAGTAGTGTGATCAAATTGATCAACGCCAAATGGGATACTACATGGTCTAATTCCAGCACTACCTACTGATAAAATGCACAAACCCAATAGAAGAAAACCCAATTGAGTTGTGTTTGGACCTTTGCAATTGTGATGATCAATTGTCAATAGTTGCTGACCATTTTGGTTTGCAGTACATGGTGGTGGATGGAGTTGTGGTATCCATGTTGTTAAAGTTACTGTGGCCATTCCCTGTATAGACATGCAGATAATTTTTAGTCAAATATAATCAATTAATGTTGGAATTTCTATATTTGTGTTGTCTTTTTTTTTTTTTTTTGGGTATTATTTTTTTAATATAAAATTCATAGATTTTATGAATGGGGATTAAATTGATTAAGATTGAAAGTGACACTTAAAGAATCTCATAATGTAGAAAAATACAAACAAACAAATAAACTTAACATATATAACAACAATAAATAAGATAAAATTATTCAATGTAGTAAAAACACAATTTTTTAATTTTTTATATATTCACTTTATAGTCGTATGCATGGTAAGCAATATATCGTAACAGCATACAACTATGTATGAGTGAGATCATTATTTTTTTATTTTTTTAGAAAGAGACCATTAAAACATTGATGACATCTTTAATACATCTATAATATTTTCATGTTTTAAAAAAAAACATATAAAATAGATTCATAATTATTATATTATTTAAATTATCAATTAATTTGTAACTTAACTATATATAACTCGCTTAAATATGTAAAATGTTTAAAATTGGAATGCTATAGTTATATAGATATATTTTTTTAAAACATTATTTTAAATTATTACAATTTTCATTAAAAAAAAAAAATTCACCAATACCAACTACATGGGAAAAATTCATGCACATAAATGTCATTGAAGGGGGGCGGGTTGTTTTGTCTTGTATGGGTTTGGATCTTTTCGGGCAGGAAATTGAGTGTTCACGATCAAAGTAAATGCTTTTTTATTTATCAATTATTATCCAAATCTTCAATGGTTCCACCATATGTCCAGAAAATATCATATAACATGATTTTATTATTATATATGATAAAAATTAATTAAATAATATTATTAAATTTTATGTCTTATTTATTATTTAATTTATATTTAAATAATTATTTATTTATATATAAGTAATTATCTAAATTATAACCCATTTAAGTCATATTCCGTGATTACTCTCCCAGTTTCTACCGATTCTTATCCCTCTTTCTTCAGAATTTATAATATATTAGATCTCACACAATCCTATATTGTCATCTTACTGTTTCTTTGAGATTAACGAAGAAAGAAAAAAAGAAGTGTCGGTTTCAGAAATTAGCCACGAGGACGTACGCAAAGTACTGACATCTTTCAGTCACAAATTTAACGTAGCAGTAGTGCTAAATATCACTAAAGATGTAATAAATTCATCACTAATTTAATAAAGAGGTAACGTAAATTTTATTTTAGTTAATAAAATTATACCATTTTATTTTATTTATAATGATAATAAATTTATAATAGATAGTATATTTCACAATTTTGTTGATGGAAGAAAAATTATATTACCAAAGAAAATAATAATAAGAAAAAGAAGAAAATTAATGGTGAATTAAATACCAGAAGAGAAGCAAAGGATGCAAAAGCAATAGTCTTGAAGCGGCCAATATAAGTATCAGAAATGTATGCACCAAGTAATGGTCCGAAATTAGTGAGTCCACTCCAAATGTTAATAATGTTGGAAGCTGAAACTTGATCCATGTGAAATATTCTCAGCAAATACACCATAAAATTTGCCAACAACCCAAATGATGCCAATCTCTCAAATGTTTCATTTCCTGCTCATCAGTAATAAACGCCAACAGTACTTTTTGGTTAGGACATATAAATATGTCTGCACATGCATGCCATTTTTATGATAACATATAGGAAGTAAGTAGCCGTTTGTTTGTAAGAGTACGTTACGTGTAATTTACCTTTAATCAGTGTATATAATATATATATATATATATACATTAAAAAATATGATTAAATATTTATAAGATAAGAGAGAGACCTAAGATAAAAATGATAGCTTTCCATCCACCATGTTTTGAGCGTTTGGTAATTGTGTCTGGATTTGACACAAAATTACCATTTTTTTCCTCCAAATCTTTATCTGATGGCTTTGGTTTGTTGTCTCCGAAGTAATTTGTGATGCAGCTAAGTGGCTGTTGAAGCTTTCTTTTGGTATCACTCTCAGAACCCACCATTTTTCTTTGCTTACAAACTGTACTTGTTTTAAGGCATATATATCTGTATAGATAATGAAGGAAGCTAAAGCAAGCTGTTGAGGAGCTTGTTGAGTTAAAAGCTTGAGGTATGGCACACGTATTTATATAAGAAATATAAATAAAGAAGAGAATTTAAAAACTAAAAAAAAAAAAAAAAAAGATAATAGTGACGAAAATAATGTGAGAGGGACAATAAAACGTGTTGTGTAGTGGCCCATGCTAATTAAAACCATAAACAAAACAAAAAAAAGCCAAGATGAAAAGTGAAAATGCCAACCATTATTCTAATTGCGTAATCCAACTTGGCCTTCCTAACTACACTACGTCAAAAGTGATTTTTAATAACGGTCGATCATTTTTTTTTTTTTAAATAATTGTCATTAAAAATATGTATATGAAATAAAAATAATAGCCATAAATTTTAAAATTATAATGACGGTCGTTTTAAAAATAACCGTCATTAAAACTTTAAAATAAGGAATAAATTTTTTTATGACGGTCATTTAAGTTATAATAGTCATCAAAAATTTTTAAATTAAAAATAAATATATTCTATGACGATTATTAAAAAACGACCGTCATAAAAACCTTTTAAATTAATAATACAAAATTTTTTGTCGTATTATTATAACACACGTAAACTAACTCTTAGGGTATAGTATATTTTCCTCCTCAGATTCACTCAATTTCACTACTCTCAGATTGATTGTCGCTCGCCCCTGTCTTTCCTTCTCTCACCCCTTGCCGGTCGCCGATCGCCGATCGCCGCTCGCCGTTGCTGCCTTTCCTCACTCGTCGTTCGTCATCGCCAGTTCGTTGCTCGCTGTCGTTCCTCAATTTCCGTTCGTCCTCGCCGCTCGCTGCACAACCGTTTGGCCGCCATTGCTGCACAACAGTTTAGCCATCCTCCTTCACGATTCGTCTTCAAGTATGTATGAATTAATTTATTCTTGTTACTTGTCAAATATTATTAATAAAATCAGTATTTGGAATAATGGAATTTCATGTTCTATGGTAACGTTTATGTTTTCTCCTTAACCCAAATTCAATGTTTTTTTTTTTTACCCTTATACATAATACTGTAAATTATATATATAATTATTGTTTCCCTTTATTATTATTTCATGTTCTATGATGAAGTATTACTATTAGAGGTAGAGGGTTCTGTATGGTTTTTAACTTCAGATTAATTTTCATATACAACTAGAAAATATAAACACCGGTGTTTGCCAACAAAATTTGGTGATGTTATTATTTTTGATGCATTAGTAATATGACCTAAAAGTCAAAGATGGGTTTCTCCTTTTAGAGTGTTTTATCTCTAACTTATAGGCTTCTACGCTACAATTTCTTTTCGTTAGGCAACATTTTGATTTTTAGGGTGCTTTAATTTGCATGGTATTGAGTTCTCTATCTATCTTTCCTGTGGCATGATTGGTCATTTCACCCCTTTAGATTTAAAGGACACAGAAGGCTTCTCATAGCTTTTCCCATGATATTATTTTTTTCTCAAGTACAAATGCCACACTCTTGATAGTGAACCCCCCGCCCCAACTCGACTAGTGAACAAATACCTGAGTTTGTTCGTGTTGAGTTGCTAGCAGTTTTCTGAATAAGTTATTGATTGCTACCTCTGTTTTCTTAGATAGAACTCGATCCTCTTATTCTATTTGAACTACTTGCTCTAGATTTTATGCATATAAGATGTCATGTGTATTTGAATGCCATAGATTTCTAGCAAACAAGAGAAAGAGGAGGGATAGGAAGGGAGGACAAGCATGAATGTAATCTTTCCTTTAATTTAATAACATAGCTAAATTGCTTAATCAAACTAAATATAATGGTTTCTATATTTTTTTTTGGTCCTTTCCGAATCATTTACTCTGATTCTTAATTCTTTTATCATTTAAATTATGATAGTTAACTAAAATTTTATTTTAATCTTCAATTTCTTTACAACTATGCATTTTTTTTTCCCAGTATTTGAATTTGAATTTTATGTTTAAGCATTTTCATTTATGAAAGTTTAAACTCATTTTTATCTTGCATACAGTGGTCGAGTTAAATATCATAATTTTATAAAGGTCCTGCGGCTCAAGCATTGTACTTTATCCAAAGAGGTTAGTCTGTTACTCAACATTAAATTGCTTTTCTAGACCTTGGCTATGTATAACTTTCTACAAAAATATTGATACTTTGTTAACCATTGTATTATAAAATTATTCCAAGTCATTCTGGGAGTACATAAGTTGTTACTTTTCCAAAATAAAGTTTGTGAAATGTATGATCTTCAAGTTAGGTGTTTCATTATATATATATATATATATGAATTTGGTAGATAAAGCTTCTTTTCTCTTTAAAAGCAAGACAATTTGTAGGCTTTCCTTGCTAGTTTCATTGCTCACTGTCTCGTTCCTTGTAATTGTTAACAATAAATGGTCATGTTTAAAGATAGACGAGCAGGTCTTTTTCTCATCTTGATTTGTCACAAATACATGCTTGAATGCTATATCTATATGCATATTTGATAAAATATATTTGTTCTATTATATATCATATTGGTTCAATCTTTTCTTTGTTTGTAGTTCACAAATAATTTTTGTTGTCGCAGATATTTGCTTTCATTAATGTTGACTACAATGGATCAGTCACATTTAAGAAGGTAATCATCAAACTCCCTTGTGTATCTTTTTATTTTATTAGGGGAATGGATGTGATAGTATTATGCTTTTGAAAATTAGTAGTATTGCCTGTGACTCCTGCGACTGTGAGAGGGGAACTTCATGTCAAATGAGATCTACGATGACTTACATAGTTAATTTTTTTGTTCTTATTGGTTATTGAAAATCCATTTATTAAACAATCAGAAAAACTTCTGCAACCTACTCAGTTTTGTTCTTAATTTTTGTAGTAGAAGCACAAGTTGCACTATACAAAAGAAGAACTATTTCAATTGAGGCAGGAGTGATGCATATATGTGACAATGCATATTCATAGATAATAGAACATATAAAGTTTTACTTTTATTTTAGCTAATGTATAGTGAGATTATTTTAGATAAATATATATTTTTTATTTTGGGTATAGACCTACTTATGTTTTGAAAAATTAAAAATTAATTAGTAACTGGAGATTACAGATTTATTAATAAAATTATTGATATTTTATTATTCGTATGATCAATATATATATATAAAACAGGATATATGGAAAGCATAATATTTAATATATATATACACACACATATTTAGGATGATTATTTAAATAACCGTTATTGAATAATGCACTAGACATTATTTTCAAATTTTATTTGATATTTTTTATAACGGTCAGTATTAGTTTACAATGATGGTCATGAAACAACAACCGTCATAGAATATATTTTTTATGACGGTCGCTTGTTTTTTTACGATTTTTAATGACGGTTACGACCGTCATTAAAAATACTTATTTACAATAACGCCTGAATAGATAACGGTCACTGTATTTTTTTTTAAGCATCATCGTAACTTTACAATGACGGTTAATGACCGTCGTTAAAGCCATTTTTTAGCGTAGTGTCATTTAGGTGTGTTGTGCTACTGGACCATTGGTTTCACTTTAATAGGAGCTCTTGTCAACCGTCTGATCTTCATAGACATGTATATTATTTCCATGCAAGGTAGGGAGATCGGTTGAACACTGAGGACCATTGTTTCTATGAAAGCTCTCTGATTTTGAGTAATGTATTTATAAAGTTGAGTAGTAAATATCAGCATTAATTATACATTTGGTCTCAATATCATATTTAACTTTAAAAAAAAAAATCCTCTCCAGCTTCAAGTGCTAATTAAGAGCATCTATTCATATACAAAAAAAACACAAAGCGTTTATAATCTATAATATTTTCAAGCAATTATAAAACAAATTACTCGGGTGAATATTTTGAAAACAAGTTACTCGGGTGAATATTTTAATGTTACTAATATATATTTTCATATATATTATTAAAGGATACTAATTTAATACTCAAATTCACTTATTGATATCTTTCTTGTCAAAAAATTTATTATAACTCTAAATTTTGGTCAAAATAGGGAGATAATTTTGACATTTCATCAATGATCAATGTAATAAGAGATTAAAATTCTCTATTAAAATTACTGAAGTGTGCAAAGAGTTAAATATCAAACAATTTATTGAAATCGTAGGATACAACTATTTATATAATTTTTTAGTAACATTAATCCATAGTCAGCCGTGTATTGAGAATTTGATGAACGATATGTGTAATATTTGACAAAAATATGAACACATATTTAAGAAATAATTATAAGAAAATTAAACAATAATAGAAAAAAAAAAAAAAAGTAGTTTACCTAGATGCACTAAAAAAATTGACAAAAAAAACATAAAAGAAGAACAATGAAAACTCAAAAGGTTAAAAAAACACTGAACTCAATTGAAGAGTTCTGAAAGTGTTGAAAAAACTAATTTAGAATGTATGAACCGTAGGTACTAGCGACCCACGTATGTGGATCCATGGAAGACCCAGTTTACTGTCATATTAGACCTCATAATGATGCAACAAACTTAGTCCTTTTTTATCCATACAGCTAGTGGTCCGTTTCTGATGTACTAGTTCTTTAGTAGGTCTTGAACTCTTGCGACCTTGTCACCTTGGTATGAGTGCTCTCCTGTCTGGCTGGACTGGCTCGCATAACGAGTCATATTTGATAGATTGACTGTATTATTTTTATAGATCGTTCCAGGTGGAGACATTTGGACAACTACAATACGTACTTAAGATTTGATATAACATAACATTTGATATAACTATCATTCAAAATCAAACAATCTAATTTTTAGAAGTTATATTGACACCTGATAAATGCAGTAGTATTGTAAAGTGGACCTAAACATTAATATATTTTTCCTCTCGTGTTATTTCGAAACAAGATGTTCTAATTAGTTAGGTGAAAAGTAGAAGCTTTTTCAATCAATTTTTATCTGCTTAAGGTGAATTCTTATTTGTAGGCAAAATCCAGAAAGTAGCTATATTAAATGTCATACGATGATCCATTCCAATATTGATCTAGGGCTTGTTTTGATGTTTCTTTAAGCGGTTTAATTAGGGTAACTTTAAAGTATTTTAGAAGTAACTTTAAAAGAGTGAATTGGTTAAAAGTTGGTTAGTATTTTGAAATAATTTTTTTATAAATTAATTTAAAATATTTTTGTATATTCTAAATTACTTTTCTTAAAAAAGAAGGATTAATTATTTGTTTAAAAAATATAAATAATATTTTTTATAATTTTAAAACTACTTTTTGTGTAATAATACAAGCACTTTTAAAAGTGCTTTAAGTTATTTGAAATGACTTTAAACCAAAAAAAAGAAAAGAATTCAAATGGGGCTTTCAATGAAATTAATTTAGTTAAAAGTAGTTTTAAAATATGTATTTAAATGTTTGGCATTAATTATTGGAAATAATTTTATGTGTTACTTTAATGCATCCTACACTTTCAATTAAACGAGCAGCAATTCAAAAATGGTTTGATGGCTACAATGAATTTAGATATTAACAAACTTTGGTATAAACATTGTTATGAATTTAACATATTATACAAAGCATCACTAGTATATTGATTTAGAAGGGACAAAAACAGAATGTTTGCTGTAAGTTGGATGCAGAAAGAAAAATATCAAGGGGTAAATTAACTTATGGTACCATATGATATGAGATGATCTAGTGAACAGTAACTCACACACCAGCTTAATAAATACTGAGTTAGCAGATGAGCTTCAATATCAAATAAATATTCCTCAAAAAGATAATCAGGAATAGATAACTCAAACATTAAGTTAAATGTATCACAATAGGTAAGGGTATTAAGTAGAATCTCTTTTTATATATATTTACTATGCATATTTCACACAACACAATTTTTATATGTTATCTCATAACTCAGATCACATGATGCTAAGTAGATTTATAATCACTTCTAGCTTATTCCTAAATTATTGAAAGATACTCTAATTTCTTCGAATTTATTTAAGTATCGAATGATCAAAGACCATTACATCTTGTAGTGGTTCGAGGTTCTAACATGTGTTCTTTGTTCACAAGTTTATAATATAAAAAAAAGTGATTAATAAACATGTCGACAAAAATTAACATAAACATAATAAAATAAGGATATTAGATCAAACTTTAAATAACAATAAGAGTAATTACAAAAGTTATTCATTAACTCTATGAAAGGACTGATAGAAGATTGTCATCACATGTTACAATAAACTTAAACCTGTTTCTCTATTTATATTGCTCTGTGTATATAAGGACTTAATAAAACTCATGAGACTTTATTAAACTCCTATTTTTTTTACTTTATTTGTATTGATAACCTCTAAAACAGAACAAAAAATAGATAAAATTTAGTACGGCAATCCCACCAATTAAAAAGTAGAAATAATCCAATCTACCAATGTTTATGTCATTTGTTAACCAATTTGGTTGTCCATTTTTTCTTGTGACATGATGTTACTACTATTTTCACAATTAGGCTGCTTAAGTAGCTCCCTGCTGAATTACTTGGTAGAACCATAGAAGTCCCTATACTTCTCAGAATTCTCTGTTATAAAACTAAATTAGTCCAACAATTACAAGGACCTGACATAGTCCTACAAAGATTAGTTGAGGAGATAACCAAAAGACAGAGAGAACTTCAACTCCATGAATATGCCCTTCTCTTTCTCTCAACAAAACCAGCCACAACCATGAAAGTAACTGAGGAAATATTTCCAAGGCTTATCCTTTGCAAACTTTAGATCCCTTCTTCGATTTAGGTTAGTTGCCTTGTAGAAGACGATCATAGATAGGGAGCCACATGGCTATTGTGATCAATGAAATGATACTCATTGATCTAGCAGGTATCAGGTATTTGATAGTTTGTTCCTATGTGTCTGTCCATTTTCAAGGCTTGTGACACTTTAAATGTTGATTATTGTTCTGCGACAACAAAGCAGATAATCCCATATGCCATATTGAGATTACTTTCACTACGTGTTTTACCTCTTCAACTTGTTGTATGCTGCATAGCTTCCATGGATTTGCACAAGTCCCATCTGGTTTTACTTCATTGGAATTTTCTTCTACTAGAGCAGCCTTGTTTAGAATCCTAACGTACACAAAAACATATAGTTTAAAGCATAACAACATAAAGTGCACTTTTTATACTAATATATCTAATTTTCATAAATAATAGAATTACAAGTGTCAAAGCATAAATAATAAGAATAAAAGGCATTTTTTCACATAATGCTATGACCTTTTTCTCTATTTCATTCTAGGCGGCCCCTAGCTCATTTATTTGTTCTTGTTTTTTCTTTTCCTTTTTTTCCCTTTTTCTAAGAACTTTTTTTTTTTTTTTTTTACATATATAAAAATATAACTTAGATTACAAAACCATCGAAATAGCTTCTTTTTTTAGGCGCGTGGAGAATATGTGGCATATGTAGTTCCACATTTACTAATAACAATAATGTGAAATTTTGAAAATTAGAAGCATCCAAATCTATACCCGATTATGACATTATGAATTTGAGGAAATCACAGATACAGAAGCTATTGGCTATTACTAAATTATCTTTTGCCCGATCAAAAAATATTAAAATTATATAAATTTATATTTAAATTTACACTTATATTAATTATAACTTGTCATATGATAAAATAACTTAATAAATGATAAAATTATTAATTTTTTTTTAAAAGAATAAATAAAATCTACATAATATTAGCGATTCTCTTTGATATAATAGAACATTATGTGCGTCTCGTGTTGCTCAGAAAATTACAAAAAAAATTAATTTTTTTTTAAAGACGTACTCTTGGCATTTAGTAGTAACCTGGATTCAACATCAGTTACTCTTATAATATTGAGTAAAGAATATTAGATGAATTTATTTAACATCTGATTTTTTTATTTATGACCTTTTTATTCAAGTTATTTTAAAAATAACTCCCCATCTCACCTCATTTTTGTTCTTTTTAGGTAAATAATATATATATATATTTTTTAATAAATAACACATGTATTTTTTTAGCGGATGAAACATATATATTTTTTTTCTTCTTAAAGTGGTACATAAGATGTCACATTTTTTTCTATTATGCAACATCTAATTTTTCTTTTTATTATACAACATCTAATTTTTCTTTTATATGACACATATATCTTTTTTTAACAACGTTTACTTTTTATTAAATATAAATGGTTGAATTTTACAGAAAAATACATATGTTTAATTACAATAAAAAAAAATACATATGTTTAATTACAATAAAAAAAAATACATATGTTTAATTATAATAAAAAAATAAATATATTTAATTAAACATGAAAAAAAAAAAAACATATCATTATATATAAAAAAAAAATAGAGTAAATGTTTTTTTGATTAATTCAAATAAAAAGAAGAAGCAGCAGCAGCAAAAACAAAAAGGAAGGAAAAAAAAAAAAAAAGGCCGGAAAAAAAAACAAACAAACAGTGCTCTGTTTAAGAAGAGAGATAATAAAACTCGGTCACAATAACCGAGTTAAAAGATGAAATTAATCCATTTATTTAAGTTAATTTATAGTTTAGACCTATTATTTTTAAAGTCAATTAAAATTATTTTAACTATATTAATGTTAAATTATATAATTTAATTTTTAACTAACAATTTAATTCAAAAATATTATATATTGATATTTAAATTAAAATGCATCAATTTTTTTATAAATATTAATTCTTAAAAATGAATAAATTATTAAGAATTTGATAAAAAAAATTAATTTTTTTTTTATTCATTGTAGTATTAAATTGAACATTTTATTTCAACTTCTAAATTAACATAAAAATTTAATTAAAATTAAAGGATTGTTATATATATATATATATACTATAAATGTATAAAATTTTAAAAAATATGAGTAGGTCATAAGTTTATAAATTTAAAAATCTTAACTGATTTGATAAAAGTAAATTTTTTTTTTTTTTTTAAAAACCATAACTAGTTTATTTGGATCTATAAAATATAAAAAATTAATTCAACTCAACTCTATTTTGTTGGAATAAGTTGTTATTAGTTATTATATCTATCCTAGTTGTCATTACTCCATATGACACCAATTCCAAATTAGTTGATTAAAAATTTGAAAGTTTAAAATTACTACTTCATGGTGTTCAAAATTTATCTAAATCAACTCAATTCATTTAATTCAAACTAATCTAACTTATTTTATTCAATTTTTTCTCGTTGAATTAAATTGAATCCAAAAATTTCAAAAATAATCCAAGATAAATTATATCAAATCTAAGATAGACTAATACATGTAAGTTATATTAATATTTATTTAATCACACGACTATTATATAAGTTAAGCATTTTTCTATACATTTAATCTATGCTTAACTCATACAAAATTATATAATAAATTTTTGTTTTAGTTTCTATACTATTTAAAATTTAAATTTTTTTTATTAATTTATTATTTTAAAAAAATCAAAACTCTTTTAAGTTTTAAACTTAATCTATAAACTATAAAATTTAATATAATTATATTATTATAAAAAATAAAAATAATAATTAAAAAATACAAAATATAATTGATCCATCTCATTTCGACCTAATTTAAAGCATCGATTTAGATTAATTTTATAATTTTTTTTTAAGTAAATAAGATTTTAATTTTTAAGAATTAACTTGGATTAGTTTTTAAGAAATTTTTGTATATAATATGTTGTATATTTTTAATAAATTTAAATTGTTAATATTATTTATGTATTTAATATTAATTTTTATTTTTTAAAAATTAATGTTCAAAATTTATTAATTTTATTAATGTGAATATACATAATATTTTCTAATAATATACATCCCAATTCGAAGTCCAAACATTCCCGCAACTAATCCAATTCGTTAAGCGACCCAATCAAGCCATATCCAAACAGTCCTTTCCAAATGACTCGTATTCTTTCCCAAGTTTGCGCTCAAATATCTGATAATCTGAAGAAAAAGTTGCTTTCTTCTTAATAAAATGATATAATAAAAATAGACTAGCCTGATTATCATAAATACAATTAATGCAAGCTACGCTTATCGGTGGTTTTGTTCGTTGCTTAGTTGCTTCCTCTATTCCCGTGTACTTTATTTTGTGTATCTGAGAAGTGATACGTGCAGTTTGGATTTAGAATAAGATTTAAGCTTAGTGACTGAGCAGCTTTCACTTACTTAATTCTGAAATTTAAGTTAGATTCGGCTGAAATTTATCATCTGCTCGAATCAGAGAGATTCAAATCGTATGTGACGTCCAAGTGTTCGACGAAATGCCCAAGCCATGCTTTCCCTTAGTGGATTTTCACCCCACTTTATCGTCTCATCTTATTCGTTCGCTGATTCCAAGCTCCTGGTGTTTCCTTCGGTGTTTAGGAGAAATCAGCGACTGTTTGTGTCCTTGAACTTCGTCGGAGTGAAGGAGAGTAGGTTTTCTTTGTTAAGGTTGCGTCATTCCAAGAGAGCAAGAAATTACGATATGGGTTTATTGTATTGTGGTTTTTCTGATTTTATGAGGCGGTGCAAAGTCTTGGAGAGTGGAGGGGATTTTGATTTAGAAACAGAGGTTTTGGAGTTCATGAAGAATTCAAAGAAGCCTGACGCCTTTCCGAGCAAGAAAGAGCTGATTGACGCTGGTAGGATGGACTTAGTGGATGCTATTGTGAAGAAAGGTGGTTGGCTTTCGTTGGGTTGGCATATAGAAGAAGAAGGGTCTCAAGAAAGGGAGTTTGGGAGTAAAGGAACAACAACAGCCATTGGAAGTGACAACTTTCAAGAGAACAATTCTTTGGCTGGCGAAGAATCACATGATGCTGGAGTGTTTTCTTCCTTTTCGAAGGATTATTCTTACTCAGCCTCATCGTTGGGTAAATCATTGTGAGGTTTTCTTCTTACAAACCCGCCAAATTACTTGTTATAGTATTCTCTGATTAATTGTCATATTCTTTTCCTAATTTAATATTTTTATAGAACTGGGGTATCGAGCTGTTGCAGGGCAGCAGCGAATTATTGATTATAGTTTTTGGAAGATCATAATTTTATGAATTTTGATGGTTAAATTTTTCATATTTTTTTAATGAATTAAATTTTATAAAGAAATTCAAGATCGAGTGTTCATAGTTGCAATTTGTTAATTTCTTTGTAGTGTCAAAAATTGTGGAATTATGAGTTGCATGTTCTACGGCTTTCTCAACATGGATGCATGTAAAAGATACTTTTTCGTCTTAACTTGAAAAGTCCAAATAGCTAGTTCGTCCAGTGTCCCAATTAACTGTTTGTTTATGGTCGATTGTTCTTTCCACAGAGAAACGTCTACCTTGGAAGAAGACACTGGAATTGAGGGTATACTGAGTCGTTTGGAGAAGGAAAGAAATTATAGTTTTAGTTTGGGAGAAAAAGGAGAAAATTCTCATTTCCCAAGTTATAGTAGTAAAGATGATTGCTCTACCAACCTTTCAAAAGACATGGTTAGTTGTTTTATTAATGCACAATGTCCTTGGTACGATAAATATTTAAACATCAAAACTTTCTCATTTCTTAGTTATGCCTAAAAATATCAATTTGCCGGGACAGTTTCTACATTAGTTAAACTTTTTTTAAGGATCCTTATATCTCGATTCTGTGTTCTATCCAGGCTTATAATTGAATTTTCTATTCACACGTTCAACCTTGGAATATTATGCTTAAGTATTGTCTATTCAAATCCGAATTATAAGGAATGGCACTTTCTGCAGATGTGTGCTTAAGCTGCTCTTTTTTGCCTTATTTACTCAGAAGTTTATTAGTGAATTTTTCTCTTTGCATATAGAAATTCTGAAATGTTATTTTCAATGCTTGTTAAATTTGAAAAGACAGTTGCTAGCCTTATTAGAAACAGCAGAGGAGCATCAATAGATCCTGAGAATGCTGTATTTTATGATTCAAGGAGCACAATTGTTCGGGAGGAACCGTTCTTTGACATAAGCAACTCTCTTAAGCCAGAAATGTGGAGAGCTTGGAGAACTCAGAGTGCTGACTTCTCAGATTTGGACTTCAAAGGTGCTTCTATTTACTTCCTCTGCAACTTAGTTACATAAATAGTCTGGTGCTAGGTTATCTATAGTAGTTGATACTGACAGATGTTTACATTGCATCAGACGAAACTGAAAAGGGAGGGGCAATAAACTTTTCAAAAAATGAAATGCAAGAAATTGGAGAAGTTGCTAGTGAACCTAATGAAAGGAATGAGTTGAATTTGCATCCTGGAGAGATTACTTATAATCAAATTCAAAGTCGCCTTCAGCATCTGGAATTAGAGCTCTCTTCTGTACTGCACTCATTAAGATGGAATGCTGAAGAAAGTTCGCCAAAAAAGGTGTTGAATTGTCTCATACGTAGTTGACTTCTTTACCTTGAAGATGTGAACTTTTGTAACTCTAGTTCTATTTGAATAACAAAACTTTTGCTCAATCTAGGTTTGGATCTTGATTGACTGACGTTGGTTATAAAATGATAAAAGATTTTTTTTGCAAAAATCATGCCTCTGCACCTGAAAAGAAATTGAATTGAAAATATCTGATATTTTCCTCCCCTTTTTGCTCATAGTATCTCTTCTTGGTATGGAAAGTTAATGATAGAAAACAATAATCCAATACTTTGTGTATTTTAGGCATTGGAAGTCACAAAAGTTCATGTCTGCTGATTTCCTGCTTAATAGATCCCATATCAGTACCCTATTTATCCAAATTTTAACCCTCTCCCTATATTTTATACAGGTTCATCAAAGCTCCTATGATGATTCACATATACTTTTTGATGCATGGGAATTTCTGGAAAATGATATTATGAATGCCCAGGATAAATTGCGGTCACTACGGGCAAAGAAAGTTGTACTAGAAAGCAAGATGGCAATGGCATTAATGTATGAACTTGGTTTCTATTGATTTAAGAGCTGAATTCAAACTTACCTAATCATTGACCACTTTTTTAACTTCCCTATGTAGTGATGCACAAAAGAATCTGGAAGTGAAACAGAATCGGATTGATAATGCTCGTAGAGCCTTACGATTTATTCGCTCGACATGCATAGTTTGGCCTAATTCTGCCTCACAAGTGCTCTTAGTAGGATCCTTCGATGGATGGGCAACTCAGGTGTTTATCTCCTCTGGAGCTGATAATTTGATTGTACAGAAGTATTTTATTAGATTTGTCCATCTCTACTTATTTTTCTATTTGTGAATACCCATATATACTTTATTTGTTTATATAACTTAATGTATATACATAGTCCGGGCATATTTTTGCTGAGAAGCAAATTTTTTACTTATGTAATTTTAGCCATAATAGCTTCTGGGATCTAGAAAAGTAGTCTTTTGACTTGTGACCTCAGATAACAATGTTTACGAGTAGTTGAAGCCTACTATGATAATTTGCTTTCTTGGTGCTGTAGGTTAAGACTAAAGAATTTGCATCTGCAGAAGGAATATTGGACTATGAAGAGTGTTAGATGAGAGAACATATTTAGGAAAGAAGGGTGGTAAAAAAATTTGGAAGTAGAGACAAAATGCCTGATGATGAATGCTTTTTTATAGTTTTGTGACCTTCTGGTGCATTGTTGTAGAGAAAGATGGAACAATCAAGCACAGGAGTCTTCTCTCTGCACCTGCAATTGTATCCGGGCAAATATGAGGTGGGTTGATAATTTCATATCTTATCATGATTCACATTTTTCTGTTATTGTTCTTAAGAATGCTAGCCCTGTGCTGCAGATCAAATTCATTGTTGATGGTGAATGGCGTGTTGATCCCCTACGCCCTATTGTTTGCAACAATGGATTCGAAAACAATATACT
Organism: Elaeagnus macrophylla; assembly: GCA_029378325.1. NCBI lineage: Eukaryota > Viridiplantae > Streptophyta > Magnoliopsida > Rosales > Elaeagnaceae > Elaeagnus > Elaeagnus macrophylla. The sequence continues at coordinate 10,925,474 of CM055652.1, read as the reverse complement.
CATGGTCACATAAAGATGTCTAGAGTGGAACAAACATATGATCTTGATTGCGTACTACACAGTACTGTATTTTTCTGACTTCTATAAACAGATAGTGTAAGTTGTAAATAACCATTCTAATAATTTTTAAATGTTCATCCATCATTTTTTCTTTCGGTTTTTTAATTTTTTGACTAAATGTCTTGCTTTAGATGTAAATTTATCTGTACCACGATTTTTTTAATTAGTTAATTAAAAGTAATCTCATTCAAGCACAGTTTGAAGGTCTGTAAATCTGTAATATTGAGAAATGCAATACTACTCTTGGAACCTGATCAAAGGTGTCTTTTTTTTTTTTTTTTTACACATTGTATGTCTGTATGTATGTGTATGGCCCTGCATTTTGACTTAAACCACATTTTCTCTTCATTTTGTCAAAATATTTCTTTCTAGTGAGTCTCTTGGATCCGAGCCTCCAACCAACATTTGAAAAAAAATTCTTTTAAAGTCAACAATAGTATATCATTATTATTTTTGCTGTGTAGCAGAGTAACATCAAAGCCTCTTGTTTTAAAAAATAGTATGTTATTATTTGTCTTTTTTACTTTCCCCTTTAGGGATGGGCGCATAACCATTCTGAGAAACAATCATCGGTTACGAACTCAAAATGGGATTTTGAATTACTTTTCTATCCAAAATTACTGTAGCTACAAAGAGGACAATGATCGACTGTTCACAAACCCCAAGTCAAAGTCTTCCACAGTGAAGATATTAGTACAACAGGATGGTGGAAGCAGAGTGTACCCACTAGGAGGATAGTGGGCTAGACGGGGTTATAGTTTCGAATAATATTTTTATAAAAAATTAATTACATATTTTAGAGTAAGGCTCTGATACCATAATTACTAAAATCATAAAATAACTAGGCTATAAAATATATAGTTTTGATACACACACTGGATAGATAACGTTATACCGACACATACATATAAACAAACGGACAACTCTTTATTTATATACAGTGAGACTTGTATCATACAAACTAGAGAGAGTGGCAAGCTCTAGTGAGAAGGCCAAGTCTGCCTTTCTACTGCTGAGGCTACCTCTATTTATAGCTGAGGCTTGTCTTTACTATTCATACTATTCCTATTTACTATTGGTCCCTTATGTAATAGATACATGCTTATCCATATCCTAGCATCTACGTAGGACACTAATCCCACAATGGGACATGTGTCACCTACTTAATTATTACATGTGCGCATTACTATAGGCACACACGTATTACGCATACAGATAACTACGACACTATTACAGATAACTATGACACAGACACTATTACAGATAATTACAGACACTATTACGGATAACTACAACACTATTATAGATAACTATGACACATAGTAGATCCACTTGTCATCTCTGCAATTCTCTATCTTTGATTGCATCTTGTGCAGATATTATTATTGGTAATTCCACCACGCTTCATTACCAATAATAATATCTGCACAAGAAGAAAAGATGCAATCAAAGATAGAGAACTGCAGAGATGACAAGTGGATCTATTATGTGTCATAGTTATCTATAATAGTGTCGTAGTTATCCATAATAGTGTTTGTAATTATTCTGTAATAGTGTCTGTGTCATAGTTATCTGTAATAGTATCGTAATTATCATCTGTATGTGTAATACGTGTGTAGCTATATTAATGCCCACATGTAATATTAAGTACGTAATAATTAAGTACGTAACACATGTCCTATTGTGGGATTAGTGTCCTACGTAGATGCCAAGATATGGATAAGCATGTATCTATTACATAAGGGACAAATAGTGTATAGTAAATATGAATAGTATAAATAGTAAAGGCAAACCTCAACTATAAATAGAGGTAGTTTCAATAGTAGAAAGGCAGACTTGGCCTTCTCACTAGAGCTCTCCAGTCTCTCTAATTTGTATGATACAAGTCTCATTGTACATATATAAAGAGTTGTCCGTTTGTATATATGTGTGTGTCGGTACAACTCTATCTATCCAGTGTGTGTCGGTACAACTCCATTTATCCAGTGTGTGTGTATCAGAGCTATATAGTTTATAGCCTGGTTATTTTATGTTTTTTAGTTTTAATAATGGTATCAGAGCCTTACTCTGAAATAGCCTTACTATATGAGTGACTATCTCTACACTACTATGAGAGCCTTACCTTTTACTATAGTTACCTTATCCTAGTTACTATTCACTATATTGCCTCTATATAAGAGACGAGTCCCATATCATATATCCAATGTCCTATGTCTTATATACTTTACTTTATAGTTAGTTTTTCCTAAAGCTAGAGTCTCTTGTCTATCCACAAATCTATCTCTACAATATCAATCTTTTGTCATTCTCTTCCTGAAACCTAAACACATAACCCACTATCCTTATAATCCATAACTAATTATCAAAGTATGCTCTGTGGCTGCAGCTAGAAGCTGATCTCCCACATCAGAAAAGATAAGTAGTTTCAGACTATAACCTCTAGAATCTACCCAATCCTTAATCTCTGCACCTATATGATTTGGTGAGTGGTTGTAGAAAGAGAAGAGTTTTGGGCAATAGCCGTTTGAAGAGTTGAGACGTCGTAAGACCCTGGTGAACTCTCAAAAATTCTACACAGTATACTCTGTTCTATTATAAAACCTCGTGAGGTATTTAGAGGTCATGAAAGGATAAATCATCCAAGGTAGCAATTCTGAACCCATGGTCCAAGAAACTCATCTAGTTGATGGAGGTATCAACTTCAGTACTGGAGAAAGAGCCTACCCAAATAATCAGTTATTGGTAATCCAATATGGCAGCAGTTCGAGCAATCTAAATCCACAAGATTGGAGAATTCTTCCAGAAACAATTGATCCAACACCAGGCAGTCTCGGAGAACTAAGGAACAATAATAAAGTCCTGAAGACTTTTATCTAGAAACTCCCAGAAGAGATCCAAAATTTAATACTTGAAAAGGCTCTTGAAGAACCTGTGATTGACCCCAGTACAGAAAAACTGATAGAAAATCTCAACAAAATCAGAAAGAAGAAGAAGGTGCTCACAAGATTCTTTGAGAGAGACCCAGACTCATACAACGTCAAATATGCATTATTTGCGCCAGCAAGATACTGGACAGTTGATGAAATATTGACATCCAAACATCCTTTTTTTGAAAAAGTCAATGACCCTGTTCCATATTATGTAACATTGTTATGCATGAACCTGTATCCTATGGCTATCATGATCGCACCACAGTTTTTTTCGGACCTTTGGCATGAAGGAAAAGTCTTGCACTTAAAAAGACTACTCAGTCCACTTTTCTAGGACATTGATCAGTTGATACTCATCAATGGTCATAAAATAGAAAAAGAAACAACTGTCATTGTCCAACTATCAGATATATGGGACAGACGGATTCCTCCAAAGGTTATTCCGATAGAACAATATCATGATAATCCGTGGGAAGAAAATGAATTCAAATGGTGTTCGTGTGCCACTATGAGGAAGAGATTAGCCAAGTTTTACTGTAACCAAATTTACATCTCGATTTCGATGCTGTTTTCTTTTAAAGATCACATATTAATCAGGGATGCTGATGATGGTATTAATACTCCAGAATTGGTTATGATTGAAAGCATTCCAGGAGACATTCCTACTCCAACTGGATCAGATGAAGTATGGCCCATGATGAATATTGGCCTAATGATGGATGAGATTAATTTATATCACGGAAGTATGGTGGAAATATCAATTGATGAAACCGTGGAAGCGTAGTGGATATATCAGATATCAAGAGTCGCGAAAGCGTGGTGGAATTACCAATAATAATATTTGCACAAGAAGACAAGATGCAATCAAAGATAGAGAACTGTAGAGATGACAAGTTGATCTACTATGTGTCATAGTTATCTATAATAGTGTCTGTAATTATCTGTAATAGTGTCTGTGTCATAGTTATCTGTAATAGTATCGTAGTTATCTGTATGTGTAATACGTGTGTGGCTATAGTAATGCCCACATGTAATAATTAAGTAGGTGACACATGTCCCATTGTGAGATTAGTGTCCTACGTAGATGCCAAGATATGGATAAACATGTATCTATTACATAAGGGACAAATAGTGTATAGTGAATAATGAATAGGAATAGTATGAATAGTAAAGACAAGCCTCAATAGTAGAAAGACAGACTTGGCCTTCTCACTAGAGCTCTCCATTTTGTATGATACAAGTCTCACTGTACATAAATAAAGAGTTATCCGTTTGTATATATGTGTGTGTCGGTACAACTCCATCTATCCAATGAGTGTGTGTATTAGAGCTATATAGTTTATAGCCTGGTTATTTTATGTTTTTAGTTTTAATATTCTGAACTCATGATCCAAGAAACTCATCTAGCTGATGGAGGTATCAACTTCAGTACTGGAGAAAGAGCCTACCCAAATAATCAGTTATTGGTGATCCAATATGGCAGCAATTCGAGCAATTCAAATCCACAAGATTGGAGAATTCTTTCAGAAACAATTGATCCAATACTAGGCAGTCTCGAAAAACTAAGGAACAATAGTAAAGTCCTGAAGACTTTTATCCAGAAACTCCCAGAAGATATCCAAAATTCAATACTCGAAAAAGCTCTTGAAGAACCTGTGATTGACCCCAATACAGAAAAACTAATAAAGAATCTCAACAAAATCAGAAAGAAGAAAAAGGTGCTCACAAAATTGAGAGAGACCCAAACTCATACAACGTCAGATATGCATTATTTGCGCCAGCAAGATACTGGACAGTTGAAGAAAATTGACATCCGAATATCCCTTTTTTGAAGAAGTCAATGACCCTGTTACATATTATGTAACATGGTTATGCATGAACCTGTATCCTATGGCTATCATGATCGAACCACAGTTTTTCCCGGACCTTTGGTATGAAGGAAAAGTCTTGCACTTAAAAAGACTACTCATTCCACTTTTCTAGGACATTAATCAGTTGATACTCATCAATGGTCATAAAATAGAAAAAGAAACAACTGTCATTGTCCAATTATCAGATATGTGGGACAGACGAATTCCTCCAAAGGTTATTCCGATAGAACATTATCATGATAATCCGTGGGAAGAAAATGAATTCGAATGGTGTTCGTGTGCCACTATGAGGAAGACATTAGCCAAGTTTTACAGGAACCAAATTTACATCCCAATTTCGATGCTGTTTTCTTTTGAAGATCACATATTAATCAAGGATGCTGATGATGGTATTAATACTCCAGAATTGGCTATGATTGAAAGCATTCCAGGAGACATTCCTACTCCAACTGGATCAGATGAAGAAGAAATCTGGCCCCATGATGAATACTGGCCTAATGATGGATGTGATTAATTTGAATCACGGAAGCATGGTGAAAATATCAATTGATGAAACCGCGGAAGCATAGTGGATATATCAGATATCAAGAGTCGCAGAAGCATGGTGGAATTACCAATAATAATATCTGCACAAGATGCAATCAAAGATAGAGAACTGCAGAGATGATAACTCTTTATTTATGTACAGTGAGACTTGTATGATACAAACTAGAGAGAGTGGAGAGCTCTAGTGAGAAGGTCAAGTCTGCCTTTCACTATTGAAGCTACCTCAATTTATAGCTGAGGCTTGCCTTTACTATTCATACTATTCCTATTCACTATTCACTATTCACTATACACTATTTGTCCCTTATGTAATAGATACATGCTTATCTATATCTTGGCATCTACGTAGGACACTAATCCCACAATAGGACATGTGTCACCTACTTAATTATTACATATATAATATTACATATGGGCATTACTATAGCCACACACGTATTACACATACAGATAACTACGACACTATTACAGATAACTATGACACAGACACTATTACAGATAATTACAGATACTATTATGGATAACTACGACACTATTATAGATAACTATGACACATAGTAGATCCACTTGTCATCTCTGCAGTTCTTTATCTTTGATTGCATCTTGTCTTCTTGTGCAGATACTATTATTGGTAAATCCACCACGCTTCCGCGGCTCTTGATATTTGATATATTCACTACGCTTTCGCGGTTTCATCAATTGATATTTCCACCATGCTTCCGTGATTCAAATTAATCTCATCCATCATTAGGCCAGTATTCATCATGGGGCCAGACTTCATTTGATCCAGTTGGAGTAGGAATGTCTCCTGGAATGCTTTCAATCATAGCCAATTCTGGAGTATTAATACCATCATCAGCATCCCTGATTAATATGTGATCTTCAAAAGAAAACAGCATCGGAATCGGGATGTAAATTTGGCTACAGTAAAACTTGGCTAATCTCTTCCTCATAGTGGCACACGAACACCATTTGAATTCATTTTCTTCCCACGAATTATCATGATATGTTCTATCGGAATAACCTTTGGAGGAATCCGTCTGTCCCACATATCTGATAGTTGGACAATGACAGTTGTTTCTTTTTCTATTTTATGACCATTGATGAGTATTAATTGATCAATGTCCTAGAAAAGTGGACTGAGTAGTCTTTTTAAGTGCAAGACTTTTCCTTCATGCCAAAGGTCCGAAAAAAACTGTGGTTCAATCATGTATAGCCATAGAATACAGGTTCATGCATAACCATGTTACATAATATGTAATAGGGTCATTGACTTCTTCAAAAAAGGGATGTTCGGATGTCAATATTTCTTCAACTGTCCAGTATCTTGCTAGCGCGAATAATGCATATCTGACGTTGTATGAGTCTGGATCTCTCTCAAAGAATCTTGTGAGCACCTTTTTCTTCTTTCTGATTTTGTTGAGATGTTCTATCAGTTTTTCTGTTCTGGGGTCAATCACAGGTTCTTCAAGAGCTTTTTTGAGTATTGAATTTTGGATCTCTTCTGGGAGGTTCTGGATAAAAGTCTTCAGGACTTTATTATTGTTCCTTAGTTCCCCGAGACTGCCTGGTGTTTGATCAATTGTTTCTGGAAGAATTCTCCAATCTTGTGGATTTAGATTGCTAGAACTGCTGCCATATTGGATCACCAATAACTGATTATTTGGGTAGGCTCTTTCTCCAGTACTGAAGTTGATATCTTCATCAGCTAGATGAGTTTCTTGGACCATGGGTTCAGAATTGCTACCTTGGATGATTTCTCCTTTCATGATCTCTAAATACCTCACGAGGTTTTATAATAGAGCAGAGTATACTGTGTAGAATTTTTGAGAGTTCACCAGGATCTTACGACGTCTCAACTCTTCAAACGGCTATTACCCAAAACTCTTCTCTTTCTACAACCACTCACCAAATCATATAGGTGCAGAGATTAAGGATTGGGTAGATTCTAGAGATTATAGTCCGAAACTACTTATCTTTTCTGATGTGGGAGATCAGCTTCTAGCTGCAACCACAGAGCATACTTTGATAATTAGTTATGGATTATAAGGATAGTGGGTTATGTGTTTAGGTTTCAGGAAGAGAATGACAAAAGATTGATATTGTAGAGATAGACTTGTGGATAGATGAGAGGCTCTAGATTTAGGAAAAGCTAACTATAAAGTAAAGTATATAAGACATAGGACATAAGATATATGATATGGGACTCGTCTCTTATATAGAGACAATATAGTGAATAATAACTAGGATAAGGTAACTATAGTAAAAGGTGAGGCTCTCATAGTAGTGTATAGATAGTCACTCATGTAATAAGGCTATTTCAGAGTAAGGCTCTGATACCATTATTAAAACTAAAAACATAAAATAACACACAGGATATAAACTATATAGCTCTGATACACACACACTGGATAGATGGAGTTGTACCGACACACACACATATACAAACGGACAACTCTTTATTTATATACAGTGAGACTTGTATCATACAAACTAGAGAGAGTGGAGAGCTCTAGTGAGAAGGTCAAATCTGTCTTTCTACTACTGAGGCTACCTCTATTTATAGCTGATGTTTGCCTTTACTATTTATACTATTCCTATTCACTATTCACTATACACTATTTGTCCCTTATGTAATAGATACATGCTTATCCATATCTTGGCATCTACGTAGGACACTAATCCCACAATGGGACATGTGTCACTTAATTATTATATACCTAATATTACATGTAGGCTTTACTATAGCCACACACGTATTATACATACAGATAACTACGACACTATTATATATAACTATGACACAGACACTATTACGGATAACTACGATACTATTATAGATAACTATAACACATAGTAGATCCACTTGTGATCTCTGCAATTCTCTATCTTTGATTGCATCTTGTCTTCTTGTGCAGATATTATTATAATATATTGTGTATAATTTTTATGTACATATTTTAAGAATATATTAATAATATTCAACAAATACATGAATAAAAATTATATGAATTGTAAATAAAATGGTTAAATATATATGTATTTTTTTATGTATTTGGTAACTATTAGTAACAAAAATAAAATTGTAGTCGTATATTATATGCAAATTCTTCTTAAATGTGATAATCTAAAAAAAAAATTTAATATTTAACTTTAAACTCAATATTATAAAAATAAAATTAAAAATATATATATATGATAAACTTAATATTAAAATTTTTAAGTTTATGTTTATCATATTTTATTTCAACCAAAATTTTAACTTTATCTAATATTATATTATTTGACATTTTATTTTAATAACCTTTTAGAATTTATTTAAAAAAATTTATATAAAAAATTTATTATTTTTATTATTATTTATCAATGTTATATTATTTATAACTATATATTTTTAAATATAGTCTCAAGATTAAAATAATAAATCATATTTTACTTTTTATATTTTTATATGTTTATTTTAGTTTTAACAACTATAAATTTTGGTGTGTTTAATTGAGCTTTCTATTTGCTTAGATTTTTTAGTTAATACATTTATTTTATTCATGAATAATACTAATAATTATTAACTTATTATATTTTTGTTTAATTTTTGTTATAAATTAATTATAATGTGTTAACTTTATATTTTTTGAGCTCTAATTCTATGTTTCTATTATAATATGACATAAAAAATTTAGTGTTAAATTAAGTATAATTTACTATAACTCTTACTATTTTTTTTATTTTGTATAAATAAATAAAAAAAATTCAACCCTTAATTATTTTTTTTTGCTCCGCCCTGCCACTAGGACATGAGCCCCAAATTCTATCGATAAATAGGAGTGCTCCACACAAATCATGAGTTCGAATTTTATTAAATGCAAATTTGAAGCAGCACTTTAAAATTCCTACCCCAAAATCCCTAGAGGCTTAACTTCGACGAAAAACAATCCATTAGGACATTACTAGAGAAAATATTCATGCTAATAATGGATAATGATAGTGGTCAAAAGCAAACCTAGAAACCTCTCTTGTTTAGCTCCCATATAACATCACAAGAAAAATCAGATATCAAAGTTCCAGGTACTCTCAGCAGTTAATTTGGGAATGTGCAACCCTTCCCCCAAATTCAACGATGCTATCACCTGCACTTGCACAAAAAACCAAGTATCAGTGGAAATTTTGATTCTTTGTAACTTCTTTTCTTTATTCTAATAAGTAGTTAAAGCAGCTCAGAAAGTTGCAACAATTTCTCTAACCAATCTTTGGTATGGACATTTTATCAAACACAAGACAAGCATCAAACTAACTAACAAACTTTGCCTACCAAAATTCCCATTCTTGGTATCGAAAAGATTCAAAGGAAAATTGGATAATATTTGGGTGGTTATATACCTTAAATCTTCCACCTTGGTTTGAGAAAGGCTGAGAGGACCATTCCAATCCAAGAACCTTGCTTGATGTCTTATAGAAAGCTTTGACTAAGTCACCATCAAGAACCCTTTGCGATACAGAAAAGTCCCAAGAATTGTTCGAAACATCATAACAGGGCTCAATTGTTCTTATCCCTCCTTGCACAAAGCTGTACTTTACCTTACAATCACCAGAGCCAAATCCATAACTTCCCCAAATCTTGTTAGCTGAATCCAGCAAAAGGGTCGCGTTTAACCCTATCCGATTCTCAATCCTCGAGTGAGTGTAAGTCATGTTTAGCTGTTTTTCAAAAAATTTCATCTTGTTCATGAACTGAAACCGAACATCCTACACAAGCAAAGCATGAATTTAGTTTTGAGAAAGGAAATAGAAAGTTTATGAATTGTTTGGTTGCCAAGAAAATGAAGGAAAAGGGGAGAATTTTTAGTTTAATAACCTTGTTGGGTACATCATAATCGACGATAAAAGAACCGGGCTTCTCGAGGGAGAAGGAAAGAGAGAGGTCCTCGAATGCGGGTCCGGCGACGAAGGTTGGAGCGATGGTGGAAGCTCGGAGCTTGAAATCGCCGGCATTGAGAGCCACAGTGCCAACCAGACCTTCTTTGTTGTTGTTGGACCCTCCAGTGAATGAAATTGCTGCACTCATTTTTGTAACGCGGTGAGTGAGTCTGAGGTTGTGTTTCCTGTAGACAACCGGTGTGTTCAGAAGGATTTTGGAGGTTTCATGGGTTTAGTTTGGGGAGAAATTATAACGATAAACTCAATCAAATAGGCCATATCCTCTTCGAACGTTTACCCAGTTGGTTTCGCTTCGGTCTAGGAAAATTCTATATCTTCCACTAAAATTGTATCTCATTACATCTTTAAAAAAAAATATGTATGCTTTACAAATAGTTATAACTAGATTTAATAGAATATTTGTGTTTTAAAACCATCACAAAATTAACATCTTAATAAAATTCATACTTCAATTTAAACCAATAAAATTACCCTTTAATATATACCTACACATCAACCCATATTTATAATTTAATTATTTTACTAAACGCTATTACCTAATTTTACCTAGTTAATAGTTAATATATAAGAATGATTGATATAATAACTTCATTTCCTAAGTTAAACAAAAATATTTTTATAAATTAATTTATATGTTATAATTTAATTGACTCTTATTATACGTAATTTTTCAAGCACTTGATAACCTCATATCAATTTTACATTAATCAATAACTAAAATGTTATTTAATACATATATTACTAATTTAAAACAAAATATTTAATCAATAATTAAGATTATGTTTGATATTTATAATTTATGATTAATTAATTAATTTTATAATTTATGATTCTTTTATAAAAATAATTATTAATATGTTTGATAAAAAATTATACTTAATAATTTTTAAAAAAATCAAAAATCACCTTCTTTGGTATGAGTTTTTGTAAGGTTTATTTTGTATTGGCAATTTTCGTGGACAAAATGTTTGATTGTAATCTATAATAGGAATTCAACAATTATTCAGACCACACGTGATGATGGAGTCACCAAGCTTGCAACGCCCATATGACAGGTATAATATTCCATCATGCATACATCTGCACACAATTGAGCACGACACTTAGTATGGATCGTAACGAAAAATGTATTGTGCACATGTTGGTCGATCGATCGAGAGTATTGTTCGATCGATCGAGTGATCGATCGATCGAGATTGAGACAACTTCGATCTAGGTGCTCTCTGTTTGGACTGGATCGATCGAGCAATTGGACCGATCGATCGAACCATGTTCGATCGATCGAGTATAGAACAACTTCGATCCAGGTTCTCTCTGTTTGAGTTAGATCGATCGAGTTTTGTGTATCGATCGATCGAGACCTTCTCGATCGATCGAGACGGCCTGTCGATCGATCGAGCCAGTATTATATTCCTACTCAAACTCTATTTCTTAATTCGACCCTTATGTTTCTTTTACCTAATTGACCACATTTAATGTTAAGAACAGTATTCTTATTTGAGGATAATTGTGGTAATTGGTAAATCCTGATAGGAAAAGAGTTATAGTGAATTGCAAATCCTATTTGAACTAGGATTGGACTCTATATAAGTGAAGGGATGTTTATGCATAATTAATCAACTTGAGCATTTAGAATTATACAGCACTAATACTTTCTAGCATCTGAATTGTGCTTATTCTCTTCATCTATTGTTCTTAGGCTTTCTCATGTTATATTCATATGCCTAATTGATTTGCATGATATTGAGCTTAATTGAATGTTCTAGGGTTTGCTAGCTGATATTGTTTTTACATCGCATGTTAGTATATTTGCTAGTTAGGATTATTCATTGTTTGAATCCGCTCTAGGACACGCATTGCACTTGTGTTATTGTGCTAACGTTACAGGTGACGGCTTCAGTATTTCGTGTGACTCGAAATTACTGAAGGTGACGGGTTCGGTTGATCTTGTGTGACTCAAGTAGATCGGAACGTTGGTCCGGATCCAGACATCTAACTATTGGAGGCTGTGAAAGGAGCAAGCGGCTCGTAAGTAAATTACAGAAAGGGGGATCTATCTGCGACGGGTAGTTCTGGACTCTATGGTCGTAATTGAACATTATTTTCATAGTGGATAGTTAGGTGGTCCGGTGGACCGGTGGTTTTCCTCTTAGGTCATTGTTGTGGCCTAGGTTGTTTCCACCTAAAAATATCGTGTGTCGTTTTATTATTCCGCATTTATTTTTACACGCGATTGCATGTCTGGCCGTTGTGATTAGATTATATAATATTTGTTGAAAATTGAAAATAACCTATTCACCCCCCTCTAGGCTTATTAGATCTGTAATTAAAAACTTTTTTCAGTTTTTATTTTTTTTTTATTTTTTTTTCAAATAAATTTAAAAAATAAATAAAAAAAATTATTTATCTATTTTTTACAAATTTAAAAAATTTAATCATTTTCTTATAATATTTATACATACAAAAGTTATAAGACTTGATTTACTTTCTAGAAAAAATATTTGGTCAAAATGAAAAAAATTAGAAATTAGAAATCTAATTCAAAAATCTTTTTTTTTTTATAAATAATTATGAATCATCCCATATTTTACTAGTGATACCTTATAATTATAAAAATTAAAATAAAAAATCGTTATCAAACATATCTGATTAAAAAATCACTTGAAAAAAAATAAAAAATTAATAATCAAAATCGTTATTAAATAAGCCCTAAACAAATACCTATAGTTTCTTAATTCTTACAAATTCAACTTTGGTCCTAACTTTTTTAATTTACTTTAGTTTGGTTTCTAATTTTGTTAATATTTACAAATTTGTTTCATAAAAGATTATATTTGTTAAATTTAAAATTTAAGGATTAAATTATAAGGAAAATATTATTTTAACATATAAAATATTAATAATACAGTAAAAATTTTAACATTTGGACCAAACTTAGTGTAAAAATTAAGGGATAATTTAAATTTGATAAAAATTGACCATTTTTTTTGTTTCTTATTTTTTATAATTAATTTATTTTTCTTAGGTTCTATTACCTTATATCAAAATGCAATAATTTTATATCAAATTATTTAATTAAAGATCTCTCATTTCATAAATATAATAAAATAAAATAAAAGTCTTCCTAAAATTCCAATAATTACCGTCAGTTATTTCAAGGGTATTTAGATAATCTTCGACGATAGCCTTGCAAAATATTTAGCAATCATCACCAAAGTTGCCATTACATTCAATCTAAAATAATATAAAGCTTTACATTTGAAAATGGTCACCCAAAGTTAAGGCATTAATTCCAAGCTTATGTAACGTGCATATGTTTCTTAAAAGTATCAAGGTATTATATTTAGTAACGTTGGCAAATGTCATCAAAATTTTATTGATGATGTTTGTCATAGATCTTGTGAGACCTATTTTTTATTTTATAGAATTTGTGTAGTAAAAATATTTTTTTCCTCCTTTCCATAGGGCAATGTGGTTTGAGATAATATTTTGTCAATTTAAATAAATTGATTAAAAATACAAAAAGGTCGCATCAAATCGTCGGGTGCTTGGCACTGAATCTACTAGTAACCGACAACCTCCTATTCCCAACCCTCCAAGGAGTCCGAAAATTACTCCCCAGCCCCCGCCCACGTCTACACTCCTGCCGGCCCTGCCATTAAAATCGTGTCACCACTGCCAGCCGCCATGCCACTTTCAATACCATAGCCATGCAGGCCTTCCTTTATAGTATTAGAATAAGTTTGGAAGTGATCTAAGAAATAAAGTTAATTTTAAAGCAGTGTTTCTTGTTTATTTTCTCGTTCTAGTTAAGTTAAATTGTCGATTAATATAATATTTTATTTGTGTGTTATCTGTTCACTTTTAGGCCTTATTTCTTGAAATTTACTTATAACGAATTCAAAGAGTAGTTTGACAAATCAATGTTATGGGGTGGTCGCAGATGAACGAACAGAATGTCGTTACTGGGGTTTTAATAAATTTGATGTAAAATTTAAAAGCCAAGTCAAATGTAAAAATTTTGTTCGTGGGCAGTTATGTGCTAGAGCATGTTTGCTCTCTTGGCTCTAACAATTAATTGTTAGTTTTCTGGGGTGCTTTGTTCCCCCATTTTCTTCCCAAAAATATGACACAACCCCACGTTGTCTTGCGTACAACAATAGGGCGAGTGTTTATTAGGGTTATTGGTCTATTTATCCTCTTAGCTCTACTTCTCTTTCACTATTCTGTCTGGGTGTTTGTAGTTTTATCACTAAGGTTGTGCTGCAATGGATATGAGTCTTGCTTTGGATGATTTGGTTGGGTCTGAACAGGAAGCAACGTATCAGTGGGCTTACTATGGTCATTTGTTAACAGATCGCAATTTTAATTTTACTACTATGATTTCTGTCTTTCGAAGGGCGTAGGCACCACAACATGGAATGGAGGCAAGAGATCTGAATGATGGGTATTATTTGTTTGTGTTCTTTACTGAAGAGGATTTCACAAGGGTTGAAAATAGAGGTCCTTGGTGTTTCAATGGCAGTTTGCTCCTACTCATCCGCTGGAGTCCACAGACCATCCCAAGCACCCTTAATTTTTCGTCTGTTTCCTTCTGGGTTGAATTTCATGGCCTTCCAACGGAGTGGGATGTGCTTCCAGTACTTAATAGGCTTGGTGCGCGAATTGGAACTGTGTTAGAGGTTGAAAGGAACTCTACTCCTCACTTTGGTCGCCTAGCCAGTCGTGCAAGGCTTTCGATTGATCTTTCCATGCCTCTTATCCCTGGACTTTGGCCGACAACAAGGAACAACCCAACTATTTGGGTAGATTTTTGATATGTTCGACTTCCATCATTCTGTTTATCATGTGGTAGTCTTAGGCATGAACGACGCTCATGTCCTACACATGATATGAGGGTGGGGATCCCTGTTGCTCTGGACGTCTGCGGGCCTTGGATGAAGGCAGAAAATGTACAACCTACTCCATTGGTTGTGAGAGAACACCTTCGTCCTACACCACATCCTAATGGAATGGGTCCAGTGGTACCCTATGGACTTCGCCCTCCACCTCGGCCGACAGCTACTGCTACGTCCCAAATTTTTTTAAACTTGTGTAAATCTATAGACTATAGCAAGTATAACTTTTGTTCTAAATACCATGGCTTCTTTCCTAAGTTTCTTTTCTTTCTTGCTTCTTGTTTATGTTAGGTTTCTCCCTTTCTCATTAGCCAATCTCCTGCTCTTGGTTGTTATTTAGAACTGATATTATGTTTAATTTAGTTTGTTTTCTTATTTTGGCACTCTATCTCTAATAGTGCTGATCTATTAAGTGACATGAATTCTCTTAGTTCGGACAGGTCAGGTCCTTCCAACGTGGCTAGTAAAGGACACCTCTCTTCTCAAGCTTCCTTGGGCCATAGGAAGACTGCTGAGACCTTAACATTGCGACCAATTAGGGGTAAAGGGCCTATTGAGGAAAACACTGCTGCTTTGTCGTCAATTTGTATTCAAGATCAAGCTAATTTGACTATGCCCACCGGGGGTGCACCTATTCGTATCAATGACAATTTGGATGCTGGTTTTAAGAACGCACATGAAGATGGGAAATGCTCAGGTTACTTTTTTGCATCGTAAATTTATTCTTGTCCTAGCATTATAATCTATATTTAAATTTTTAAGTACATTTACTTCTTTTTACCTTATTTATTTATTATGTAATTTTCTTAGTTCTTTTTCATTATTCACTATCAATATTATTATGGTATTATTTCAATTGAAACTTGTGTTTGATAATATTAAATCATTGGTCATATTTATTTAATATATGGAGAAACATTCCTACGCAACTGTTATTGGTAGGAAAAAGATTTTAGCAACCGCGATGTTTTTCTCCACTTTCTATCACGTGTATTTCTTTATCTTCTTAATTATTTTCTTATTTTGAATTTAATTTCATTTTAAAACATTAACTGGTCATATTTGTCTACACAACAGTTTGAGAGGAAAATATTGTTAAAATGGAAATGACATGGCATAATCATAAGTGGTTCCTAACAGTTATTCCAGCAATTTATGTGGGCAGTTTTTTCGGCAGTTTTTTTTGGCAGTTTTTCGGCAATTTTTTGGCAGTTTTCGACAGTTTTCCATACTCTAATTTTATTTACATGTTTTTCCCTCCTCACTGCTAATTTTATTTACATAATTTTCTTCCTCACTTTTACTTTTATTTACTTCTCTTCTACCACTTTTCACTTAAGTTTCTCATGTGAGTAATTGTAGGTGAGCCTAAGCGAAACCGTAAGGATTCTTTAAAGCTGAAAGAGATAATTACTGAAGAAGTTCCAAAAGTTTATCGCTCAAAGAAAAAGGCTCGTACTACCCAGAGAGATTTGATTGATGACATGTTCTTAGCTGATAAACCGGTCTCTAACCCAATTCAACTCCTACACATCCCTAAAGACAAATCACCCACTACATTCAAAGCGCCATGAAGTTTATTTGCTGGAATTGCCAAGGAATAGGGCCTTCCAAAACATTACATGCTTTAAATGATTTGTGTTCTACCCATTGTCCTTCCTTGGTATGTTTGCTTGAAACAAAAGCAAAGGAACGTAGAATTCGTCACCTTTATCGCAAGCGATCTTTCTTTCGCCAATTCTTTAGTAATGTTTATGTAGTAGATTCTGTTGGACTTTCTGGTGGTCTAGCTTTATTTTGGCATAATTCTGTACAACTTAGAGCCATATCTTCTGGAAGAAATTATATTGATATTCAATGTTTTATTGTATCTGCTTGGTGTCGTCTCACATTTGTATATGGTCCAAGAAATGTACAAGATAGAGTCAATTTATGGAATCATTTAATATCTACTAATCAATATTGTAATCTTCCTTGGGCTTGTATTGGTGATTTCAATGATATTCTGTATGATTATGAGAAGGATGGTTTATGCCCCCCAATTTCTTCCGAAGTAGATGCTTTTCATCACTTTAAAAATTCTTGTAATTTTATAGATATTCCTTCTATTGGTGAATTTTTTACCTGGTCAAATAAAAGAGAAGAGGATATGTTTGTGAAGGTTAGATTGGACAGGGTATTTGCCACCCCTTCTATTCTTACCATAATTCCTGAATTATCTGTAGATGCACTCCCTGCAATTGGAAGTGATCACTCACCACTCTTAATTCTTGGTAACCCAATACATGTGCCACGTAAAAAGTGTTTTAGGTTGGAGCTAAAATGGTTATTGGATTTTAACTATATTAACACTATTCGCGCTACATGGGAGAAATCTACTAGTGGTTCAGCAGCTTGGATTTTATGGAAAAAACTATGTAATGTACAACATGCTACTAAACATTGGGTGAAAGGTCGATCAAACAATCCACGAAGGAAAATTTCAGTGCTTAAAAAAAGTATCCAAAGTTTATCTTTATGCCCAGATATTTCAAGTAAGGAGAGGCGATTTCAACTATTGGATGAACTTGAAAAAATATGGCAATCTGAAGAAATTTTTTGGGCACAATGTTCTCGAGAAAATTGGCTAAAATGGGGAGATAGGAATACTCACTTTTTCCACCTTTCTGCTGTTCACATGAGAAGCTACAATAAAGTTGTACGGGTTAGAACAATAAATGGTAGGTGGACCACATCGGAGTCTGAATTAGTTAATGAATTTACTTCATACTTTTCATCCTTATTCACCAGTTCAGGTCCACGAGATTTCTCCATAACCCTTGATAAGGTAAGTCCTTGTGTAACCATTGACATGAATAATTCTCTCTTAAAACCCGTTACCCGATTAGAAGTAAAAGAGGCTGTATTCTCTTTGGGTCCTACTAAATCACCTGGGCCTGATGGTCTTCATGGTAAGTTCTATCAACACTTTTGGGACCTATGCCAAGACGACGTTTTCAATATGATTACTAGCTTTTTTCATACAGGACATCTTATGAGGCGTTTCAACAAAACTAACATAGTATTGTTGCATAAAAAGGCAAATGCGGAAGTGGTTCAAGATTTTAGACCTATAAGCTTATGCAATTTTAGCTATAAGATAATCGCCCGACTTTTGGTTCTTAGATTGAGACCTTTTTTGAAAACTATAATTTTCGATAATCAAAGTGCATTTGTGGAAGGTCGATTCATACATGATAACATTATTGTTGCCCAAGAGGCTTTTAATTTTCTAAGAAGGAAAAGGCGGGGATGCTCATATGCTGTTGCGCTGAAGACAGATATGAGCAAAGCCTATGACAAGGTTGAATGGGATTTTTTGGAGGCCCTCTTGCATAAAATGGGTTTTGACGGAAAATGGATTCAATTAATTATGCAATGTGTCACAACAGTGTAATATTCTATCCTACTTAATGGAGAGTCGAAATCTTCTTTTATTCCATCTCGTGGTCTTAGACAAGGAGACCCATTGTCCCCTTATTTATTTATTCTGGTTGCTGATTCACTTTCTGCAGCTCTTAACAACGCACTTCTGGAGGGCCAATTAAGTGGTATACGGCTCAACTGTCATTGCCCACAAATCTTACATCTTCTATTTGCAGATGATTGTCTTTTCTTTGTTGATATTAACGCAGGTTCCCACTCTCTTCTCTGCTTATTTATATATGTATTTCTAGATATTTCTATCATGAATTATGCTACTATGTTTTGTAATTTTATAGTTGGTCCCAATGCATTTTACTTTCACATTAAGCATTCGATTTTATTGTTATTCATTTGGCTATATTTATTGTTGTTATTCTTAATATTGCCTGCTTTGACTATCGTCCTTGTTTTTCTACTTACTATCGTTGTTTTCCACCAGTATCATTATGCCAATTATTACTATTAGACATATTCCAAAAATTATCATTATTAATATAATTATGGTTTCTTTCGCAACTGTCTTAATTTAGTTCTCACTCATATTATGTCTATTTCTATTACTATTATACTAATCTCTTATCATTGTTTTTTTTTATCTAATTCCTATTACAAATTGTCTGTTCTAACAATCATTACGTCATTTGTTAGTAGTTTACATATTCATACTACTCTAATCCTCTCTCGTTTATTTTTCTGTTTTATTGTCTCTTTTTTATTTCCTATACTGCCACTTTCTTTATCACAACATATTTATTATTATCATACTATTACCCATTATTATTGTTAGTATTAATTATCATTATTCTTTTTCTTACTACTATTCTCTAATTCCTACTGTTAGTGAAATAAGTTCTCTACTATAGTGTTTCCTTAGTGCTCTTATTTTCATAGTCCCTATAAGTATTATGATTACAATCTTTATCACTTATGCTTAGTAATATCAACTACCAAAGTCAGTTTAGTATGTGTTCTTATTATTATCCTTATTTACAACAATTTTTGACTTGTTATTTCTGTTGCAACTATTATTCTTATCCTGAGCAATTAAATTATAGTTTTTTACTATTTAAAGTTAGTAATCTTTTTTGAATGGTTTTAATACTATTCTTCTTTTTTCTCAAGCTAATGGTAATATTACTATTGTGTGTCATTATTATCTCTCTCACCCCACTGTTATCTATATGGTTCTTATTTCGGCTAGTTTATTACCATTGTTATTACTTTTCTGCTGCCGTTTGTTTTATTATTTATTCTAATTCAATTGTCCCAGTTATTTTTCTCGTCCTTATTGTTATTATCATCATTATTGTTATATTTTGCTATTATTTTTATGGGTTTTATGCCTTTTCAGTAATCACATTATTCATCTTTATATTATTTATAGTAAAACTAACCTTCTCATTATTTATTTGACAATATTTACTCCCTACTTGTTCATTATTTATATGTATTACATAACCACACTTAAATGTGAATATGTATTGCTCTTATGCTATTTTATCAGGTGATTATAGGATACTAATGAGGATTATTTCAGACTACTGTCTAGCATCAGGACAACTTATTAATAAAGATAAGTCTTCGCTGTTTTTTAGCCATAATACCCCTCAACACCTTAAGCTTGTAGTCTCTGAAGAGATTGGTGTTCCATTAGGTTCTCAGTTTGAAGTTTACTTGGGTTTGCCAATTATTTGGGGGCGGAATAAGTGCAGGTTCTTCTCTTATATTCTGCATGGTGTGCAACGCCGCTTAGAAGGGTGAAAATGTCAATCTTTATCTCAGGCTGGGAAAGAAGTGTTGTTGAAATCTGTCTTGCAAGCATGTCCTTCATTTGCCATGTTAATCTTTAAATTGCCTATTACTTTTTGCCAACAACTAACATCATTAATGATAAGGTTTTGGTGGGATAAGGAAGATGGTAGGCGAGGTCTTAACTGGGTGTCATTTTCATCAATGACTAAGCAAAAAGATGAAGGTGGTATTGGATTGAAAGATATGCAATCCTTTAACTCGGCTCTCTTAGCTAAATTGGCTTGGCGTTTCCTTCATACTTCTAATGCTTTATGGGTAAGGGTTTTGCGGAGTCTTTACCTCTCAAATTCCTCTTTTTGGGATGTCCACGCTGCACCAGCCTCATCATGGGTATGGAAAAGTCTATTACATGGTAGGGATATTCTCTTCAAATATGGTCGATGGCGTGTTGGTAATGGTTCTTATGTTAGAGTGTGGAAAGACAATTGGTTGCCTGCTTATGTTCCAGTAACTGCGTATGCAAACTGTTCCGTTGAATTTCTTTCTGATCTACTTCATCATGGAGACAATGGTTGGAACTTACCGGAGCTTCATAGGCTATTTCCAGCTTTTGTTGTAGAAGAAATCATTCAAATTCCGGCAGGGTTAGGGGATGTTGAAGATAAGTTTATTTGGCCACATACCACCAATGGGAATTTTCAATAATAACCTTGCAAAATATTTAGCAATCATCACCAAAGTTGCCATTACATTCGACCTAAAATAATATAAATTTTTACATTTGAAAATGGTCACCCAAAGTTAAGGCATTAATTTCAAGCTTATGTAACGTGCATATGTTTCTTAAAAGTATCAAGGTATTACATTTAGTAACGTTGGCAAATGTCATCAAAATTTTATTGATGATGTTTGTCATAAATCTTGTGAGACTTATTTTTTATTTTATTAAATTTGTGTAGTAAAAATATTTTTTTCCTCCTTTCCATAGAGCAGTGTGGTTTGAGAAAACATTTTGTCAATTTAAATAAATTGATTAAAAATACAAAAAGGTCGCTATGTTATGTCATTCTCCATAATTAGATATGGTTATAAAAATATAAAAAATAAAAGAAGGTATGAAAATTTGACTTGGCCCGGCCCGGCCCGGCCCGTTCTGTCCGAGCATATTTTTGCCCACTATGATTGATTTTATGATGTACAATTACGGGTTTTTGTCTAAAATAGGCATTTTCGTTAAGATAGTTTAAAAAAGGGCAAAATTGTGTTAAAGTTTAAAAATTGGCAAAATTCTATTTACTCTCCCAGTAGCCGGTTTGGTTAGGAAAAGGGCATTAGTTTCCCACCAATTTCTTTCTTCTTCTCCCTCCTTCTCTACGCACTCTCTCTTTTTCTCTTCACTGATTTTCTTCTTTGTTAGCTTTCATGATTCTCGCAAATCAACAAAACCTCTCTAAGTTTCATTCCGTTTAATGTTATATTTTGGTCGTTAGCTTGTAGTTTCAGTATCTTGTTTGGCTGGCTTTTGGTAATATATATGTAATATGTTTAACTGGGCTCTGTCGGATTATGAAGCTTTTGATTTAATGTAATGGTTTCAGTTTTATTCTTTATGCTTCGAGTTGCTGACCTTTATGGTACTGTAATATTTAGCTAGTTTAGTGATCTGATATGTGCTTTTTGTAGCTTTGAATTATTCAAAAGTGTTATATCAACTTTTCAATACATTTCAAGTTTTTTCCTTAGAATTTTAGGGCCTAATTTTTAATTACGGCTTATGGCCTCGCAAATTCTTAAACCGCACCTTATAATTGCTTGAATTATAATACCACTACATGCTAACTGCCTCACATGAATAAACAAGTGAAAGGCTGATTAAACTTAAGTAATATACTCCAAGATATACCAGATATACTCCCAAATATACCAGATATACCAGATATACCCCCAAATAGAGATGGCAATTTTACCCATCGGGTCGGGGCCCCGCGGGTACCCGAATCGTTTGGGCCATACGGGGCGGTTCAAATCGGGGCGGGTACGGGTCGGTATAATATCCATTTTGTTTAATAAAATTCGGGTCATCAATGGATCGGAATGGGTACCCGTTTGAAATCACATTTAGGGCACGAAATTAGATCACAATTCATTTTCCTCACGCAGGTAAGCTCTGATTTCTCTTTGGGTTTTTTTGATTTCTCTGCATCCATTTTCCATTTTCTCTGGTAAGCTCTGATTTCTCTGCTTCCATTTTCCATTTTCTCTGGTAAGCTCTGATCTGATTTCTCTGCTTTCATTTTCCATTTTCTCTGGTAAGCTCTCATCATTATTAGCAGTTCGGTCAGGGTCGAGAGCGAAGCTCCCATCTTTGTCTAATTCAGTAGAACCCTAATTGTCAACTTCTCTCGCATCATGGTAACAATCAACGAAAGAATAAAAATACAGAAAAGATGCTAGGAAGTGAGGTAAGGAGAGGTAGATTATCGCAGTATTTGGTAAGCGTGAAAGTTGGGGGCTTCAATCTTTGACAGGAATATCATCTTGATTTAATATTTTCTCTTCTTTTTTTTTTTTTTTTTGCGGGAAAATAATTTTCTTGACGTGAGAAAGTAAGGGAAAATAAGTTGGTGCAATGAGCAAACGGTGGACCAACAGAAAAAAGAGAAATGGAACGTGGGTTTGAACTTTGACACCAGAATGAATAAGCTGGCATCGTTAAACTATGAACAGATAATAATAAAGTAATAATAATAATAATAAATAACATTTTGTTATTTTGTTTTCTCTCAAAGAAATGGATTGGGACAAAGGTCGCGCGACTGTCAAGCAACACATGTATTACAAATTCAAAATTCAAACGTATAGAACACCAGATGTTCTGTTTCAACAAGCTAAAAATATATATACCCATCAGATCGTGGGCTGTGGGGGTAATTGAAGAGATAAAATCCTGGATTTATTCAATAGTGGTCTAAAATAAGGAAGACAAAATTAATTGAAAATCAAATCAAATAAAAAAAAAAAAAAAAAAAAAAAAAAAGGTCAACGGGTCAACGGGTCGGATTTTTGACCCGCGGTTATAAACTGACCCGAAACCGAAACCGAAAGATCCATATCCTACCGGTTTTTTTGCCCCACGGGTCAGTTCGGGTCGGGTCGGTTTTGACCCGAACTGCCCCATTGCCATTCTTATCCCCAAATATACCAGATATACCCTGAGATATACCAGATATACCTTGAGATATACCAGATATACCCTGAGATATACCAGATATACCCGATATACCCTGAGATATACCAGATATACCTTGAGATATACCAGATATACCATGAGATATACCAGATATACCAGATATACCCTGAGATATACCAGATATACCTTGAGATATACCAGATATACCCTGAGATATACCAGATATACCAGATATACCTTGAGATATACCAGATATACCCTGAGATATACCAGATATACCAGATATACCTTGAGATATACCAGATATACCCGATATACCCTGAGATATACCAGATATACCAGATATACCTTGAGATATACCAGATATACCCTGAGATATACCAGATATACCAGATATACCCTGAGATATACCAGATATACCAGATATACCCTGAGATATACCAGATATACCCTGAGATATACCAGATATACCCTGAGATATACCAGATATACCAGATATACCTTGAGATATACTAGATATACCCTGAGATATACCAGATATACCCTGAGATATACCAGATATACCCTGAGATATACCAGATATACCATGAGATATACCAGATATACCAGATATACCCTGAGATATACCAGATATACAATGAGATATACCAGATATACTCTGAGATATACCAGATATACCCTGAGATATACCAGATATACCATGAGATATACCAAATATACCAGATATACCATGAGATATACCAGATATATCCTGAGATATACCAGATATACCTGTTTGATATACCACACTATTCATCTTCTTCCTCAACAATGAGATAATGCAGAGCTTCACAATGAGATAGTAATGGTCGAGTGTTTTGTGCATCCTCACTGTTCGTCTTCTTCCTCAACAAAATTTGTGGGGATTCAATAATAGAGAGTGGAGAGGGAGAGGGAGAGTAATGCTCAGAGTCGTGCAAACGTTTGGAACTGTTCGAATTCTTCCAAACTGCTTACAAATAAGTTACCGGCTAGTAAATGAGGTTTTGGGTGAGCGGTTAAAAAAAGCCCATTTTTAAAAAGTAACAAAAGTCTGTACTTTTTTAAACTATCTTAAAAATTTTGCCTATTTTAGACAAAATCCCTACAATTACTCTCCTTAATATAATCACTTTTCATTTGATCTAAAACCAAGATCAATCGCTTTATCGGTTCTAACAACTAGTATTCTACGAAAAATTTTACGCCGTTCTCATTTCTTAGTTGTCAGCCATCAATACCTTCCGACCTCTGCCTTTTCCGTCGCTGGTCGACATTAAGGTCGCCGGTTACCTCAGTTTTGATTCCTTATTGAGGTAATTTAGGGATTCGTTCCTGGGGAAATTGATTTTAGCCGACAGTTTTGTTGTTATGTGTCGTGCCTTTTCTTTCAGCTTCTTTTAATTTCTTGTGTGTCTTGCGTTCTTGAAACTCTATTGTTAGTCATTCAAAAATACTTAGATGCAGTAAGTGGAATGGAAAATCTTATTCTTGGGTTTTCTTTGTTTTGCCGTTAACATTCAGTTGGATTACAATATGGTCAATTTAGTTATTGTTATCAAAGAACACCTCGGCTTAGCCTTCATTCAATTCTTAACCTTCGACATGTTTTATTCTTTACAAATTCTACATGCCTGCATCTCATAGTTTTGTAGCCATAATGTTGATTATGGATAAATTACTTGCAAACTCATTTTTAAGAACCTTCGTTCTTTTGATTAAGCCTTTTTTGTTTTTGCTATTATCATGATTAAGCTTATTAACTGCAAATTACATATATATTTGATTAGATAATGATCATGAGTCATGACTTACTATTGAGTTTGCTAAAAAAATTCCCTGATGTTCCATGGATACTTTTTTGTTGTTGTTGTTGAAGAATTTAATTATATTTATGACTTTGGGAGAAAATGCAAACAGATGAAAAAACATTTAAATACTCCCTCGCCCATGTTTCACACGATTAAGGATTGATTATTGTTCCCGAACTGCTACAGTTTTGGCTTTGGTTTTGGGGACATTTATAGCAGAAATTGACCCCCTGACCCATCCCTACTATAACTTACTATGTAAGTAGAATGTGTATTCCATTGTAATGGTAGGGTTTCATGAAGCTTATTTTAAGTCCATAAGTTTGGTAAAATTCGAGGGTTGATGACTCCTCTGACGATTTTTTGTTGTCCAATTCAGTAGAGAAATGCTTTATTATGGAGCTTTTTGGAGCTACTTTGCCATAGTTTTCAAATACCTTTTTGGTTTATTTTAAGGTTAAACCTTCAAATTTGGCAGTAGTTCAGTGTTACTGCTTAATTATGAAAACTTCTTACGTAAAAATGGGTTATTTATTTGTTGATAAATACCCTGTAATTAATCTCTTTGTACGAGCTGGTTTAAGAGCTTTGCTTTTCCTGCTTAACGAGGAATTTTGAATATTTGTCTCTGTAAAGTTGTACAAACATTTATTTACTTACAGCCAAAAAAATGCAAACATTTACTCAGAAGGAGAATCCTTGTAGGTTAATCTGTTTCTAAAGACTAGCAGCTTGATTTTTTGGGGTTAACACTAATAGCTTGATTTTGGTGAATTCACTGCTACTTTGTTATCCTCTTCTTATTTATTAACACACATTTTATAAAGAAACATTAGTTATATTCACATGCATGAATTGTATTTTCATTAAATATATAATGTTATATTGCCTTAGTGTATTGTGTGTTTCAAACACATACACAGGGTTGCATATATTTTCATGGAGATTCATTTTAGTAACCCATCAATTCCAACTTTCTTTTGTTTCCTGGACCTCAGGAATTTTTCGGCATGATTATTGCTGGTACTGGCTCTGTAACCTCAAATCCAACATGTCCAATCAGCAAGCATTTAAATAACCCTCCTCGGTTTCTCTCCAAAATGGCCAAGTCATCAAAATCAAACAGATTCTCAGGTTTTCATGCTGAAGAATCCATATCTCTACATCTCAAGACGAAATGTTGAGTTTTTTTTTCATTGTGCTTGGCAATAACCTATCCTGCTATGCTTTTCATGCAGATAACAGGACTTATTTGAAACTCTGCAGCTGTGAGTGCTATGATTTGTACAAAGAGCTAGTTCCATATAAGGAGGCTTGGTCCTGGCAAAAGAGCATTGTGAAAGAAAAAAAGGCTCTTATTGAGAGGAATGAAGGTGTTCCAGATTCATTGATTATTCTTCAACATCATCCAGTGTATACAATGGGTAGTGCTAGTTCCTTGGAGTTCCTTAATTTCAACTTGAATGACGCTCCTTATGAAGTTTTCCGAACTGAACGCGGTGGGGAAGTTACATATCATGGCCCTGGTCAGGTAAATGTTTAACACTGCTAAGTACTTATCTAGAGGTTATTATCTGTATGAGCTCTGAAACTATCCTCATTGCATTTTGTATGCATCAGCATGTAATTTCATTATGCAATCTTGACAATTTACAGAAATTTGAATCACTCAAGCTTCCTATTGAGATAAAAAGAAATATGAGTTTTCTACACATATCTAGTTTGACAGGCACGGTGATTGTAAGTAGATGTAGCTTTTTTTACAAGAGGACAAAGAGTAGGATTTAAGTGACTATGTAGTATCTAGTGTTATCAAATATACTCTTTAGAAAACTAAGTTAAAGATGGTTTGATGTCCTATGACTGTCCTCTCAATTCTTTTTTTCTTTTTAAAAAAATGCTCTAAAGTCCCCTTCTTTTTTATTAATAAAGGGAAAATACACTTACACATTCGGGTGGAATTCGAACTTAGGTTCCTGGATGAGGAATTGGGAGTCTTACCACCTAAACCACAAGAGATTCCCAACTTGGGAGTCTTTATTTTAGGACTTTATACTCAATTTCTACCAACTTGTATTACTATTGCCCTGATTGAAGGATAAGAGATAAATCTGCAAATTTTAATGGTGAAGCCTGGAAGGCTTGAATTGATTGGTTACCAAGTACATATAATCTCGAACTAGAGTGTATATTGCTCTAAATTTGATGCACTTGTCTTGCAATGTAGCTTGTTATGTACCCCATTATCAATCTGCGAAATCACAAAATGGATCTTCATTGGTACCTTAGGGCACTAGAGGAAGTGATCATTCGTGTTCTGTCCAATACATTCTCTATCGAGGCTTCCCGACTTGAGGGTTTTACTGGTGTTTGGGTAGGTATGCTTCCTTGTACTCCCCTTTAATCCTACACTAATGATTCAGCTTTCCAAGTTTCTTGTATTTTTTTTAATGTGCAATATCCTGTGTCAACATTTACAGATTTCATTTTGGATTTAACAAAAATGCAAATAGGTGCCACTTAGACTTGAGACTAATCAGCTTGCAGAGTTTAAATATCAAATGGGAATATTTTGCTTACCATCAAACTTGGACTTTGTAGAGTGTGAGCCTATTAGAGAACATAGCGAACATGTTCTGTAGAAAGGTTTTTCCTTACTTGAAGACCTTAACCTAAAAGTTGTGGTAATTGTTAAGTTGAAATTCATGCTCAAATCTCCCATTTTGCCTTATAATCCACATTTCTTTAAAAAAAAAAAAATTGGCATGATAAACCTTAACATTTTAGATTCATCAATTTATACTTTCAAGTTTCAACCCAAAAAAAAAAATTGAGTGGCTGCAACAACTGATGCCATTGGTTAACGTTGGTTGGCCAGCAACCTGATGGGTTGGAGTTATCCGTTTCTTTTTTCCTTTCTTGGTTTAATTACCTTATAAGTTTGCACCAAAACTGAATAAAAACTAAAGTGGAGCAGGAAAGTAGGGAGACAAAAGTCCGAGACATAAGCTCCTGCAATAGTTAATTACAAGTTTAGATTGCAAATAGAAACCAGATAATCAAAATTGATAAAAGATTTAAGAAATACAACTGTGGGGTTTTTATTATGAGTTGAAGATGCATCTCTTCCCTCACATTGTGCTCCCTGTATGGATTTAGCTGTCGCATATCTGGAGAAACTTCATAACTTGGTCATGCAAAAATTTATTAATAAATCTACATCTTCATAATGTTGCTAATGTTACATTTTTGTCGTATTCACATACTATCCTCCTAACCGCCCTGCCCCTGCCCCTGCCCCATCCAAATACAAATTCCATTTAATTCACTCATCCATCAATGGTTGGGACATCGTCTTTGTTTTTGGGAAAATGCTTGGTAACAGTACTACCCTATTAAATACACTTACACGTCATAAATCTATCGGTCCCCCATATTTTAATGAAATTTAATCAATAGGCAAGAGCTCATGTACCTAAGTGGTTTTTGTGCCCCATTAGTGCCATATATAATTACTCCTATTTCTGACCTACATGTGCCCTTTTTATGTCAGGAAACCAGAAACTTGCTGCCATTGGGATACGAGTAGCTCATTGGATAACTTATCATGGGTTAGCTCTGAATGTTGCTAATGATTTAACCCCATTTCAATCGATAGTACCTTGTGGCATACGAGATCGTCAGGTTGGAAGCATTAAGGGGTTACTTGCAGAGATGCATCATGTGAGTGATATGCAGCTGATTGATATTGCTCATGAGTCCTTGATCCAAGAGTTTTCTGAAGTTTTCCAGCTAAGAATTCATCACAAATCAATACCGAAAGACATGTATGCTATTGCACTTGAACAATTCAAATAATTCTTGCTTTTAAAGGAGCTTTATACATGATTTACTTTAAAGGATAGAGCTACGAGTTTACAAGAAATAACGTTAGTTCACATTTTTTGTATCTTTTATTGTTTCTTTTTTTCCCTTCCCATATTCACATAATTATTTATTAAGCTTTGTAGCTCGCAAGTGATGCATAATACAAAACAGCTTGCTGAAATACTAATCGTCATAATTTACGTAAGGATGTACTCGTGATCATTTTCAGCATTATTTCGTAAAAGCTAATCACTCCGAAGAACCTCCCATCTATAAACTCTTGCTTGTTAAAGAAGTTGTTATATACACATCTTACAGAAAATATAGGATAGATTTCCCATTTTGTCCTTAATTTCTCCATAAATGTCAAGGTTTTTTCATAATTGTAGTTAAGAACTCAGGATTTGGTTAAGGGAATCGAATGAGTTTTTTAAGTTTACAAGATATAAAATAATTTACATATGTTTTGTTAAGTCATCAGTGGCACAACTTACCCATCGTGGGATAATTTGGATACAAACACACCATGACCTTTTGGACGAGAAGTCTGAAGTGCGAGTCGGGATGGCAAACAGCTTCCATTGCGAGCTGCAAATCTCTTAGTGCGAACTGTGAGCATGGGCTTCCCGCTAACTTGTGATTGGTAACCACTACTATTCCAATGATCAGAGTGGGAGGACATGCGTCTAATGGCCCCTCCCCTGGTGAGTTATATATAGACAAAAAAAAAAAAAAAATCAGTGGCACAATCTTATGTGACATAACAATATTTATTTATTTCAAAAAACTATGAAACTTTAAGAGGAATGTAGGCTATTGTTAGTATATATAATTTTCCTAAATTTGAATATATAAAATTAAATTAAAAATAAATCAATGGAATAACGAATCAATATTCAGAAACTAAAACATCTAAAATCAATTAATGAACCACTCTGGAAAAGATTAAAAGAAAACCTAAAAATAAATAGCTTATAGCCTAATTACACGTTCTTCCAAATCCACTCCTACTGTTGCAAAAACTTCACCCAAACACCTTGGCTGGGGATTCCTTGGTGGACAACAAACAACATGTAATATCCAGGTGGCGCCACGGTGGCAGTATTTGGCCCACGCAACGTCACTCTGTGTTGAAAAGCGGACAACCTCTCCAAACTCACTATCTCCAAAACCAACATCCTTTGGTTCATTCCCGTTGAGTGAGTTGCAAACGACGGCGTTAGAGTTGTTACCAATATAGGTGGCCTAACACTTAGAATCGGCAACACAAAGGTCACCAAAAAAGTCTGACCGTAAGATACAAGTGGAACCGCGGTCAGGATCAAAGGCCGCAATCGAGCAAACTGTGGGGCCAAGTAGGGTGGTGAAAAAGCCTCTAAGCTGAGGTCGGTGGGATAATCACCTGTGTAGTTGTACACCGCATATGTGTTACTCCCGCCCACTAATATTCTCCCATCACGCAAAAGCATAGCTGCTGAGTGATACATTCTCGGTCTTTTGGACGGGTTCAAGATCACAAATCTGGATTTCGGGTCAGTCTCATATGGTCTATAAAGAACCGGGTTAAGAACAGCATTTACAGCGTTTTCCCAACCGGCTGTTCCATTTGACGCTCCATTTATTAAAAGAACATCACCATTAGGTAAAAGTATCATATCTGACATGACTCGGGGCATAGGCATATCCTCCAAGACCCATTTCGGATTCAGGTCGGTCAATCTTATTCTCCCACAAGTATTTGCAGCTGAAACAAAGACTTTGTGTTTATCAGACAAAGTAAAAGCACCGCTAGGTGAACCACCACATATGAGAATCTCAATATGAGGAGAAATAGAACCATTAAGCCAAAGAGGAAGAAGAATAGAAGAACCAGTACTTGGGTAATTTCTTTTAAACCCACCAGGCATAATTGGGAATTCTTTCAAAACACGATTTTGGTTATAATCGAATAAGATCGATCTATTATTAGCGAAGACAAAGAGGTTGCCATCTGGCAATAAGTGTAAAAATGGATAAAGATTGTTTTCTTCCAATGGGTCAGTAGTTTCTTTTAAGAAATTCATATAACAACTCTTTTTTGTAGAAGCTTTGTTCTTGGGATAGAACTCGTACGAGAATGCATTTCTTCCTCCAATAACGATTATTCTACCGTCAGGTAAGAATTGGTTTGAAGAATACCAACGGTTTTCCGTTAAATTAACGTTTTGAACTACCCAATCGCACTGATTATTAATGCAAGGTGTAAAGGTTCGAATTTTTTTAATGCCGTCTTTGAAACCACCGGTTTGAATGAGAGTACCGTTGGCATCAAGAGAACCGGAAGAGCACCAAGTGTTGGTATGGACGTTTAGAGGACGGTAGGTGTTTGAGGCGACGTCGTATAAAATAGAGTGGGCAGTGCAGTCGAGTTTGTTATCTGTATTGTATGCGACGCACAAACCACGAGGAAGAGAGAGATTGGAGGGCCCACAATCTGTGCGTTCGAAGATTATGACTTTATCGTTTGGAAGGAGTTGCATGTGCATAGCTGATACTCCTGTGCTTTTATGAAGGACTGCCCAGTTGCCCTTTACTTTTTGCGGTGCTTGTACGGACATAGAAATTGTAAAGAATGAGGAAATGGTCGTGAAGTAGAAGATGATGGAGAAGAAAGATGGTGGTAAAGGTTGAATCTTTGACATTTTTTTAGGGTGTCTAATGTTTTAATAACTTAATTTGAAACTTTATGCTTCGTAGCTTAGGTGGGTATAAATCTAACTTTATATATATATATATAATATGAGCTGTGGATAGAAATTGCATGTTTTTTTTATAGATTTGGTCTAATTTGATTGAAAATAAATTTAAAATTTTTTAATAATTCGATCTAATAATATAATTAATTCAAATATATATAATTTTTGGATCGAATATGATCGAATTGAGATTATAATTTATTTTTTATTATTATCATATATAAAACATAATATATACTAACATTTAAATTTTAAATTGGTACATTTTTTAGTAAAATTTATTTATTTATAGTTATAACTTAGATAATTAAAATTATAAAAATATATTGTTGAATATTATTAAATTATTATAGAAAATTTAAATTTATTTATTTATTTTTAAAACTAAAATAATAATTTAATATAATTATGGTATTTATAATATTTAAATATAACACATTAAAAATAAATATGAATTTATTTATAATTTTAATAGTAATTCGGTGCAGATCAAATTGCAGCAGATTATAAAATATGTCGATCCGAATTCGAATTCAATCCAACTATAAAATATATTAATTTAATCTAAATTCGACGGATCAGATTGAACTTTTTAATTTAAATATACAGTGGTTGTAGTAGATCCATTTCTAGCTTCACAGTAATCCAATTAATAAAGTTGATTTATGAAAGTTAATTTTATCATTTTTTTTTTTACCATAAGCTTCTAATATGAATTGTGTAAATTATTCACGTTGAAGAGATAAACCAGAAAATCATTTTGAAATTAATTTCTATCTTATGATGAGCTTGAGATTAAGCCTAAATTTGAATTTTATGTTATCATACAGTTATAAATGATAATCATTTGTTTTAATTAGTTAAATATTTTGTTATTTTCTAAAAAGATTTTGCATGTATATATCTATCTAAACTAATATATATTAAATACTTCTATGCATACCTACAACAATAATTGAAATTATACTTTTTACTGTTTATATTATTTTGTCAATTTAACAAGCCTTTAATATATATATATATATATATATATATATGAAATAGCACACGTAAACACTTACTGAGGCATAAATATGAAAAATAAATCTGTCTTATATAAATAATTTCTCCTCCTTGTATTGTTATGATATCGATCAAAGAACTTCAACAGCCACTCATCTAACTCAGCTTACATGTTCAAATTATTACAAAAATATATTACTTTTAAAATATATATTTAATAACGAATAGTTATTTATTATAATTTAATATGATTATTTATGCTAATTACATTTTTATTTATCTAAATTTTTGATATATTATTAAATTAATAATATATTAATACTACAAATATATATATATCAATTGTTACTAAATATTTGTTGTAAAATTTAAATATTTTTGTAGTAATAAATTTACATTTGATATATAAACATTTGATATCCAAATCTAGGTGATTTCCAAAATTTATAAATTATAGAGAGTAGATAATAACCTAAAAAAATCATTGACAGACAACACCAAATTATGTTCGATTGACTCCCTAAAAATCATTGACAATTAATCCAAATTATTACATTTGGAAAGACAACACCAAATTATGTTTGATTGACTCCCTAAAAATTACAAAAGAAATGTTGAGCATCAACCCAAGGCTTTGTTATTCAATTTCATACCTACAAAATCATCATTATTTTTGCCATCTTTGCACCTTAAAAATTATATGCCCAAAAATTTGCTTAGTTTGCACTCAGCATCTCACAATTCATTGCTGAGAATAATGTCAAACCTTATTTTGAAAAAAAAAAAAAACAGAGAGAGATAATATACAAATTATGTTTTACATAAGGCACGAAGTTACAACCTCTTTAACATTGACACTTTTATTATCAACTCTACTGAGCGATTAAGGCTGGTATAAAAGCAGGGGCGGATGTATACATACTGGCACGTGCCCCACCTCAATTTCTAACGAATAAAATTTTAGGTGTAATATTTATAAAATTATAAATAATTATATATACAAAATATTACTGTGTAATTTTAAATTTTAGATTTAATATTCAATAATTCAATACAAACTTAATAATTTACGCTTATTTTCATTAAAATAAGATACATATAATATATATTTTTAATTAAAAATAATTAATTATTAAAAAATATCAAATATTATTTTTTATTGTCATATGGTGCCCCTCCTGAATATAAATTCTAAATCCGCCACTGGATACTCTTATGGCCACACTACTACAAATTTGGCTTTATAGGACGGTCATTGGCCGTCCTATAAAGTCCCGTCCTAAAAGAATCGAAAAAAATAGGACGTTCACGGAACGTCTTATAAAAATTTTTTATAGGACGGTCACTGGCCGTCCTATAAAATTCTTTTAAGACGGTCAGTCCTATAAAATTCTTTTAAGACGGCCACTGACCGTCTTATAAAATTCTTTTAGGACGGCCATAAAAAAAATAAAAAAAAATTCTTTTAGGACGGCCAGTAGTCATCCTATAAAATTCTTTTAGGACGGCTACTGACCGTCCTAAAAGAATTTTATAGGACGGCTACCGGCCGTCCTAAAAGAATTTTTTTTTTTTTTTTGTGTTCGTCAAGTACTGAAATCTATATAAAATATGTACAATTTATTTTATTCTAGAAACACGAATACAATTTATGAATAATATTTTTAATTAAAGATATAACCAATTAAAAAGAAAAAAAATTGGCGCCGCTTTCAATTTTTCTTTTCCCGCTTTAGTTTTTCAATTCCCTCTTTCTTTTAGGACTCAACCTGACAATCAAAATTCAACCCATAGATTCACAATAAGAAACTACCAAACCAAATATCATTAATACTCAACATTAAGATTGATACTCATAACAGAAATGCAAAGAAAATGGCCAAAAATGGGCGAAAAAATGGCAAAGGAAAATCAAGAAAGGAGAATAATCAGAGTGAGCGAAAGAAAACAAATAAATCAAATGTCCAACTATTTAAAGAAAAAAATAATTATTAAAGTCGAGCAAAATACAAATATCAACCCAAAGTAGAGAATATATATATATTTAAAAAAAATTACCAAAGATTAGCTTAAGAATAAAACAAATAATAAGTGCATAATAAATAGTCAAAGTCTTCACATGCTACCAGCTCTGCTAGCAAAAATTAATTATTGTTGGTGGTGATATTGAAGGGGATGAGGATAAAGATTAGTGTCTTGGTGAGAAAGAGGAGGAGAGGAAGAAGGACGAGGGATTGATTTTTTTTAACTTAAAATGAGTTAGGTTCACTTGAGAGGAGAAATATATATAAGTAAAAAAAATTACACTCGTTCTTTTAGGATAAACACAAAAAAAAAAAAAAAAAAAAAAAAAAAAAAAAAAAAACTGAAACTATATAGGACGGCTAATAGCCGTCCTAAAAGAATTTCTGTGTAAATTCTTTTAGGACGGCTAATATAGTAACATATAGGACGGCTAATAGCCATCCTAAAAGGATTTTTTTAAGACAGCTAATAGCCGTCCTATAAAGTTCCGCCTAATTTTTTCCGTAATAACCATCCTATATTTCTTATAAGACGACCATATACTTGAGACCGTTCTATTTATTTCTCATTCTAAATTATAAGCCGTCTTATATTGTCCAAATTGTAGTAGTGTCAGTATATCAACTTAATGTCCCCTGGACGTCCTTTGAAAAATTCAGAAGTGAAAAAACAAAGCAAGGAGCTTCTTCTCATCCCGTCATCATTCTAACCCAATAAATGTGTCTGCACGGCTGCACCTTGTATCATCAGTGGTCCAATACTATGCATCACAATTGAGATATAATATTAATCAATTTGTTAATTTTTTATTGGAACAAGCTCAGAGACGAAATCAAAAAATTGAGACCCAATTATATCTCAATTCAACTGTGTCATAAAGCATTTTTCAAAAGAAAATTTTGCTTTATAGTTTTTATTTTATTTCTATTGCGTGAAATAAAACTTCTAATAATGCTGATATTATTGGCAATAAAATGTACGCATAGAAAATTAGGACATCCAAATGCATATGTTTTGAAAGTTTATTTGTGATAACTTGTAATCTGTTCTCAAGTATCAATAAAAATGATGTTATATATATATTTTTTTAAAAGCGCGCGCCACTATGGCATAAATATCATATATTGCATTTTGTCCATTGGAGTTAATACATATGCTAGCTTTACCAGCTCACTCTAAAATCTCAATTGTCAAGCCTAACCATAATATTCCTCTAAAATCTCAAGCCTTTTCAACATTTATTATTTATCAAGTTTGAAATATTCATTAAAAATCAACTTAATTTAAAAAAAAAGGCCATTCAATCTAAGAGCAAGGGTGAATCAAATTCGAACAGCTGGTATAGCTTTCGAAAGATTAAAACAATGATGCAAAATTAAAGACAAGCTTTGCATTTTATCATAGACAACTATGACAAGCTTGGCGTAAGTCTCTGTAAGAGACTCCATCTTGTGGCGTCGTGCCCGCTAAAGAGATACTAAGTCAACAAATTAACAAATATGAATCCTCTATTTTATCTGCAACTTGATAGTCCAGCCTAGTTATATTTTAATTATGTCATCAGATAGTTATGGATGGTTCTTAGAATATGTGACTCTGGCTACTTATTTAATCAAGTTGGTTAGTATTATTGTGGGATAATTAGGATCCTCTCTTTGGCATGATTCAATTCAATTCTTGTTTATTCTTGACCATAAATCTTAACCATTCCTATTAATATTGACTTATTGAGAATCCAAAGCTTAATAAAAGGCCACATCAGCTCTTAATTAACGAAAAGATAAGTAAAAAAACTCAACGCAATCAATTTTTTTTTTTTTTTATGTTTATTCACTAAGTGATCTATTCTAATAATAAATTTTACTTTCCTTTTTGAATTAAAAATATTTACTTTTTTTTTTTTAATTTTTTTATATGTATGATTTACTTTACTTGAGTCTTCATATGTAAACAATGAAATAAAACACATTCATAACATAGATGAAAATAATTATATTTTCTACAGTTGTTGGATGAAATTATTCTTCAGAAAAAATATATAAAAATGTTAATTTTTTTAATTAATAATATTATGGTCTATTCGCAATACTAAATTCTTTGTGGAATGATCAATAAATTATGTCTTTCTAAATCTTTTTTTTTTTTTTTCAATTTTGTGTGCAAACTTAAGAAAATTGATTCTTTAACTAAAATAGAAAATAAAGAACAAAGTGTCGACACAATATATAGAGTTCTTTCTTTCTGTAAAGATAAAAATGGTTCCATTTCAATGTTGCAAATATTTTTTGATCAAAATTTGAGCTGTTGGCAGAAATTAATTTTGAAAAGTTCCATGTAAAGAAATAATATGATAATTATATATATATATATATATATATAATAAGATAAAGTCTAAGGAAAGTAATTGGAAAAGATTATTTCATTTCAAATTTTCAATATTTATTAATGATATGTTAACCATTATCACCACTGGATCAAATTTTAAATTTCGTGTGAGTAGCATGAATAATAAGTATAGACAATAATTGCAACTAGATAAGCAGAGAAGCCGTATTCACTAATGTGAGTATCAATAGACTTCGGTAATATTGGGTATATTATATAGGTTGGTGGAAATATTTTGTAGTTTGATGAATAAGTAATATTATAATTTTTTTTTCTAATAATAATATTAGATGGTTTGGAAATTGGTTTTTATGACTTAGTATTATACTGTTCTATAATAATAGAAAAAATTAGAATTAACTTTAAATAGTTCATATTTAATTAGTTAAATTAGATCACATAAGTTGACATTTTTCTTTAATGAAATCTGACGAAATAGCATTACTTTGGGGTAAAATTTTCATATGTCAATGTAATAAACCTCATATACTGAGGGCATAAAATTTTACCCCCAAACATTGGAAGTTGATGAGGGATTGGAGGTGCATAAGTTTTACAATCAAGCCCTCCTAACATTTGATATGACATAAGAAAAATTCTACCCTCAAAGTAATGCCCTTTTGTCATGAAAGAGGAAAGAAAAATCAAATTAGGGGCATTTTAGACCTAAACTTTAAAGGCTTAAAATGTAATGTCTTATCTACACAACTGGTCATTTAATTTAAGGGTGGAGTACTAGTCATGAATTTGGCTGTGTTGTTTCATCTATTTTTATTATAAAAAAGAGTTCATAGAATAATAAATGTTACTAAAACATTATTATGCACTAAATGGATAGTTTGGTTATTTAATATTTTTTTCTTCAAACACAAACAATTCAGCATTTTATCTATTTTTTCCCTACCATTTTTTAAGCACAAAAAATTTAATAAATGATATGTTATTTATCTCTCATTTTTATCACGTGATTGATGAAAATTATTAAATAATATTAAATATTAAATTTTATTCTTAATTAGCACTTTTTTAACAAAAGAATTAAAATACATAATTTTAACAATTAAAATAACTAAATGATACTAATTTAAATCAAATAAATTAAGTAGCACCTATAATTTAATCAAATAGACTATTCTAACCTTTTATCCCTTAATTGTTATTCTACATTTTTTATTCCTCAATTTTTTTTTAATATTAATAAATAATTTATGCACACAAAATTGTACAAAATAAAATAATTAACAGATGTATAAATCATTATATCTAAAATATAAAAATATTTATCAATTTTTTTTAGCTCAATAACATATATAGATTTTAAAATTTTGTACGTAAGATATTAAAATATTTAAAATAAAATATATATAAAAGGAGAGAATGAATAAAAAAAAGTAAAAGAAAAAGAAGTTTGCTATAATTAAAGCTACTTTTAATCTATATTATGTGTGTTGTCTTTGCAAGCACAAGCTAACATTTAGTCGAAGGAAAAACTAATTCATGCATAAATGATCGTACGAGACAAAATAATTAATAAATTTATAAATTGTTGTATCCAAAATATATTAATATTTGTAAATTAATTTTTTGATAGCTTAATGACACATATTGTTAATAAGTTTTGGTGGATAACATCTAAAACAATTTCAAAAAAATGGGGAAAGAAGAAGAAAAAAAAGATTAAAAAAATAAGTTTTAGTAACTATATATGCACTCAAAACAAAAGATATATATTACATAAAACAGTACATGGTTTTGTTTGAGTTATTTATTTATCTTTAAAAATAATAAATTTTTACTCAATTTATATGTCCCCAGTATAATATATTTATATAAGAATCAATAATAATTAAATATGTAAATAATTATATATTATATTTATTATTTAAGTTTTAGTTATTTTTGTTACATATCTTGCTATTAATTTATAATTTATGTATAAAAAATGACATGATATAATAATTAATAAATATATAAATTATTACAATTAAAATTTAAAAATGCTTGTCAATTGAATGCTCAACCACACATATTGTTAATAGTTCTGAAATTGAATGAGTAAAATGTTAACAAAAAGAAAATGAACAAATAAAAAGAAAAGCAAACGAAAATGGTAAAATAAATAAATAAAGCAAGAAAAGGGTTGTCATGATTAAGCCCCTTTGATAACAAATAAAATAATTTCAAAAAGAAATAGCAATTTTTTTTTTAAGTATTTATAAATCGACAACAAGTCAACAATAATGCTCTTTTTATATAGAAGAGATTATGACCACACATTTGGTATCACCGTATTAGAACAACTTCAGCAATTTTTAAATTTGTGTTAAATATTAAATTTGAAAAGAAAAGACGGTAAACATTTTTTTTTTTTTTTTTTTTAAAAGAGCTTTAAAGATTCTTTTTTTTATTAAAGAAGAGAAAAACACATTCACACTTTTGGTGGGATTCGAACTTGGGTTCCTGGTGGAAAAAGAAAAGACGGTAAACATTGAAAAGAAAGGGATGACAAAGGTCAATACAGATGGTGCAGCTTTTGGAGCACCAGGTTTATCGGGTTGTGCAGGTGTTTTTAGAACTTCCAGATCATTTGTTAAGGGTTGCTTCTGTGTTCCGCTTGGAATATCGTATGATTTTGAAGCAGAATTAGCGGCAGCCATCTATGCAGTGAAGTATGCATATATGTTTGGGTGGAGACGTCTTTGGCTGGAATCAGACTCAGCATATGTTGTTGCTTTACTACAGACTCGGTCTTCTTCAGTCCCTTGGAAATGGTACTCTATTTGGAAAGATTGTTTAGATAAAATCTCCAACATGGAGTTTCAATGCTCACATATTTACAGGGAGGGCAATGCTGCAGCTGATAGTTTAGCCTCTAGGGCTCCTAGTTTATGTACAGCGACTTGGTGGTGGAATGTCTCATCTTTCGCTAGCTCTTTTATTTATTCAGATGCAAACAACAAACCTAATTACAGGTTTTGTTGAGAATATTTATTTGTATATTTAATTTTATTAAGCTTTAATAATATTAGTGGTGAGCGGTCTAATGAAGAAGGTGCTAAGGAGGTGCCAACCTAATTGGAATGTCCCGGTGCACCCACTGAAAACTGCTAACTACAACCTTTTATAAAAAAAAAAAAAAAGGGATGACAAAGTTTAAAGAACCATGCGAATTGTGTAATTACAGTACAAAAACACTAGAGAACTAGGGTTATCGTGGAACTCCTCAGCTCCTGCCACATGCGCCGTTTTCATCAGCAACTCCCCAAAACCCAGTCATCAATCACCCAAATTCTTACTCAAAACTCTCCATGTCAATCTAAGTTCCTAGGTATCAGCCCGTAGCCCGCAGGTCCTGTACTTCTCAGCGCCGCCGTCTACCTCATCCTCATCGCTTATCGGCTATCGCCCTCCCTAACTACTTCATCTTTGGTCTTGTCGAAGGTAACATTCAAGTTTTCAACTAGTCTCCAAGGGTCTTATTGCATTTTATTATCTCAGCTTAAATTACCCCATTTCCCCCCATCTTACAGGGATAGATTTTAAATGTTTGTTTTTTTCTCTGTTTCCCTATTGATTTGATTGCTCAACAATATTGTCATCCCATAGTTGCTCTTTATGAATGTTGCAGAGTTTTCGAATACCCAATTCTATATATATATTTTTTATTTATTTCATTCATATTCTATTATATAAAGGATATTTAGATGGAAATTTTTTATATGAGGTAGATGCATGAAGTATTTGTCGACATCACAACACACTTAGTACTAAAGGTCCTTCCTAATGTTATTCAGTTCTGCCCGTTAGTACTTGGCATTTATAATTTGAAATTTGACTTTGTGGGTTAACACTAACAGCCCTCTAGTAGTGTAAAGGCTTAACCTTCCCCTGTCCCCATTTGTTTGTCGGAAAAATAAAAATAAAAAAAATAGGAAAAAGATATTTTTCTGCTTGCTTGTCAAGAGAGAGGGGAAGGTAGGATTGTCCTTTTAGTACAAGTGTATGACTACTAGATGTCAGTGAAGAATTACAAGTCGTTTTGACATAGTAGCATAATTCTTTGTTTCAGTTGGTCTATTTTACTTGTGTGGTGCTGATCATCTTTTGCAATAGTAGTGAGGTTAGTATAAATGAATTTACTTTGAGATGAGGGGATTGCTTGGTTTTCCAGTTTCCACTCATATTGTGTAACAATAATGTGATTAATTTCTTGTGGTTTTAGTCTTAATAATTGTAATGTTCTTAACCATTTGGCTTTTAATTCCCTTTGGCCAGTATTGATGTTCTTCTATGCATTTGTGAGACTCTCCAGGTCCTTTCTCCTTAAAAGCTTCTGAAATCATATAGCTCTGCTAGTTTTACAAAGTTCAGCATTTCAGCACAACCAAACAATGCAGACAGCTTCTTATCAATTATACTGCTATGTTCCTTATAGGTCTCTCTCT
This sequence comes from Elaeagnus macrophylla, assembly GCA_029378325.1. NCBI lineage: Eukaryota > Viridiplantae > Streptophyta > Magnoliopsida > Rosales > Elaeagnaceae > Elaeagnus > Elaeagnus macrophylla. Next base: position 10,883,539 of record CM055652.1, on the reverse strand, counting down.
CTCTCTCTCTCTCTCTCTCTCCACCCTTTCGTGTATTTAATTCCTATTCTAACTCATCATAAATGCTCGTTGTTGTCATTTTCATTTCAAGCTTTTAAATCTATGGCAGAACAAGCACTGTAAAGCTAGAAAAATGGGAAAAATTGCAAATCACATGTTCAAATAATCTAGCAAAAAGGTTCTCCATTGCGGCAAGATCTCAAACTCACAAGCTTTTCAATCCTGTGCTTCACAATGTACTAGCTGCAGTTCCCAACACAAATGATGGACATCCATCTGCCCCCCTGGCAGAAGATTCAAAACCTAATCACTCACCTGATTCTGAAGTTGAAGATTTGAATACAAACGATTTACTTAATTTTGAACTCGGATCTGCATTAAGCAAATGGTCACCTCCTTCATTTTTATGGAGGGGATTATCGGTCTTTATCCTGGCTGGGCAGGTAATTGTTAGAACTATGAAAGGCAAAGTCCATTGGAGGAATACTCTGCAACAGTTGGAGAGAGTCGGACCAAGATCGATTGGGGTCTGTCTTTTGACATCAGCTTTTGTTGGTATGGCCTTTACAGTTCAATTTGTTAGAGAATTTACAAGGTTGGGTCTGAGCAGATCTGTTGGTGGAGTGCTAGCCTTAGCTTTCTCAAGGGAGTTGAGTCCTGTGATCACATCAATAGTGGTTGCAGGGCGAATTGGAAGCGCATTTGCAGCAGAGTTGGGAACAATGCAGGTTTCTGAGCAAACTGACACATTGAGAGTTCTTGGGACTAACCCTGTTGATTACCTTGTAACCCCAAGAGTGCTCGCCTTGTGCGTTACTTTGCCACTATTAACTCTAATGTGCTTCACAGTAGGTATGGCATCAAGTGCCCTCCTTTCTGATGGGGTATATGGTGTTAGCATCAACATCATATTGGATTCAGCTAGGAGATCTCTCAGATCATGGGATATAATTAGTGCCATGATAAAATCCCAGGTATTTGGCTTGATCATATCTATAGTGAGTTGTGCCTGGGGAATCACCACTATTGGAGGAGCCAAAGGTGTCGGGGAGTCAACAACTTCATCAGTGGTGGTATCCCTTGTTGGTATTTTTATTTCAGATTTTGTACTATCTTGTTGTTTTTTCCAAGGAGTTGGAGATCAATTGAAAAACACTGTATAAATCTACAGGCAGGTTGATGTGCCTTTTTAAGATATGTAGATTAAAACATACTAGATCGAAGCATGAATGAATCAAAATTTGCACCAATTCTGCTGTGTTAATCTCTTGAGTGTATTATTTTCTATATATTAAGTCGAACATAAAATCAGTGTGATTAACCGGACATGTCACTTTGGAGTAACCAATAATTCCTCAGCTTTATCATGTTTTATATTTCCATCTTTCAAACAATGATCACGCTTTCTTTAGAGCTTTTTATTTTATACGCAAGCAAAGTCAATGAGCAGTGAACAAGTGAATATTTTATCTCAATTACGTACATTTTTACTTTTCGGTGGTGATTGATTTGTATGTTGTATACAATTGATCTGATGTACTTTTATTGTAAATTGTACGTATGGTCTGCAGGTGTGATAGCATGCGTTTATACTTTTTGGCACATACTTTTTTAGAAAAATTAGGGTACATAATTTTTGTAATATTAGTTCAATGTACGACATTATGCCCAGAAACCCCAATCTTTCACTTCTCTGTCTGCTCGAATTAAATTATGTCTTAGTAGTATATTACATGTTAAATTATTATGTGTTTTGGTCTGAAGTATATTACATGTTAAATTGAAATGTAAAATATTAAAGTAATTATACATTCACATATTTAAGTGTCGATTGATGTTCATTTTAACTTTGGATGATTTTCATGTTTCAAAACCAGACACCCATCCATGAATACCTCATCCGATTTTCCTCTACCTAGCGACCGAGAAAGATTTTTGGGAACAAGCTCAACCGGCCATAATACTCTTTCAGAACAATCATAATCAAAGCTTATATAATTAAAAGGAATTAAAACAATAGTTAATCAAATAAATAACAGGGTACGAACACCTACTTCAGTTTGAGAGATTAACAGAAGAAAAGGAAAAAAAAAACATGAAACACTATGTGACTTACTTGTATTGGGGAATTGATATTTATAGAGCAGAAAATACTTAGGTAACTTTTGGTTCGTTGAATGTAAAAATAATAAAAATAATAGTCGTAATAAAATTAAATGTAAAAAAAATAATATTATTATTACAATATTTATTTATGCAGTATAATCAAAATAAATAATAATATTAAAATAAAGATTATAAAATTATAAATGAATTACAATTAAAAATAAATTTTTTTTTTACTAAAAGAGATAACATGAGCAAAAAAATCATAAATAATTATATAAAATATGAGAAAAATAGAGAGGGCTGAAAGCGTAATGAGGATTACAGAAGATTGCAGGTGTAATAAGGATTACTGTTACTGCTATAATTTCTTTACATTTCATTACAGAGCAGGGGCGGACTTACACGGGGGCTAGGGGGGCTGAAGCCCCGGTGGCGATTTTGGTTTTTTTTTTTTTTTTTTTTAATATATATAATGTGAAATGACCGTTTTACCCCCAGCCCTAACCTAATATTAAGCTCGCGTGAAGAAGCAGGAACACAACACACTTACGATTTCAATTTTCAGCTCGCGCCTCGCCCTCGCGTTTGCCTTCGAGAACGCCGCCTGCAGCCTGCCCAGTGCCCAGCCTCCCCGGCTCCCCCCGCATGAACGCCTTACGCCACCAGCAACGAAACAACGCGTCAACGCCTTACGCCAGTAACGCCTCCAGCAACGCCACCAGTAACGCCTTGCGTAGTTGCGTACTTGCGTAACGTTCAACAGTTGAACTAATCAACTCCAAGTCTCCATTCTCCAACGCGTCAACGACTCAACTCAATGTCGCCATAGCTCCAGCCTCCTGCTCGCGCTTGGCTGCTGCACAGACCACAGCTCCAGCTCCAGCTCCAGCCTCCAGGTACGCGTACGCTACGCGGTTGTCGGTAACGCCGTTTTAATATATAAAATAAAATGCCGTTTTAATTTATAAAATATTTTATTTATGTTACTGAGGCACTGAGCTGAGTCTGATAATGAGATAATCTAATAATTGATATGCTATTATTATTATATTGTATAAATAAATAATGTGTATTTTATATATTGCGATGGGGGGTCTGATTGGTTGGAATATTTTTATATATACTTAATATTAATAATTTTATTGTATAAATAATGTGCATTTTATATATGGGAATGGGCAGGGTTGATTGGTTGAAATAATTATTTGTATATTTAATATTAATATGCTATTATATAAATAATGTGCATTTTATATATTGGGATGGGTAGGGCTGATTGGTTGGAATAATTTTATATGTGTTTAATATAAATAATGTTATTGTATAAATAATGATAATTTTATATATGGGAATGGGCAGGGCTGATTGGCTGAAATAAATTTTAAATTTTTGTTATTATATTGTGGTAATAATCAATTAATTAGGTTAATCAAATAAAAAATAAGTGTAAGTATAACTATAAATAATATAATGATATAAATTTAATATTTCAAAGAGTGAATAAATTTTTTAATATTTAGAGATCTATTTGAATAAACTTTGATAAATTAAAGATTAAACAATACTTTAATATTTGTAAATTTTTATTAGGTGATAATTTATAATGGAACATGAACGTGAAAGCTCAAAGTCGACCAAAACTCTTCATTCGTTTTTTAAGAAAATTGAATCAAATTCGACAAATTCAAGTGTGTCTATTGATTCTCCAAGTGTCGATGAAACTCATTGTTCTAAATCTCAAAGAAGTGAACTTGGAATAAATGACACTACTTCTTTTCAACGAGATCCAAGTTTACGTTGTCCAATTTGGTCATATCATGTTAATGAACAAGATGATATTCGAAGAAAATATATTAACATAGGACCATATCAACCCAAATTGGATTTGTATCCGCCAACTTCTTTTGGCAAGCAACAACGTCGATTTCAATATTCATGGTTTGCGAAATTTCCTTGGCTTGAGTACTCTCCAGAAAATGATAAAGTGTTTTGCTTTCCATGCTTTCTTTTTAAGAGTAATCCTCCAAAGCATCCAACGTTTACTGTTAAAGGATACGGAGATTGGAAGAGAGTTAATGATAAAAATAGATGTGGTCTTTTTACTCATGAAGGGGAGCCAAATTCATCACATAAAGGTGCTATGGAACAATGGCATGCTTTGAAAAATCCTGCAACACACATTGATAAAATGATCAATAGAAAATCTTCAGAACAAGTAATGCAAAATCGTCTGCGACTCAAGGCTTCAATAGAAACGGTTAGGTGGCTTGCAAAGCAAGCATGTGCTTTTAGAGGTCATGATGAATCTAGCACATCATCTAATCGTGGTAACTTTATTGAAATGGTGAAATTGTTTGGAGTAATTGATGAAGATATTGCTAATGTTACCTTAGATTGTGCTCCATCGAATGCAAAATATACTTCTCCAAAAATTCAAAATGAGGTATTAAATATTATTGCAAACAATGTTCGGAAGAAAATACGCCAAGAAATTGGTAATGCAAAATTTTCCATTCTTGTTGATGAAGCTGTTGACGAGTCTACTAAAGAGCAGATGGCGATTATCTTAAGATTTGTTGATTCTGATGGTTTCATTCGAGAACGATTTTTTGATATCATAATGTTCAAGAAACTATAGCTTTGAATTTGAAAGAGAAAATTTGTTTGGCTCTTTCTAAATATAATCTTCAAATTAAAGATATTCAGGGTCAAGGATATGATGGTGCTAGTAATATGCGTGGTGCATGGAATGGATTGCAAGCATTATTTATGCAAGATTCTCCAAGTGCTCACTATGTTCATTATTTTCCACATCGTCTCCAATTAGCATTGGTTGCAGCATCTAAAAATGTTCATGATGTGTGGGAATTTTTTCCAAAGTTAAGCATGGTTGTAAATCTTGTTGGAGCTTCAGCCAAACGTTGCTCAGAACTTAAATGTGCAAGAGAACTTGAATTGGCAGAGTTGTTAGACTGTGGAGAACTTGAGACTGAAAGTGGAGTTAATCAAATTCGCACTTTACAACGACCTGGAGTTACAAGGTGGAGTTCTCATTTTGCTTCTGTCAATAGGTTAATTGAAATGTTTGGTGCAACAAGTACTGTTCTTGAAAGCATTGCTAAAGATGGACGTAATTATAATATAAGAAGAGAAGCTAAAGAGGCATTCAAAGCAATTAGATGTTTTGATTTTGTTTTCAATATGCTTTTGATGAACAAGGTTATGGAAATTACTGACTTTTTATGTCAAGCATTGCAATCTGAATCTCATGATATTTTGAATGCAACAAGATTGGTCAAATATACAAAAGAACTTTTGGAGAAATTAAGATCATGTGGTCGGGATGATTTTTTACAACTCGTGTTATCATTTTGTGAAAAGCATGAAATTAATACACCTGTTATGAGTGATATTTATTTGGATGGCACACGTTGGGCATGCCTTGAAAAAAATCATCTCACAGTGAATCATTATTATCAGTTTGACATATTTAATGCTGTAATTGATTTTCAATTACAGGAGATAAGTGAGAGATTTTCAAATAATGCAATCGAGCTTCTCAATCTTAGCTCTGCTTTAGATCCTATTCATCGTTTCAAGTCATTCAACATTGATCATATATGCCATCTTGCTGATAAGTTTTATTCTGAAGACTTTACTAAGAAAGAACTTGAAGACTTGAGAAGACAACTAATGCATTACGAGATTGATGTCGTCAGAGATTCTAAGTTTCAAGAAATTACATCTTTTCCAATCTTGTTACAAGAATTAGTTAAAGATGGAAGGTCAGATATATATTTCTTAATTGATAGATTAATACGTTTAGTATTGACTCTTCCGGTATCTACTGCAACTACAGAACGTGCATTTTCAGCAATGAAGCTTATTAAAACGTCTCTTCGAAACAAAATGGAGGAGGAATTTTTAGTTGATTGTATGGTTCTTTATATTGAGAGGGAGTTTGCTGAAACAATTGATTCAGATTGGGTTATAGATGAATTTTATGCTTTGAAGCATCGCAGAGCTCCACTTCAATAGTTTTTCTTTCTACTTAACAATGTGACATCATTTTCAGGTAATATAAATACTTTTTATGCTAATGTTATTTTTACTATTAATTAATATAATATTTTTTATTTTTTTATTAAGGTATTTTATTTATTTTTTGTTCATATTAATATGCTATAAAAAAGTCAGCCCCTTGAAAATAAATCCTGGTTCCGCCCCTGTTACAGAGTACAGTCAAACTAAACACAATAATACCTTGAATAATTTTCATTACGTAAACTAAATATATAATAGTAAAATAATTTAAAATTTTATCTCACAATTTAGCGTTACGGTTTTTTTAAAAATAGAAAGTTAAACTAGAAAGATTAGAATTGATGGCTTTCAATAAATCCAGTGATTAGTTGCGATAGATTAACGCTTCCATTGCAAGCTTGGATGATTATGCACATACGCATTTATAGGAGTACGTTTTTCGGGTGCGTCAGTCAGCGATGATTTATCAAATTTGCAGTCGGTTAAATAATGGATTTTCTTCTCTCTTTTTTTTATAATGAGAGCGCAAAAACTGCAAAAACATTTGCATCCCATATAATATGATTTGGAAAAGTTTCAAAAATGTGTTAATTAATGAGTGAAATGGCTACCAAAACAAGTATAATAAGGTTCACCAGATCCATCTAAATGGCTACCAAAACAAGTATAATAAGGTTTCAAAAATGTGTTAATTAATGAGTGAAATGGCTAATGTGTTTCTCCTAAAGTAGTTAAAAAGTAAAATTAAGAATGACAAAATTCTTTAAAAATGCCATCTCATACAATGTTCTAAAAAAAGACGCATTTTCGCAAAAGACTTCCACGGTTAATTCTCCCACAAAGATTACAGTAAAGTCCTAGATTCACATCCTGCTGAGTTTTACATGCTTCCGGGTTTGCTGCCTTTTAATATGGTCACTGAAAAATATTAAATGCACACAAATTTTGCACTCATACTAGTTATGGTGTCATTGTTCTAATTTTCTTTGAAAAATGAATAACTCTCATTTTCAAATTATTGTCATATGACATACCGTAAATAGTATTAGAACAAATTTGTGAATTCTTAACAATTCTCTATAGTCATTAAACCACTAGCAAAAAAGAATACAAAAATATAATTGAAAGCCATTGTGTCATGCTTTAACACAGCAAGAAAAAGGCATCAGATGTAAGCTTAAGAGAAAGGTCGAAGTGTCGAATTTCCACACAATTTCCGCTCAAACCATGTTTCCCTCCAAGTATAACAGAGGTAGAATTGAAAATCTAGAAAATGAGTCTAACACTGTTCGTGTCAATTATTTTGTACAATCCATGAGACCAGCAAGATCCGGAGAAACCAAAATCCACCACCTTAAGTCCTTCTGTGAATACTATTAGTTCCACCTAAACTTAATGACCTCCATAAAATGAAAATGAAATCAACGTTCCAGTGCATGATAGATTGATGCTTACTCTAAAGCTTGAGTGCCAAAGCAAGACCAATCTTTGCGCTCTTTTCAATTGCCCTAGTGTCCACCTCTCCTGAAATGTTAAAGAGAGATCTTGGGCGCCATTCATGCTGAATAAGACCACTGGCTTTCCCGTAATGATATAAATTTAATATTTCAAAGAGTGAATAAATTTTTTAATATTTAGAGATCTATTTGAATAAACTTTGATAAATTAAAGATTAAACAATACTTTAATATTTGTAAATTTTTATTAGGTGATAATTTATAATGGAACATGAACGTGAAAGCTCAAAGTCGACCAAAACTCTTCATTCGTTTTTTAAGAAAATTGAATCAAATTCGACAAATTCAAGTGTGTCTATTGATTCTCCAAGTGTCGATGAAACTCATTGTTCTAAATCTCAAAGAAGTGAACTTGGAATAAATGACACTACTTCTTTTCAACGAGATCCAAGTTTACGTTGTCCAATTTGGTCATATCATGTTAATGAACAAGATGATATTCGAAGAAAATATATTAACATAGGACCATATCAACCCAAATTGGATTTGTATCCGCCAACTTCTTTTGGCAAGCAACAACGTCGATTTCAATATTCATGGTTTGCGAAATTTCCTTGGCTTGAGTACTCTCCAGAAAATGATAAAGTGTTTTGCTTTCCATGCTTTCTTTTTAAGAGTAATCCTCCAAAGCATCCAACGTTTACTGTTAAAGGATACGGAGATTGGAAGAGAGTTAATGATAAAAATAGATGTGGTCTTTTTACTCATGAAGGGGAGCCAAATTCATCACATAAAGGTGCTATGGAACAATGGCATGCTTTGAAAAATCCTGCAACACACATTGATAAAATGATCAATAGAAAATCTTCAGAACAAGTAATGCAAAATCGTCTGCGACTCAAGGCTTCAATAGAAACGGTTAGGTGGCTTGCAAAGCAAGCATGTGCTTTTAGAGGTCATGATGAATCTAGCACATCATCTAATCGTGGTAACTTTATTGAAATGGTGAAATTGTTTGGAGTAATTGATGAAGATATTGCTAATGTTACCTTAGATTGTGCTCCATCGAATGCAAAATATACTTCTCCAAAAATTCAAAATGAGGTATTAAATATTATTGCAAACAATGTTCGGAAGAAAATACGCCAAGAAATTGGTAATGCAAAATTTTCCATTCTTGTTGATGAAGCTGTTGACGAGTCTACTAAAGAGCAGATGGCGATTATCTTAAGATTTGTTGATTCTGATGGTTTCATTCGAGAACGATTTTTTGATATCATAATGTTCAAGAAACTATAGCTTTGAATTTGAAAGAGAAAATTTGTTTGGCTCTTTCTAAATATAATCTTCAAATTAAAGATATTCAGGGTCAAGGATATGATGGTGCTAGTAATATGCGTGGTGCATGGAATGGATTGCAAGCATTATTTATGCAAGATTCTCCAAGTGCTCACTATGTTCATTATTTTCCACATCGTCTCCAATTAGCATTGGTTGCAGCATCTAAAAATGTTCATGATGTGTGGGAATTTTTTCCAAAGTTAAGCATGGTTGTAAATCTTGTTGGAGCTTCAGCCAAACGTTGCTCAGAACTTAAATGTGCAAGAGAACTTGAATTGGCAGAGTTGTTAGACTGTGGAGAACTTGAGACTGAAAGTGGAGTTAATCAAATTCGCACTTTACAACGACCTGGAGTTACAAGGTGGAGTTCTCATTTTGCTTCTGTCAATAGGTTAATTGAAATGTTTGGTGCAACAAGTACTGTTCTTGAAAGCATTGCTAAAGATGGACGTAATTATAATATAAGAAGAGAAGCTAAAGAGGCATTCAAAGCAATTAGATGTTTTGATTTTGTTTTCAATATGCTTTTGATGAACAAGGTTATGGAAATTACTGACTTTTTATGTCAAGCATTGCAATCTGAATCTCATGATATTTTGAATGCAACAAGATTGGTCAAATATACAAAAGAACTTTTGGAGAAATTAAGATCATGTGGTCGGGATGATTTTTTACAACTCGTGTTATCATTTTGTGAAAAGCATGAAATTAATACACCTGTTATGAGTGATATTTATTTGGATGGCACACGTTGGGCATGCCTTGAAAAAAATCATCTCACAGTGAATCATTATTATCAGTTTGACATATTTAATGCTGTAATTGATTTTCAATTACAGGAGATAAGTGAGAGATTTTCAAATAATGCAATCGAGCTTCTCAATCTTAGCTCTGCTTTAGATCCTATTCATCGTTTCAAGTCATTCAACATTGATCATATATGCCATCTTGCTGATAAGTTTTATTCTGAAGACTTTACTAAGAAAGAACTTGAAGACTTGAGAAGACAACTAATGCATTACGAGATTGATGTCGTCAGAGATTCTAAGTTTCAAGAAATTACATCTTTTCCAATCTTGTTACAAGAATTAGTTAAAGATGGAAGGTCAGATATATATTTCTTAATTGATAGATTAATACGTTTAGTATTGACTCTTCTCGGTATCTACTGCAACTACAGAACGTGCATTTTCAGCAATGAAGCTTATTAAAACGTCTCTTCGAAACAAAATGGAGGAGGAATATTTAGATGATTGTATGGTTCTGTTATATTGAGAGGGAGTTTGCTGAAACAATTGATTCAGATTGGGTTATAGATGAATTTTATGCTTTGAAGCATCGCAGAGCTCCACTTCAATAGTTTTTCTTTCTACTTAACAATGTGATATCATTTTCAGGTAATATAAATACTTTTTATGCTAATGTTATTTTTACTATTAATTAATATAATATTTTTATTTTTTTATTAAGGTATTTTATTTATTTTTTGTTCATATTAATATGCTATAAAAAAGTCAGCCCCTTGAAAATAAATCCTGGTTCCGCCCCTGTTACAGAGTACAGTCAAACTAAACACAATAATACCTTGAATAATTTTCATTACGTAAACTAAATATATAATAGTAAAATAATTTAAAATTTTATCTCACAATTTAGCGTTACGGTTTTTTTAAAAATAGAAAGTTAAACTAGAAAGATTAGAATTGATGGCTTTCAATAAATCCAGTGATTAGTTGCGATAGATTAACGCTTCCATTGCAAGCTTGGATGATTATGCACATACGCATTTATAGGAGTACGTTTTTCGGGTGCGTCAGTCAGCGATGATTTATCAAATTTGCAGTCGGTTAAATAATGGATTTTCTTCTTCTTTTTTTAATAAGAGCGCAAAAACTGCAAAAACATTTGCATCCCATATAATATGATTTGGAAAAGTTTCAAAAATGTGTTAATTAATGAGTGAAATGGCTACCAAAACAAGTATAATAAGGTTCACCATATCCATCTAAAAGTTTCTCCTAAAGTAGTTAAAAAGTAAAATTAAAATGACAAAATTCTTTAAAAATGCCATCTCATACAATGTTCTAAAAAAAGACGCATTTTCGCAAAAGACTTCCACGGTTAATTCTCCCACAAAGATTACAGTAAAGTCCTAGATTCACATCCTGCTGAGTTTTACATGCTTCCGGGTTTGCTGGCTTTTAATATGGTCACTGAAAAATATTAAATGCACACAAATTTTGCACTCATACTAGTTATGGTGTCATTGTTCTAATTTTCTTTGAAAAATGAATAACTCTCATTTTAAAATTATTGTCATATGACATACCGTAAATAGTATTAGAACAAATTTGTGAATTCTTAACAATTCTCTATAGTCATTAAACCACTAGCAAAAAAGAATACAAAAATATAATTGAAAGCCATTGTGTCATGCTTTAACACAGCAAGAAAAAGGCATCAGATGTAAGCTTAAGAGAAAGGTCGAAGTGTCGAATTTCCACACAATTTCCGCTCAAACCATGTTTCCCTCAAGTATAACAGAGGTAGAATTGAAAATCTAGAAAATGAGTCTAACACTGTTCGTGTCAATTATTTTGTACAATCCATGAGACCAGCAAGATCCGGAGAAACCAAAATCCACCACCTTAAGTCCTTCTGTGAATACTATTAGTTCCACCTAAACTTAATGACCTCCATAAAATGAAAATGAAATCAACGTTCCAGTGCATGATAGATTGATGCTTACTCTAAAGCTTGAGTGCCAAAGCAAGACCAATCTTTGCGCTCTTTTCAATTGCCCTAGTGTCCACCTCTCCTGAAATGTTAAAGAGAGATCTTGGGCGCCATTCATGCTGAATAAGACCACTGGCTTTCCCGTAATTGTTAACACGAGCCTTAACCAGCGTCAAGGGATCAAGAGCATGCTGTGTGCCAATTGTAAGTGTATTTTCATTGCTTGAGAAACTATGGGACAGCTCAGCACCAACAGCAGTGTTGGTGAAAGGGCTAACCTGGTGATAATAGGAAGCTGTAAGGGTGTCACCTTTATCATTCCTGTAGTAGCAATTAAAAATAATAAATTAAAAAATCAGGAAGCCAATCTGATCACAACACTCTGGAGCAGCAATACTTCTGATATTGCAACTACAACATTCCCAAAGAACAAAGAAAAAGGTGCACAGAAAAATTAACTCACAGTGTCAGAGAAGCAATGAGATCAGAACGTGTGAAATTCAACCCAGCATTGAGTTTGGTAAAATTTCCAGAGGCAGTGTCAAAGGTGAGGTCTGTTCCAACGGAGACAGCATTGTTTCCAATCACACCTGAGAAGTTAACACTGGGATTTGCAGTCAAACCCATGCTAGTGCTAATCCCAGCATATTCATGCTGGTACTGCAGTTCTGCCTGTTAAAAAATTTAACATGAGATCAACATAAGCATTTGTAGCTGAATAATAAATGTCATATGTTGAAAATATCCACACAATATTGAGACTGACTAGAGAGAAGAATAAATGTACTTTACCTTACCAGATTTCTGATCAGGAACAATGAAGCTAAAGATTGTCTTGAGTCCCGGGACAGGTTCATCAAGAGTTATGGTTGTCAAGAGCTACAAGTTCAGAATTTTTTTCCAGTCAAGTCATTATCAATGCAGTTTATAATGTAACTATAAAATGACATCCCATGGTGAATAGATGTTTCCGTATGAAATTTATAAAGATAAACCAACATAGAGAATATGTCACAAGATTCTTACGGCACAATGCCAAATAAACAAAGGAAGAGTTAACAAATATATACAAGTGCTTTCATAACTCGCATTAGAGAGTCAAATATAAGGTGATGATGTGATTCCCATGTGATTTCAGAATAAAATAGCTTCTACTGTAACATACTTTGACATACAAAATAACAATTACCAAATGAAATATAGAAAATAATCATAAACCAAGTGACTTTCATGACTCACGTTAGACTTGGTGTCAACTTTTATATCAGTTGTAACATTATTGTTCTTCAGTTGAGTGGACACATCTGCCAAAATTAGCTCACCTTTCTTTATTCCAGTTGAGGTGATAGCCTGACAAATGAAAAGTGAATTGAAAAAAATAAAAAAATTAGTATGCAACAAACTGAAAGAGTGTGTGTGTGTGTTCATGTGTATCAACGCAAATTTAAAATGTCTTTAAACCTTAAAACACAAATAGAATAACACAAGAATCAAGATCAAGAATACATCCTTTGAGAGAAAATGCCAATTGCACAATTAAAATAAAATTAAAAAAAGTATCAATTGATTGTGCAAGGAGTAAAACAATGCACATAATAATAACCGAGATGAAGATATAACTAGTAAGAGTCATCAACTGAAGTAAATATGAAGATGATGAAACTATCAATTCAATGTTTCATACAACTTATTCTTTCTGATTACAGGTATGTAATTTGAGATTGCAAAAATGTATTTTCTATCAGTAAAATTATTCTTTCTGATTATTGACATCACTAAATATGATGGTCCAAAACGTTGATTGAAGCGCTAACAAATATCAGCACCACATCTTAAGGAAACAAATTCAAAGTCTAAAGAATTTGGTCGGTAAGGAGATGAGAAAAATAAACAGAACACATTTACAAAAACTCACATTTTCCAGCAACGAAAACTTACTTTAAACTCGGCCTTTAAGGACTATTCAGATAGATTTCACATTAGCTTTTTCGTAATTATTGAATTAAGATAGACTAATTATTACAGGAAATGAAATGAAATTCAAAGAAGAAAGTTCTAGAAGCTTACAACTCCATTGGAAGTGATAGTAGTAATGGTGAACTTGTGGTCACTCTGGTAATCTTTGTAAAGAAGATCTAAAATAACACATTTATTTTCCACAACACAACATCCAATGGTGAGAAAAGAGAAGAAACGACGAGAGAAAAATGAAAAATGAAAAATGAAACGATTAAAAACCTCTGGCTTTCTTGCCGATGTCAGAGTAGAGACCTGGACCCTTGCCCATGCTTATTGTTTTTCTCGAGAAAATTGAGAGGGATATTCGAGAGAACAGTAGGTTTCGAGTGGGTTTAGGGATTCAGACCTTCGGGGCTTGCAAGAGGGTTCTTAGAATAGAGGAAGCATTTATTTCAATTTTTTGTTTTTGGAGAAAACCCTATTCCGGATTGTAAAGGAGAGTGTAGGAGTAAAAATTTGAATGATTTTCAATATTCTTGTGTTTATTTATTTGTTAATTTGAAATTAAATGTAATTATAATAACAATAATATTCATTTTTTTTTAACAAAACAATAATGTTCATTCTCACTTTCTCAGATACTTTTAAGCATATAAGTTTTTTTTTTCACACTTTTATATAATAATAGTTGTTATTTTTTTTATTTATATTTTATAAATTTTATTTTAATTTTATCATTTAAATAAATATAATTTTATTATTTTTACTGAATTAAATTTCTGTCATTATTCTAATTCTCATTATATTTTTATTATTTAATTCATCAGAAATGAATAAATTTTGTAAAAGAATAAAACTAAATTTATATAAATTTGAACATAACTCATGTAATAAATTATAATAACTATCGTGAGTATAAATTTACATGTATTTAATATTTTTATTTTATATAAAAACTTTCAAGAAAATTATCAAAAATAATATTCTTAAAATTTATAGTAATAAAACTAGTATTCTTAATAATATTGAACGAGTTTAAATTATCGTCATTTAATTTTAATTGAATGAGTGTTTAAAAAAAATTGAAATATTAGTTATTTTTTTTAATTATAAAAATATAAATTTGAATACAAATGATGCTAATTTTATTATTACAAATTTTAAAAATATTAATTTTGTTAATTTTTCAAATTTTCATACCCTTTTATAACTACGGTTTGCATCAATAATAAGATATTAGTCCATACAACCTATATATTACATATCTAAAAATACTATAAATAAAAACAAACTTGTGTATGAATTGTACTGGACTCGAGGTCAGGTAGTTTTTTTAAATTTTTTTTAATAAATATTAATAATATAAATATAGTTTAATATATTATATTAATTAAAATACTATATATAAACTCAAATATTACTTTTCACTGCTCCTTGTTGTTGCCACATTTGACTGTTCTTACTTGCTGTCCACTGTTATCTGCTCTTGCTTACTATTCTATTCTTTGCAACGCTGCTTTCTCCTTTCTACTGGTTCTTCCTTTTTTTAAAAAAAAAAAAACAAAACAAAATTATTATAATTATATATTCTTCCTTAAAAAATAAAAATATTAAATATTTAAAATATTTTATTTTAATTTATATTCATCGTTTCAAGTCATTCAACATTGATCATATATGCCATCTTGCTGATAAGTTTTATTCTGAAGACTTTACTAAGAAAGAACTTGAAGACTTGAGAAGACAACTAATGCATTACGAGATTGATGTCGTCAGAGATTCTAAGTTTCAAGAAATTACATCTTTTCCAATCTTGTTACAAGAATTAGTTAAAGATGGAAGGTCAGATATATATTTCTTAATTGATAGATTAATACGTTTAGTATTGACTCTTCCGGTATCTACTGCAACTACAGAACGTGCATTTTCAGCAATGAAGCTTATTAAAACGTCTCTTCGAAACAAAATGGAGGAGGAATTTTTAGATGATTGTATGGTTCTTTATATTGAGAGGGAGTTTGCTGAAACAATTGATTCAGATTGGGTTATAGATGAATTTTATGCTTTGAAGCATCGCAGAGCTCCACTTCAATAGTTTTTCTTTCTACTTAACAATGTGATATCATTTTCAGGTAATATAAATACTTTTTATGCTAATGTTATTTTTACTATTAATTAATATAATATTTTTATTTTTTTATTAAGGTATTTTATTTATTTTTTGTTCATATTAATATGCTATAAAAAAGTCAGCCCCTTGAAAATAAATCCTGGTTCCGCCCCTGTTACAGAGTACAGTCAAACTAAACACAATAATACCTTGAATAATTTTCATTACGTAAACTAAATATATAATAGTAAAATAATTTAAAATTTTATCTCACAATTTAGCGTTACGGTTTTTTTAAAAATAGAAAGTTAAACTAGAATAGATTAGAATTGATGGCTTTCAATAAATCCAGTGATTAGTTGCGATAGATTAACGCTTCCATTGCAAGCTTGGATGATTATGCACATACGCATTTATAGGAGTACGTTTTTCGGGTGCGTCAGTCAGCGATGATTTATCAAATTTGCAGTCGGTTAAATAATGGATTTTCTTCTCTCTTTTTTTTATAATGAGAGCGCAAAAACTGCAAAAACATTTGCATCCCATATAATATGATTTGGAAAAGTTTCAAAAATGTGTTAATTAATGAGTGAAATGGCTACCAAAACAAGTATAATAAGGTTCACCAGATCCATCTAAATGGCTACCAAAACAAGTATAATAAGGTTTCAAAAATGTGTTAATTAATGAGTGAAATGGCTAATGTGTTTCTCCTAAAGTAGTTAAAAAGTAAAATTAAGAATGACAAAATTCTTTAAAAATGCCATCTCATACAATGTTCTAAAAAAAGACGCATTTTCGCAAAAGACTTCCACGGTTAATTCTCCCACAAAGATTACAGTAAAGTCCTAGATTCACATCCTGCTGAGTTTTACATGCTTCCGGGTTTGCTGCCTTTTAATATGGTCACTGAAAAATATTAAATGCACACAAATTTTGCACTCATACTAGTTATGGTGTCATTGTTCTAATTTTCTTTGAAAAATGAATAACTCTCATTTTCAAATTATTGTCATATGACATACCGTAAATAGTATTAGAACAAATTTGTGAATTCTTAACAATTCTCTATAGTCATTAAACCACTAGCAAAAAAGAATACAAAAATATAATTGAAAGCCATTGTGTCATGCTTTAACACAGCAAGAAAAAGGCATCAGATGTAAGCTTAAGAGAAAGGTCGAAGTGTCGAATTTCCACACAATTTCCGCTCAAACCATGTTTCCCTCCAAGTATAACAGAGGTAGAATTGAAAATCTAGAAAATGAGTCTAACACTGTTCGTGTCAATTATTTTGTACAATCCATGAGACCAGCAAGATCCGGAGAAACCAAAATCCACCACCTTAAGTCCTTCTGTGAATACTATTAGTTCCACCTAAACTTAATGACCTCCATAAAATGAAAATGAAATCAACGTTCCAGTGCATGATAGATTGATGCTTACTCTAAAGCTTGAGTGCCAAAGCAAGACCAATCTTTGCGCTCTTTTCAATTGCCCTAGTGTCCACCTCTCCTGAAATGTTAAAGAGAGATCTTGGGCGCCATTCATGCTGAATAAGACCACTGGCTTTCCCGTAATTGTTAACACGAGCCTTAACCAGCGTCAAGGGATCAAGAGCATGCTGTGTGCCAATTGTAAGTGTATTTTCATTGCTTGAGAAACTATGGGACAGCTCAGCACCAACAGCAGTGTTGGTGAAAGGGCTAACCTGGTGATAATAGGAAGCTGTAAGGGTGTCACCTTTATCATTCCTGTAGTAGCAATTAAAAATAATAAATTAAAAAATCAGGAAGCCAATCTGATCACAACACTCTGGAGCAGCAATACTTCTGATATTGCAACTACAACATTCCCAAAGAACAAAGAAAAAGGTGCACAGAAAAATTAACTCACAGTGTCAGAGAAGCAATGAGATCAGAACGTGTGAAATTCAACCCAGCATTGAGTTTGGTAAAATTTCCAGAGGCAGTGTCAAAGGTGAGGTCTGTTCCAACGGAGACAGCATTGTTTCCAATCACACCTGAGAAGTTAACACTGGGATTTGCAGTCAAACCCATGCTAGTGCTAATCCCAGCATATTCATGCTGGTACTGCAGTTCTGCCTGTTAAAAAATTTAACATGAGATCAACATAAGCATTTGTAGCTGAATAATAAATGTCATATGTTGAAAATATCCACACAATATTGAGACTGACTAGAGAGAAGAATAAATGTACTTTACCTTACCAGATTTCTGATCAGGAACAATGAAGCTAAAGATTGTCTTGAGTCCCGGGACAGGTTCATCAAGAGTTATGGTTGTCAAGAGCTACAAGTTCAGAATTTTTTTCCAGTCAAGTCATTATCAATGCAGTTTATAATGTAACTATAAAATGACATCCCATGGTGAATAGATGTTTCCGTATGAAATTTATAAAGATAAACCAACATAGAGAATATGTCACAAGATTCTTACGGCACAATGCCAAATAAACAAAGGAAGAGTTAACAAATATATACAAGTGCTTTCATAACTCGCATTAGAGAGTCAAATATAAGGTGATGATGTGATTCCCATGTGATTTCAGAATAAAATAGCTTCTACTGTAACATACTTTGACATACAAAATAACAATTACCAAATGAAATATAGAAAATAATCATAAACCAAGTGACTTTCATGACTCACGTTAGACTTGGTGTCAACTTTTATATCAGTTGTAACATTATTGTTCTTCAGTTGAGTGGACACATCTGCCAAAATTAGCTCACCTTTCTTTATTCCAGTTGAGGTGATAGCCTGACAAATGAAAAGTGAATTGAAAAAAATAAAAAAATTAGTATGCAACAAACTGAAAGAGTGTGTGTGTGTGTTCATGTGTATCAACGCAAATTTAAAATGTCTTTAAACCTTAAAACACAAATAGAATAACACAAGAATCAAGATCAAGAATACATCCTTTGAGAGAAAATGCCAATTGCACAATTAAAATAAAATTAAAAAAAGTATCAATTGATTGTGCAAGGAGTAAAACAATGCACATAATAATAACCGAGATGAAGATATAACTAGTAAGAGTCATCAACTGAAGTAAATATGAAGATGATGAAACTATCAATTCAATGTTTCATACAACTTATTCTTTCTGATTACAGGTATGTAATTTGAGATTGCAAAAATGTATTTTCTATCAGTAAAATTATTCTTTCTGATTATTGACATCACTAAATATGATGGTCCAAAACGTTGATTGAAGCGCTAACAAATATCAGCACCACATCTTAAGGAAACAAATTCAAAGTCTAAAGAATTTGGTCGGTAAGGAGATGAGAAAAATAAACAGAACACATTTACAAAAACTCACATTTTCCAGCAACGAAAACTTACTTTAAACTCGGCCTTTAAGGACTATTCAGATAGATTTCACATTAGCTTTTTCGTAATTATTGAATTAAGATAGACTAATTATTACAGGAAATGAAATGAAATTCAAAGAAGAAAGTTCTAGAAGCTTACAACTCCATTGGAAGTGATAGTAGTAATGGTGAACTTGTGGTCACTCTGGTAATCTTTGTAAAGAAGATCTAAAATAACACATTTATTTTCCACAACACAACATCCAATGGTGAGAAAAGAGAAGAAACGACGAGAGAAAAATGAAAAATGAAAAATGAAACGATTAAAAACCTCTGGCTTTCTTGCCGATGTCAGAGTAGAGACCTGGACCCTTGCCCATGCTTATTGTTTTTCTCGAGAAAATTGAGAGGGATATTCGAGAGAACAGTAGGTTTCGAGTGGGTTTAGGGATTCAGACCTTCGGGGCTTGCAAGAGGGTTCTTAGAATAGAGGAAGCATTTATTTCAATTTTTTGTTTTTGGAGAAAACCCTATTCCGGATTGTAAAGGAGAGTGTAGGAGTAAAAATTTGAATGATTTTCAATATTCTTGTGTTTATTTATTTGTTAATTTGAAATTAAATGTAATTATAATAACAATAATATTCATTTTTTTTTAACAAAACAATAATGTTCATTCTCACTTTCTCAGATACTTTTAAGCATATAAGTTTTTTTTTTCACACTTTTATATAATAATAGTTGTTATTTTTTTTATTTATATTTTATAAATTTTATTTTAATTTTATCATTTAAATAAATATAATTTTATTATTTTTACTGAATTAAATTTCTGTCATCATTCTAATTCTCATTATATTTTTATTATTTAATTCATCAGACATGAATAAATTTTGTAAAAGAATAAAACTAAATTTATATAAATTTGAACATAACTCATGTAATAAATTATAATAACTATCGTGAGTATAAATTTATATGTATTTAACATTTTTATTTTATATAAAAACTTTCAAGAAAATTATCAAAAATAATATTCTTAAAATTTATAGTAATAAAACTAGTATTCTTAATAATATTGAACGAGTTTAAATTATCGTCATTTAATTTTAATTGAATGAGTGTTTAAAAAAAATTGAAATATTAGTTATTTTTTTTAATTATAAAAATATAAATTTAAATACAAATGGTGCTAATTTTATTATTACAAATTTTAAAAGTATTAATTTTGTTGATTTTTCAAATTTTCATACCCTTTTATAACTACGGTTTGCATCAATAATAACATATTACTCCATACAACCTATATATTACATATCTAAAAATACTATAAATAAAAACAAACTTGTGTATGAATTGTACTGGACTCGAGGTCAGGTAGTTTTTTTAAATTTTTTTTAATAAATATTAATAATATAAATATAATTTAATATATTATATTAATTAAAATACTATATATAAACTCAAATATTACTTTTCACTGCTCCTTGTTGTTGCCACATTTGACTGTTCTTACTTGCTGTCCACTGTTATCTGCTCTTGCTTACTATTCTATTCTTTGCAACGCTGCTTTCTCCTTTCTACTGGTTCTTCCTTTTTTTTAAAAAAAAAAAAACAAAACAAAATTATTATAATTATATATTCTTACTTAAAAAATAAAAATATTAAATATTTAAAATATTTATATTTTAATTTATATTCATATCAATAGTTATGTATTATATATTCTTAAAAATTATAATTTTTAAACTTTTGATCTATGAATATTGTATAATTATTAATTTAAGTGTATATTTAAGTATAAATTTTAGCACTCATTTTTTTTCATAATAATTCACCATTATTTCATTAAATATGTTATTTTTTTCTTTTTTAAATTATTAATTAAAGTTCTTTATTTCAAAATATATATTATCTCATTGTAATATTAGAACATTAAATTTATTTTAAATTTTTACACTTATCAGTTATTATTAATATATTAAAAAATAATTAGGCATATAACTTATTTATTGATTTTTTAATTCTTTAGTTATTTTAATTTTTTATTTGTTTGTTGTGAGGTTTAAGTTTGTAATTTTAATTTATATACTTTAATTTGCATAAATATTTTTATTGTTGGTTATAATGGATAAGCCTTACCAAAATTTTAAATAATTTAAAACTCTTCATTCATTATTTAAGAAAATAAATGATCAACAATCAACCAAAAATACTTCTATTGAAACTACCAACCAAAAAAGTAAGCGATCTTAAGAACAACTTGCTGATAATAATACATATATTTTAAAGTTTCAAAGAATTAATTTTCGAAAAATTGGTGTTCAATCTTTGAAACTTGATCCATGTTTACGTAATTCAATATGATCATAATGATGTTAATATACAAGATGATATTTGGAGAGAATATATCAACATGAGATCATATCAATTCAAGTTGAATGAATTTTTACCTAGAAACAACAATGTCGATTTCAATATTTTTGATTTTCTCGATTTTTTTTTTAATGAAGTACTCTGCAAACAAAAATAATGCTTTCTTTTTATATTAATCCACCAAAACATCAAAGTTAATAAATTTAGAAATATAAAAATGATAAATGATAGAAAATGTTAATTTGTGAATCATAAAGGGAAATTATATCAAATGATTATGAAAAAATAGACTAAATTAAAAAATTCATCAAAATAAATTGATAAAATGATAAATGCACAATTTTCATAATAAATTTTGGATAATTGAAAGAAAATATTTTTGGAAATGTCCTTGAATATAAATTTGGTTTTAAAACAAATTATAAATTTTAATAAATTAATGAAATATGCATTTACGTTAGCTGTGTTAAAATCAAACTAAAGTTATACAAAATTACTCTTACTTTTACAAAAAAAAAAGTTGTAAAAGTAAGACGCCTGCAGAAAGAGGAAATACCAGAGTGCTAACGGTATGCTTGAATGTAATTTTTTTTTAAATGTTTTAAAAATTAATTTAAGATTGATAAAAAAAATGAAAAAAAAAAAAAAAACTTTATTGCCCCCTATTCAATAGCATTTTTCAAAATGATTTTAAAAAATAAAATGCTTAATTTAAGTAATATAGGTACAAATTGTTCACAAATTTATTTATGTTTAACGTTTTTCTATGCATCGAAGATAATCTTCGTCATCAAGGGCTAAATATTAATTTAGCAAAATCCAATGGTTAATTAACCCAGACAAGTGGACACTATGGTCATATTTGATAATAATAAGAATAACATTGTAAAAGAATTATGAATATTCTTATATTTGGTTTTATTTGATAATCTAGAAACTAATAAGAATGCTCATTCTTGTCTCACTTCTCTGAAATGTTCTATTTTATTTATATATTTATATTATTATTTTTTATTCTTTTCACTATGTCAACAAGTTTTTATTTTATTTTTAATTTTATAAAATTTATTTTTAATTTTATCATTACTTTATGTTCACCATTCAAACAAATATAACAATAATAATATTATTTTCATTAAATTCATTTTATATTGCTATAATCATTCTTGTTTCATATTTACTATATAAACCGAATATGACCTACATACACAGTAATATGATGCCGCATTTCTTCTATCTTTTACAACAAGTATGCGAATAAAAAAACTCATGTAAGACCTTAATGCATTCTGGGGCATGTAGTTGGTTGAGTATAGTAAGATTTGTCTAGTTCAGAAAATTTCAATGGATTTAGGGTTGTTCAACATCAAAGGGCTTACTGCCTAGCTTGGGTTGGCTTCTTACTAGCAAGCGTACCAACCATAATGGCCTTGATGGCCAACGTTTAGACAACAGAGTTCGAGGTGTTTGGCCGTGGTTAACCACAATCTTGGTGGTACTAGGCTGCCGCTGGTGCCCTCTTTTTTCTTTGTGCATGATAAGAAGATAGGGTTGTCAAATTTTTTTTTTAGTCGGGTAAATTTCTGCAAGGATAGTAGAGAATATTTTATAATACAAGGTGAAGCAAATAAGAAGATTGTATTCTCTTACCCCATTCCTTGAAACTATGTACCGCCTTTTAATAATTATATAAATTTTTTAATTTTTTTTACAAATTTAGTTACATAAAACTCAAACTAACTATAAATAATGCATTATATATTATATATTTCATCTTTAAATCATGTTAAATTATTTATTTAAATTCAAAAAATTTAAAATCATATATAATTATTTTATAATTTATTCTTATTACTTCAAACTAATTTGTAATAAAATTTTATGAATATTATTTATTTATTTTATATTTTTATTTTTCTTCTTATCATATAATATTATTTATTGGCTATAAATCTTATTTTCATTCTCATCATAAAATATTTATTATTGAATAATTTTTTTATAATTTTTCATTTACATAAAAATAAAAAATTATTAAAAAAATAAAATTAATAATTTTAATATTATTTAGATCCTTATTCCTCATTTAGATTCCCATATCTCACTAGAGATCTCCGATAAATCTCCACAAAAATTTTAAATGAGATAAAGAATAAATTTAAAATTGTGGCCAAAGAATAAAAAGGATCCCTGATCCCTCCCGCTTTGTTGGCAACCCTATATAAAAGTGATAAGCATGATATGATACAATACAACTAATTTAACCTGAGTTATTAAATTCATTTAAATATCATATGTTAATTCAATGTTACTTTTGACTTTAAAAAAAAAATAGAGAGAAAGAAAGAAAGAAAAAAAGTGGAATTTTATTGGTCGGCAACTAGGTAAACTATATATATTTTTTTAATTTAGTAATTTTAACTAATTAATGAGTATGTATTATATATCTAAAATAGATTGCATCCGGTGAAAAAAATAAAAATAAAATTATCAATACTTTATTCACCATGTGATATTTTGGCTTATTTAGGGTATGTTTGATAACGATTTTAATTTATGATTAAATAATTAATTTTGTAATTTTTGATTCTTTTATAAAAATAATTACAAATTTATTTGATAATAATTTCTATTTAGTGATTTTTAATAAAAAAAATTAAAAATTACTTTCAAGTTATTTGGTAATGATTTCTATTTTTTAATTTTTTTTCAAAAAAATTTGAAATTTTTTTTTTGGTTATTTTTTATAAATTTGAAGTTTCTAGTTATTTTATTTCAATATTTAATTATAAAAAAGTTATAAGACTTCATTTACTTTTTAGAAAAACATGTTTGGTCAAAATGAAAAAAATCAAAAATTATAAATCTTATTGAAAAATTTTATTTTTAAAGATTTATGAATCAACCCATATTTTGGTAGTGATTCTTTAAAAATGTAAAAATCAAAATCAGAAATTATTACCAAACATACGTGATTGAAAAATTACTTGAAAAAAATTAAAAATTAAGAATCAAAATCGTTATTAAACAAGGTCTTAATAAGTCATTTTGATTTTAAACATTGTATTCTTAGTTGTATATTTTCTTTTTCTTTTTATAGAAAAATTAAAAATGGTATCTTTCTTTCAAGATTCAAACACAAAATATAATTTCCTATAATGAATAATGTAGGTATAATTCAATTTTTACTTGGATGATCATGAAGTTTGAGGATCATGTTTCATGTTATTATCTAAGAATTATTTTATACCTTAATGAAATAGGTTGTTTGTAACGTTTTATATAATACTAAAATTATTAATTTATTGCTAATTTAGCACTAAATATTTTTTTTATTTTAATTTACTACTAAAATTATTAATTTTGTGTCGACTTAATTCTAAAACTTTTTTTTTGTTTCAACTTATTACTAAAATTATTTAATTTTGTTTCATTTTGATAGTGTGTTGGTTTAGGTGTCTAAAATAATAAAAAAAAAATCAAATATGTTTTAATCATGGGACTACATTAGTAATATTTTAATAATTTTCATATATAATGTAAAAAAAAATAAATTGAAAAAAAATAAATGAAAATAAGGTACCTTCCACCTACTACCCTTTTGTATTTTTATTTATTTTTTTAGTTTTTCATTTTTATATATTATATATAAAAATTATTAAAATAATTCTAATATGATCACATAATTAGCACATTTATTTTTTTTTTTGTTATTTTAGATACCTAAATTACAAAAATGCAAAGTGAAATAAAATTACATAATTTTAGTAGTTAGGTAAAGCAAAAAAGTTTTACTATTAAATTGACTCAAAATTAATAATTTTAGTAATAAGTTAAAAAAAATATTACTAAATTAATATAAAATTAATAATTTTAGTATTAAATAAAATATTTCTCTAAGTTATTTTCATAAAACAAAAAATATACTGATTTGTGATAAATTGTATAAAAATGAAAACCCCAAAAATAGGGGAGTTTGTTTTTGTTCACGTCACCTCGTTATAATTGAAGTATAGTTGTGCAACAGATTAAACTGTCTATTTTTAAGTGATTTAAATTTGATTCAATTTAAATTAAATTTAAATATTTTTAATCTAAAATAAATTTAATAAAGTAATTAATTTGAATCAATTCAAAAAATTTTAAATCAGATAAAATTGCATTAAATTTAAAATTTATTTATGAATTATTATCATATAAAAAATACAATATATAATTATTTTAATTTTAAATTGATATCAACGTCGAGACTTATTAAATTAGAATAGAGATCTAAAATTGAATTTTATTTTTTAAATTAAAGAAATAATTTAATATAACTGTGATATATATAATATTTAAATATAACTTATTAAAAAATAAAAAAAATACATTTATTTATAATTTTTTATAGTAGTGTGGTCATTAAATTATATCGGATTACAAATTTTTCAATTCAAATCGAATTTGAATGAATTACAAATTTTCTGATTTGAATTTGATGAACCGTAAATTTATCGATCCAATTTAATTTAAATTTAATAGATTGAATTAAATTTTTCAATTTATATACAAAATTAACAGGCATTTGGACATATATTTTTTTAAAAAAAATTAACAGTAACACATTTACACATATATATTTGGTAGGGTTTAAATTCAAAAAAATTAAAATCATATAATTTATTTTTATTATTTTAAATTAATTTATAACAAAATTTTATCAATATTATTTAATTTAAAAAAATTAATTAATTATTTTATTTTTTATTTTTTTTATTATCATATAATATTATTTATTGGCTATAAATTTTATTTTCCTTTTCATCAGAAAATATTTATTATTGAATAGTTTTTTTTTTAATAAATTTTCTTTTCTTAAAAATAAAATTACTAAAAAATTAAAATTAATAATTTTGATATTACTTGAATCTTTATTTTTTATTTGGGTGCCTTCATTCTTTATTAAAAATTCTCAATAAATCTTCATAAAATTTTTAAATAAAAATGGAGAGTAAATGTAAAATCGTAGATAGAGAACTGAAATGAGTCTCCAACTTTCATCGCGCTCCATCGACAAAAGTGACAGGCATAATACGATATAATACAACTAATTTAACTTGCGTTATTAAATTCATTTAAATATCAAATGTTAATTCAAGGTTACTTTTGACTTACCCAAAAAAAAAAAAGGAATTTTATTGGTCGACGATTAGGTGAACTATATATACTTTATTAATTTGGTTAAATGTGTTGCCTCGTTTGATTGTATACTATAAAATATTATGGTGAATGTAAGATAATAACCTCTAAAATCGTGTAGAGCGTTTTATGACATTTTTGTGTGATTTTGATATTTATAGTCATGTGTCATGGTAGTGGGTGTTCAACTTTTAATATTCACATCACATAGTTAAAATAAGTGTTTATCATTTAAAAAAAAAAAAAAACATTATCTTACCATCTTAATGAATTAGGTTGTTTTTATTTTACGATTATTAGAGTTTAAATTAATGATTTATCTACTAAAATATATCACTAAGTCAACGAAATTTAATATGAAATACTTTGTTTGGAATGCTTTTATGACATATTTTGTGTGATTGTGATATTTAAATAATCATATGGTTTAAATTCTAATATTCACGTCTCATAGATAAAATAAATGTTTATTGTTTGAAAAAGAAAAAAACTTTGTGTTATTATCTTAACCAAATAGGTTGTTCGAAAGCTTGATATAATATTAAAATTATTAATTTTATGTTGATTTATTATTAATTTTTTTTTATTTTAACTTATATTAAAATTATTAGTTTTGTATCGACTTAATATTAAATTTTTTTAGGTTTCGACTTACTATTAAAATTATTAATTTTGTATCAATTTAGTACTAAATTTTTTTTGCTTTAATTTACTACTAAAATTATGTAATTTTGTTACATTTTAATATTATGTTAGTTTAGGCATAAAAAATAACCAAAAAAATTAAATATGTGCTATTATGTAACCATATTAGTGATATTTTAGTAATTTTCATTTACAACATAAAATAACATAAATTAAAAGAGAAAAGAAAAAAAAAAAAATACCTTCCACCCATTACCTTATGATTTTTTTTTTTTTTTTAGTTTTTGATTTTTTTTAGGTTATATATGAAAATTATTAAAATAATTCTAATATGGTTACATGATTAGCACATATTTAATTTTTTTGTTATTTTTCAGGCCTAAACTAACAAAATCCAAAAATAAAACCAAAATTACATAATTTTAGTAGTAAGGTGAAACAAAAAAAAATAGTACTAAATTGACACAAAATTAATAATTTTAATAGTAAGTTGAAATAAAAAAAAATTAGTATTAAATTAACACAAAATTGATAATTTTAATACTAAATAAAATATTTATCTATGTTATTTTCATAAAATAAAAAAAATACTGGGTTCATGACAAATTGTATAAAAATGAAAGCCCAAATATAGAGGAGATTATTTTTTGTTCACATTGCATCATTATAATTGAAGTATAGTTGTGCAGAGAATTAAACTATCTATTTTTATTCCATCTAAATTCGATTCAATCTGAAATATATTTGAATATTTTTAATTTAACATTAATTTGATAAAGTAATTAATTTAAATTAATCCAAAAAATTTCGGATTGAGCAAGATTGCTTGAACTTTATACGTATTTATAAATTATTGTTATATATAAAATATAATAGATAAATATTTTAATTTTAAATTGATAAAGCTTTGAGACTCATTAAATTAATATAAAAATTAAAATTATATTTTATT
Organism: Elaeagnus macrophylla; assembly: GCA_029378325.1. NCBI lineage: Eukaryota > Viridiplantae > Streptophyta > Magnoliopsida > Rosales > Elaeagnaceae > Elaeagnus > Elaeagnus macrophylla. The sequence goes on along the minus strand of CM055652.1, from coordinate 10,855,290 downwards.
TTTAAATTAAAGAAGTAATTTAATGTAATTGTTATATATATAATATTTAAATATAATGTATTATAAAATAACAAATAGTATTTATTTATAATTTTTTTTATAGTAGTATGGTTATTAAATTGCATTAAATTTAAAATTTATCAATTTAAATTAAATTTAAATAAATTGTATATTTTTTAAATTAAATTTGAATAAATTATATATTTTTTAATCAATGGTGTATAAATTTCCCGATCTAATTTAATTCAAATAAATTAAATTAAATTTTTCGATTTATGCATACTAATAGAATTATTTGATCATCTCTCAATTGAAGTAGCAATCAGGCTTGAGGAGTTGAGGTTAAGGCGCAAAATTATACAAAATTAAATGGCATTTGGACATGATTTTTTTTAAAAAATTAAAAATTTAAATAAATTATATATTTGGGGGTTTTAAATTGGGGCAATGAAGTATAAATTTGCCGATCTAATTTAATTCAAATAAATCAAATCAAAATTTTCGATTTATGCGTACTAATAGAATTATTTGATCACCTCTCAATTGAAGTAGCAATCAGGCTTGAGGTTAAGGGCGTAAAATTATACAAAATTAAATGGCATTTGGACATGATATTTTTTAAAAAAAATTAACAAACAATACACTTACATATATAATTATATACGTTTGGGGGGGGGGGGGGGGGTGTTAATCCAGGCCTTTGCACTGTCTATGATAATAATAATGTTTATAACTACAAAAATAAAATCAATTATGTTAAGTTAATATTTTTTTATTAAAAAAGTTCACATTATTTTTTTATATTAAATATTATTTAATTAGACATCATTTAAATTAAACTTTTTTAAATATTATTATATATTATTTTTGTTATTATAAAATTTAGGGTATTATTTTTTTATTAATTTCTCTAACAATTTTTTTTTTAAAATATTTTTTCATGAGATTGACAATAAAACAAATTTTTTAATCTTAATAGACATATATTTAGAAGTTTGATATTTTGACCATAGAAATTTCTTTTACTACTAATTTTAAATATAAATATTTATTTTATCTTTATTAGTATATTTTAGTAAGTTAGGTCATTATTATTAAATAAAATAATTATTAATAAATTATTATTATTATTATTATTATTATTATTATTATTATTATTTATAAAAATAAATTATGAAAATATTGCCACTATTTTTTGTTTGTGATTTCTAAAGAAACCCGCCCTCCAATAATAAGGACAACCTTATATGATCAATGAAAAAACATGATGTATTATCGTTTACGCAGACTGCGATTTTTTTCCGCAAAAATTTAAAAGGACATGAATCTTAACACAATTTTATAACATAAAGCAATTACAAAAACTGATCGCTCTTTATGACTGTATACTGATCTTATTCTATTAGTCATTCGCTACAATTCTACAGTTTATCTCTGATTTTTATTTTTGGAAACAAAAGTATATCATCCAACAGCAAATCGATAACTTCCATCTCTATATTTTGAGAGCTTGAATTGGCTCGAAGCCATGTCGACGGTGGGCACAAACATAGAGCCTCTGGTTCATCATTGTCTCAGAGAGAACCCCAAGCACCGTCTCAGATCGAAGCTATGGAGCCCCTATTCCTTCAATTATTCTCCGAAGAAGCTCGCTTCTCATGGTCGCAGCTTCTACTGCAAAACCAAGTATCCAGGGGCTCTCGTTATCAGAGCTATTTCTAAATCCGCAGCTATGGTTGATACCTTTGAATCCACCGACCTCTTGTTTAAGGAGACTTTTCCTCTGGAACAAAAGCTGATGGTTTGAGTTTCCTTCTTAAATTTTCGTTATTTTTTTTACGAGGAACTCTAGCTCTTGGTTTTGTCAGTTCTCTTTGGATGGTGAGAAAGTATTGAAAAAGAGTAGGATTTGTGAATTTGAATTCGGCCTTTATATTCTTTTTGTTAGCATTCCTTGCGATCAACTCTGCTAATTTATATTTACTTTCTTTTTTTGTTCATATTTTACATGAGAAATACGAGTCTATAAATGTGAATGATTTTTGTTGCTTAATTTAGTTGATTGGTTCAACGTTCCGTGCTTTGGTGTGGGAATGGTTGATGATCTTCCCTTATGCTTTTTACCCCCTCCGTCGACGTTACCATTCCACCAGAATGTTGAGTTTGCATTTTCTTGAGCTTTTTTGAGTTGAAGTTTCCCTTCCACAGTCTAAAAGTTCAGGTCTCTGATTTTTTATATTTATAATTTATCAATTTGAAATGGTAGGTGAATGGAAAGGTCTTCATCAGATTAGATCATGGGAAGGATGAACGACATTGTCAGCTTACTGTTGGCTGTAATCTTCCTGGAAAATGGATTCTTCACTGGGGAGTCTCTTATATCAATGATGTTGGCAAGTAAGGTTTTTTCTGACGTTAGATGTAATGCATAGGCGTCGAGATAAAATAAAGAAAATGTAAACAAACAGTGACATTTTATGCACTCATCAATATTGGTCTTTGGTCATGATAATGTTGAATTATTTTATTTGGTTTATTTTGCTGTTGCACTTAAAATAATTGATTAATAAATACGTTCATTATTCTCTTGTAGTGAATGGGATCAACCTCCCAGAGGAATGAGACCCCCAGGATCAGTTCGCATTAAGGTATGCATTGGAATCTCTTCATTCACAGTGCTGCATTCGCATTGCTAGTATTGGCTGGCCATTTTATACTCGGGGTGGGGGTTTGATCTCCTCCCCAAAAGGGGTTCCGTTTAGCAAGTTATCAAACTGACACTCAGGTATCAAACTAGAGGAAACTGGTAATTGCATAGCTACTATGAATTTGCATACTTGTGTTATTTCAGGACTATGCCATAGAGACACCCTTGAAGAGATCATCATCTTCTGGAGGAGACTTTTTCCAAGAAGTGAAGATTTCAATAGACCCAAAGAGTGCTATTGCAGCCATACATTTTGTTCTAAAGGTTTTTGTTTTTCAACACTTAGCAACTGAGAATGTATAATCTTTATGTTAGAAATAGACACATAATTCTCTCTCGCTGGTGGGGGCTTTGGGATTGGTGGTGCAGGATGAAGAAACCGGTGCTTGCTATCAGCGTAGAGGCAGAGATTTTAAAGTGCCTCTTGTGAAATGCTTACAGGATGATGGAAACATAGTCAAAGAAAAGAGGAGTTTTGGTCTATGGTCAGGTTGAAAAATCAATGTTGTGATTTATTTGTGCTTGCTATTTGTAATTCATCTCATATAGGAATTATATACTGTGAAGTGGTTTACTTCTTTTTTTTCCCCAGAAAATATCAATCCTCTGAGGACTGGCCGAATAAAAAAAATGCTTTGATCTGGCCTGTTATTTTAGCGTTGGTTTCTTTTTTTCAGCTATAATTAAGATGCTACTTTTGATATGTGATCTATCATCTGTCATTTGTATGCATTCCATATACAATTTAATGGCCAATTTTTTTATCAATTAAAGAGCTTAAGCATAATAACTGCATGTTTTTATGGGTTAGGCTTGTGACTGTTATCTGCACTGTTTTTTAGGCGCTGTCTCATGATCCTTTTTCCATGTTAATTAAGCTCACAGACAATTTTTTGATTCTAAGTACTAGGTTCTTTGGGGCAGCTTTATAGCATTTTCGTCAAATCTGAAGACTCACATTCCAAATATCAGGATAAGACCAAAGAATTCAAAGACAACAAACAAGAAAAGAGAACTCTGGAAGGATTCTACGAGGAACTGCCTATTTCAAAAGAAGATATTATTAAAAATACAGTCACTGTTTCTGTTAAGAAAAGCCCTGAGACTGCTGAGTGTCTTCTGTATATAGAAACAGATCTACCAGCAGGTGTTGTTGTTCACTGGGGAGTGTGCAGAGATGGTACTAAAAGATGGGAAATTCCATCTGCACCTTACCCTCCAAATACTGTTGTATTCAAGGACAAGGCTTTGCGGACTGCATTACAGGTACTTGCTTAGAGTATTGTTTATTTTTGCTGGATGGTATATGCCTTCTCTTTTGTGTGAATTATTGAAAGCTCCATTTTTGGATTAAATTTTTCCGTATAAGGATGTTGGAAGCAGAGCTGCTATAGATTGTTCCTATCAAATTCCACTGCTATGATATATCAATTATGCTGACATTGGTACTATTATATCAATATAAATTTGATAGTCAATCATACAGAGCAAAGTTCCTTTTTGTTCTTTACATGAGCTGAATACTTAGTCTATTTGTAGCAGAGATGATTTTTAGTTAAATTGTGCCTAATGGAATAGTGTCTCATTTGCTGTAACATATAATGACTTAGGAGAGCAACATTGGGCCATCTAAATCTAATGAATGCTTATTATTTTGTGTTTGTTTTTATCTCCATTTCCTTCAGCACTATTATCATCTATTTGCTGATCTTGAGCCCTGGTCATGCCATTTGTGAGTGCTGATCCTATGGGGTATGCTTGAATTTTGTATGTTGGAGTATGGTTTCACATACGATGGGCTTTTAGGTTTGTATACTTGAAGATGCTCTGATGAAAGTAATTTTAATTGAACTTGATTCAACATGATGCTTACTTGTTCTCGCTCCATAGAGTTATATAGCCTTGTGGATTTTATGGGGCTGAATAAAATGCACAAGGCTTTGCACCATTTCTTAGACTTGGATCACCTTTTATGTCTTCTTCTTCTTCATAGTAGTTATTGTTTGTTGGGGATGTAGTCTGAAGAGTTCTCTTTTAAGCTGATTAAGATTGAATCACTTTCTAGATTTAATTTTGGGTTCACTTGTTCATCCTGCTTGCAGCCAAAAGAAGATGGAAATGGATGCTGGGGATTGTTTTCATTAGAAGAAGGACTAAAGTCATTTCTTTTTGTCCTCAAACTAAACGAAAGTACTTGGCTGAAATGCATGGGAAATGACTTCTGCATCCCCCTTTCAAGCTCAAGTATCTCCAATGCTTCTCTCAGACTGGACCAATCAGAGGGCTCACCCGCAAATGAAGAAATCTCTCTTAGTTCATATACAAGTAAAATAATCAATGAAATAAGGAACTTGGTTACTGACATATCCTCTGAGAAGAATCGGAAGACAAAATCAAAAGAAGCTCAAGAAAACGTTTTGCAAGAAATTGAAAAGTTGGCAGCTGAAGCCTACATTATCTTTAGAAGCTCCATTCCAACTTTCTCGGAGGAAGCTGTTTCAGTGTCCAAAGAACCAAAACGTCCTGCCAAAGTATCCTCTGGGACGGGCAGTGGTTTCGAAATACTGTGCCAAGGGTTTAATTGGGAATCTCATAAATCTGGAAGATGGTACATGGAACTCAACGAAAGAGCTGAAGAATTATCTTCTCTTGGTGTCACTGTAATTTGGTTACCACCACCTACAGAATCCGTGTCACCTGAAGGATACATGCCAAAAGATTTATACAATCTTAACTCCAGGTACCATATGATGATAAGTACGAGCACATATTATTTTCATGATCTCATAACAATTCTTTTAAAATTTAAAAAGTGTAGTCTAGAACTAATTATTGGTATCATATACATGAGTCTGTGAGCATCAGGGTTTCAAGTCTATGTATTGTGCATGCCAATTATTCTGTGGCTTGAGCAGATACAGGCATTTCATCTTCTCCAATTATTTTTGTTAGTGAGAAAAGGAGTATGGACAATTCTATGGTGACGTTTTTTTGAATGTTATTCATTTTTCGTTTACCGTACACATGTCAGATATGGAAATATTGAAGAGCTCAAGGACATTGTGAAGAAATTCCATGATGTTGGTATTAAAGTACTTGGAGATGTTGTTTTAAATCACCGGTGTGCACACTATCAGAATCAAAATGGTGTTTGGAACATATTTGGTGGTCGTTTGAACTGGGATGACTGTGCAGTTGTTGCAGATGACCCACATTTTCAGGTATCCAGTTCTATGTTCCGGACTTCTAAAACAAACTCCTGTTAGAGTTAGTGTTGATTTAAGAAGATGGTGCGTAATGCATGTTGATCATTTTATGCAGAACATGTAAAATCCTAGAAGCTCACGTTACTCTCTTAAACAATTTTTTGGCCTATATGGTATCACTATCCTGGAGAAGTAGATTGCAAGATTAAAATGTAATGGTTACTTGCTTTTGCTTATGGCTTTATGCAGGGTAGGGGAAACAAAAGTAGTGGAGACTGTTTTCATGCTGCTCCAAACATTGATCATTCACAGGATTTTGTAAGGAGGGATATCAAGGAATGGTTGTGCTGGCTAAGGTTAATTGTCTAGATATACTCTCTGGGAGTTAACATATTTTTATGCATCTGTACATTTAAATATCTTATATGCAGCAGCATTGCATATCTCAATTCTTGATTATTACTGACTACCGAGTATGGCGTACTCCAGCTAGATCTTTTGTCTTGTCCATCCTCATGACAAAACATGTCTACTGGTTTAACTTGAGTTACTGAATCATGTATAAAAGGGAATTGATATTAGACGAAGTTAACTTCAAGCATTTTCCTGAGGTCACTTCGAAGTAGTCGTATAATTTGTTTACTGTCTCATTCAAGAGAAGTCCAAAACTGGTATCTTTTAATTGGACTTTAATTATCCGGTTTCAGAATTCATTTGGATATAGCTTCGGTGTAATCTACTTTCCATATAGGCTCTGAATTCTGATGTTCCAGTTTAAGAAGCCATGTTTTTTTGTTCTATTGTTACACATTTCCTTTTTTACTGTGTACTTATGTTTTTTTCAGTGTATGTTCAATTTGATCTGTATTTTGTATTAATGAATAACCTGTGCAGGAAAGAAATAGGATATGATGGATGGAGGCTTGATTTTGTGAGAGGATTTTGTGGCTTTTATGTCAAGGATTATATTGATGCTAGCGAACCCTACTTTGCCGTGGGTGAGTATTGGGATTCACTTAGTTACACATATGGTGAGATGGATCACAATCAAGATGCACATAGGCAGAGAATTATTGACTGGATTAATGCTACTACTGGAACTGCTGGTGCATTTGATGTCACAACAAAAGGGATTCTTCATTCGGTGAGAATCATCTAGATGGTTCTTTTAGTGCAACAGTGATTTTAGGTGTCGTTGATATGTGTTTTTTGTTACTATTTTTATGAAGGATATGCATGTGTCATGCAGTATATATATGACACAAACTTATTAGGCTAAAGTACAAATTTGGTCTTTCACCTTTTCACCTAAAAACTTATATTGTCCAAAGCCTTTTCAAATCCAACCATTCTAATTCAAAAAAAAAAAATAATTGGACCAATTTTGTCCACACTAGATTGGTCAAAGCTAGGTCAAATTTGAAGGAAAAAAATTATGGACTAATTTGGTGAAATGATTTTTTTTTTTTGTGTGTGTGTGTGTGTGACTAAATTGGTCATGTTGAGCATGTTGAGTTGCTGATGAGTCCAAATTGAATCGTCGAGGAAGTAGTATGCACTTCTAGATGGGTAGTGGAGAGACCTCTAGAAACATTATGAACGTAGAAAATACTTGTAATATAATTTTCACTTTTTATCAAAGTTTGTTTTGTTCTAAATAACACTTCACTCAATACATTCAATTCTTCACTAAATGCATTTTGCATATTTGTTTTCATTTTTCTTTATGTACAGAGACTACCACATTCCACAACCCTCAAAATATTGACCATTAAGAATTTTTAGTTACTTTTCTAAGAAATTAAAAGGTTTAGGACTAAGTATGTTAAACATGATATAGGTGAAGGACTAAATCAAAACTTTGACCTATATATTAATTTCAAGTAACTGGGTCACGCTACTTCATGCTAGAGTTCTGCCTTGTGTTTCAAAATAAGTTGGACAAAAAAATTGACATTATTTGCACATTCATAAAATGAGCACTAGAATTGTGATGCCTGAACTCTTTGCATTTTCCTATGAAGCTGCTGAAGCACGATTCAATGTTAATGAATTTATCATGAAGAAGCTCATAATTCCTGATGAAGTTAATTTATCTTTGGACTTTAGCCATTGTATATAAACATATATCTATTTGTCATATGATTGTGAGATGAAAGGCATTGTATTTATAGAGGACATATTTCATTTAGGTACTGGAAAGATGTGAGTATTGGCGATTATCTGACCAGAAGGGGAAGCCTCCTGGGGTTGTTGGATGGTGGCCATCTCGTGCTGTTACTTTCATAGAGAATCATGACACTGGTTCTACACAGGTTGTTGGACTTATTTCATTTGGAATCCTCCATTTCTTGAATTTAGATATTTGAAAAGAACATTGAACTTCATGGAAATCAAGGTACTTACTGAGTACTACCTGCTAAAATTGAATGACTCAACCGAAGACATCTTTCACCGTGACTTGGTTCTCATATTTCCTCATTTTTTGAATTTTATAAACTTAGCAAGGCCTATTATGGTTTTGTTTTGGCCAATAAAATTATATCAACTCATTTGTGATGAGTACAAATTTGTGATAGATAACATTTTCCAAACGTTTCTCTGCCAATATTTCTGCTTTTCTGCCTCCCTACATGCTACAGTTGCCTGTTCACAGAAAATGGAGAACCCATTCACTGTCCAAACATGTCTTTCAATTCTGCTACTTGATTTGATATTTTTGTCTGACATGCATTTCTTTGACTTGCTGTTCGTTGAAGGGTCATTGGAGGTTTCCAGGCGGTAAAGAAATGCAAGGATATGCTTACATTCTGACTCATCCAGGAACACCAACGGTGTTTTATGACCATATTTTCTCTCACTATCACTCTGAAATTGCAGCTTTAATCTCTCTGAGAAGCCGGAAAAAACTCCATTGTCGGAGTAGGGTAAGTTTGAATTCACGTTCTTCCTTTGTCCTTGTTTAGGGTGTAAGCATAATTCAATTTCAGATGCTTGGTATTAATATTATGGAACCCTTTGTTATAAATAAGTGATTCTTTTTGGACTAGTTTGGAGTGTCCATTTTGGTTATGTATCCAAGACGCTAATTTCCACAATCTCTATAAATTTCCATTGTCAAATACCCACAAGGCCATACCCACACCTTGTCATATCCATATCGTGTCCATATACTTAACAAATATGAAGAAGTCCAAGTAACTGAGAATGCACGTTTATAGTTGGAATCCTTCATCTTTTCTATGATGAGCATCATTAAGTAGATTTCTTTTTCATTCATAAATTTTGGACATCCATTTTGAAATTAGGGAGAGGAAATATAAGAAAGATTTAGGCGAAGCAGTCAATATAGTAAGATTGTTAGTCTGGGAAGAGAAGAAAACCAAGATTACAAGGCAGGTTTTTGTTTTTGGTACTCAGATTCATGATTTCGGTGACCTCAACATAATGTTTTATTTCTTATTTTTTGCATGAAAACTGGAAATAAAAGTGAAACATTTGCACCCTAATTACCCCTGTTACTTCTTACTCATGGATTCTCATATCTTCTAGTCATGAGCTTAGGTTTGTGCCACTTTTCTAAAGGAAAATGCTTGGGAACACAACTTTTAAAGTCATCTTCCTGTGATGACTACATCCTAACCTGATTTTCATATTTATTTTAATTTTTTTCTCTCTCCGAATGGATATGATAGCATTACTATTTTCTGAATGAAGTTGGTGGATATCTTGAAACAAAACATTGACATTATTGTGATTTGTAATCCAGGTTGAAATTACAAAGGCAGAAAGAGGTCTCTATGCTGCCATCATTGATGAAAAAGTTGCGATGAAGATTGGACCAGGTTCCTATGAGCCACCTAGTGGACCCCAGAAATGGTCTGTAGCCACTGAAGGGAGAGACTACAAGGTCTGGGAAGCATCTAAATTTTTATGAACGGTGAACCAACGGGTCAGTAAATTTTTATTATGGGAAGTCTGAGCAAGGAAGCTCTCATATTCTCTATAGAAAGCAAATTGAAGGATACCATAGCAGTAGAGTTATAGCTTATTTGCTTCTGATGGTAATGGCGGTTAAGAACTTCACATAGAAGTTGCTTCTACCAGGCATTTCCTGATATTCGAGGCTAGTAATAATAGAAGCTTGAGCAGTGGCTTCTTGGGCTGTTGAGTCATTGCAAATCAGCTTGGACAGTTGTGAGATTAATTATGGTAATCGGTTAAGGAAGGTCCCCTAGGTGTATATGCTGACTCCTTTGATATCGCTTTCACTGTAAAATTTGTAAAAGCAATCCCTAGTAAAAGTTGTTTATATATATTGGTTCTCATTCGTCTTTTGACTGTGTCTCATTCTTCAGTAGCTTCCTTTTGCTTGCAGGTGAAGTGAGACCAAATGTAGAAACTACATTGGCACGTATTTAAAAAATATAGGTTTTGAATATATGATTTAGAAAAAAAAAAGTCATTGCTATTGCAAGGGCTAAAATCATTAATGGTAGAGCAAATTTAAATTTTAGCTTATAACATTCGAGTTTTTGGCAAAAACATCATCCTAAAACAAATCATAGCTCTGTCACACAAGGAAAAAAAAAAGATTTATTTCACGAACACTACGCTATGTGCAAAAGGGGATCTATATCTGAAATTATTTTACTCCTTAATTTTCATAAATTTGTGGGATTTTTTTATAAATATAATAGAGTGCCTTTCTTGATTTCATAGTGTTTTTTTTTTTTTTTTGCCTCATTTTCATATTGTATATATATATTACATAACTTGGTTATAACATGGATGTTAGATTTCAAAAACTTACAAAACTCGACACAAATCATGAACTTTAATTTGTAAATCTGATGCATACATAACAAGTTTTCCTCTGGCAGATTTCATTTAAAGGTATAATTATTGCTCTTATCATCTATACATATTCAAATGAACACAGCAAAGTTATTTTTTTGAAAATGTCTTACTCCGTGGGGAATATCATGTAAATCAATGTCGTAGAATGTCCAAAATTCCTAGCAACATTCAGTCACTCCAAGGCAACATTGAGAGATTTAATTTGAAAAATCAAACATGAAAAGAAAATTTGATATTTATATGATCTGATTCAATTACATATAATTAGTTCAATAACATACTTTAAATAGAATAGAAATTATAAAATAAATAAATAAATAAATAATTTGAAATATGAAAACTTCAAATAAGTTTAATTTTTTTTTTTTTTATGTTTATGTTTACTAAATTTAAGATGAAAATTCAACACAATCAGGTTTTATAGGTATTATTTATGTAAGAATTAATAACGGTTAGAAGGAAATGGAACAGCACTCATCACGGCCTATTAATCTCTGACCACAAAGTGACCTCTAAAACTCTTTTCTTCATTCCTTATATAAAGAAGGTCGGGCTTCAAACACAACAATATTCCCCATAAAATAAAAACAGGCCTTAATTAGCCTGCATAATCCTGAGTTCAACCTGTTGGATCTTGGGGTTGGCATGGTCCTGCTTGGCCTGAATGCAATTAGCCTTAGACCTTGACCTTCACCAACAGCTCCGCTTGTTTGGGGGCCAAAAAAAATTAACTACAAAAAACTTGTAACCAAAAACTAAAACTTGACAAAGAGCAACAATGGTAGCCATTAACACAATGCACTACTTTGTGTTGATTTTCTTTTCATTTGTTGTAATTCATGTTCAAGCTGATGAGGGAAGTGATAACACCAATATCGACCCTTATTGGCAAGCCAGAGCTAAGGAAGCCGAAATCCAAAATAAACAAGCGTATAAACCAAATCCTGAGTCAGTTACTGATGAGTTTAATGCCAATGTTGGCGAGTAAGTTTAATCTGAAAATATAACACAATTTTTTACACACTCTTATTTCAACGATTAACTAGCTTTATATGTATATATGCAGGGCTCTAGAAGATTATAGAAACAGCACAAGAAGGAATTTGAAGGATATGAAAAAGAACTACAAGGGTCCATGCGATGCGAGGAATCCAATTGACAGATGCTGGAGGTGTGATCCAGACTGGATTAACAATCGCAAGAGATTAGCTGATTGTGCATTGGGATTCGCAAACGGAACCACAGGAGGTAAGGAAGGAAAATTCTATGTGGTCAACGACGCCTCTGACGAGGATCTTGAAGACCCAAAGCCAGGGACTCTACGTCATGCAGTGACTCGAAATGAGCCTTTGTGGATCATCTTTGACCGTAGCATGATCATTAGGCTCCAACAAGAGTTAATGATGACTGGAGACAAGACCATTGATGGTAGAGGCTTCAATGTTCATATTGCTTATGGTGCTGGAATTACTATAAACTTTATTAAAAATGTCATCATCCACAATTTGCACATTCATGATATTATACCAACACCTGGTGGTAATATTAGAGATAAAGCAGATCACGTTGATATCAGAACTAAGAGTGATGGTGATGGTATAAACGTCTTTGGATCCTCCATGATTTGGATGGATCACCTTTCCATGTACAATTGTTACGATGGTCTCATTGACGTCATTTTTGCCTCCACAGCTATCACCATCTCTAATTGTCATTTCACTAATCACAATGAGGTACCTAATCTAACTTGTAGTACTTATGTTAAAAGTCGCTTTCAGACAAAATGCATGTGCTTAATTTCTATTAAGTCTTCAAAGTTGTTAAACAATTTAAGCGTTAGGAGAAAATCAGCATTGTTTTTATATATCTACAATAATTAGAGTTGTTGGCCTCTGATACCGTGTTAAAAGTTGTTGGTAACACATTTTATACTGTCAGTACATATCACTTTTGAGGAGTCCTAAAGCATAAACAAGTAATGGACATGTTTTGTGAAGCATTTTTCCATGGTCTAAAAGCATAAACAAAAATGTACTAACTATTTATATATATATATAAAATGATTTCTTAACATACATAGGATATTTCAGGCAATGTTGTTAGGGGCAACTGACAAATTTACAGATGATAAAATTATGCAAGTAACGGTTGCCTTCAACCGCTTTGGTAAAGGATTAGTTCAAAGATTGCCAAGGTGCAGATTTGGATTTTTCCACATTGTGAACAACGACTTCACTAGTTGGGAGATGTATGCCATTGGAGGTAGTAGTAATCCCACTATTCTCAGTCAGGGTAACAGGTACTCGGCTCCTAGAAATATTGCATCTAAAGAGGTAATTAATTAATCATAATCACTAATTGTTAATTATTTTTAAATTTTTTGATTTTAAAAATTAATGAATTTGTTGATGAAGGTGACCAAGAGAGAACATGCTACTGAGGAAGAGTGGATGAAGTGGCAATGGAGATCAGAAGGAGATGTGTTTTTAAATGGAGCATTCTTCAAAGAATCAGGACCAGACCTAAAAGAACAGCCAGTAGTTAAAGAGGGTATCATCAAGTACCAACCAGGTCAATTTGCTCCACAACTCGTACGATTCGCAGGCACACTTCACTGCCAAGTTGGAAAACCTTGTTAGTTCGTTAGAGATCGATCGACTTTAGCAAACTAAGAAACAGAGTAAACAAATTAAGTCTCAAATACTTAATTAATTGGTTGAAGCTTCGTCAGCTCAACATTCGCGCGTGGTGGTGTGATCATGCAAATTTAATTTCTTGCTATTTTGTTGTTGTTACTTATTTTTTAATTCTTTTATTTTTCATTTGTTTCGCTTCTTCATGGTAAAGAGAAGAGACCATATACCCATGGAAGCTAGCTATAGGGGAAGAGATCATTAAAAGATAGGAAATATTACCATGAACAAGTTGAGAATTCATCAATTAATGAAAATTATAATTTTTTATTATTATTTAGCTAATTAATGAAAATTATAATTTGTTTTTTATTTTTATTATTTAGCTACTATATCAGGTTTTTTTTTTTTTTTTTTCATTTTCTCTATCATTTCCGTTTTTAAAGTTATATTAAGGCACAAATTCACGCATTGCATTTTTATTATCCAGTAATATTTATATGGTTTTAACATGTTATTTAAAATAAAAGATACAAGTCTTATATCAAATAAAAAAAAAATTAGTATATAATTATACGAATACTCAAAATAAAGTGATATATATTGTACAAATAATTGATGATACTTACATTCTTATTTTAATTGTCTATTTAAAAAATAATAAATTATAGATTAAATTTTTCTGTTCCACTTATAATATATTGTTAACTAATAATATTTAAACATATAAATAATTCTATATTTTATTTATTATTATTGTGATTATTATTACATGTATATTTTAGTTATTTTTATAATGTGTTAATTTATAATTGGTAGATGAATAATTATATGATATAAAACAATGAATACATAACTCATTATATCTAGAATATAAAAATAAATGTCAGTTTTCTTGTGATAAAGATGATGTCCTATATATCATCTTGAAAATCAATTCTAATCTTTTTCTTATAGTTTAAAATATTTAGTGAGTATGATTTTAAAAATAGATTGTATCGATTAAAAAAAAAGGTTAACATATAGTATTTGTGGGTTTTAAGATTATGCAGGTAAGATGTCAAAAAAATTTCAAACTAAAATAAAATAAAAAACCAAAAAAAGGGAGAAAAAAAAAAAGAATAAGAAAAATATAAAAGAAAAAAATTAAAGGAAAAGGGAAAAAAAGAAGCAAAAGAATAAAATAATGACTATAAATAAATCACTTTTAATATATAAATATATTAAACCTTTGCTTCCTTGTGAAAATATTGAGTATTGTTCATTGTTTAATTCTCGTACTCATAATTGCGAGGAAAAATTTTGGGATTTTGTCTAAAATGGGCAAATCCCATAAGATAGTTTAGAAATAGGCTGATTTGGTTTAAACTTTAGAAATGGGCAAATTGAAATTGGCTCTTCCAGTTGCCGGTTCCACCCCTTATTTCCCACCAAAGTTTTATTACTTCTTCTCTCTCCTTCTCTACGCACTCTCCCTTCCCCCAAAGTTTTCTTACTTCCTCTCTCTCCTTCTCTACGCACTCTCCCCTCCATTTTTTCATCTCATCCTTACAAACTTTGAAATTTGAGGTTAGTGATATTAAATATTTTGGTTGGGTAGAAATTTCTCAGTTTTAAATAGCATGTAAATGGTGAAATTTGCCGCGGCATTTGTACCAACAATTTTTGCAGTTTATCGTTTTGGGTCAATGTTTTTTTTTGAAAATTTGCCAACCATTTGGGTGATTGGTTGGTTGGAAAGTGATTTGGGTGTTATTTTGCCGTTTAATTTGTTGTATGAATCTGCCATTTTCAGTGTTCAATTTGAACTAATGTATTTCGCGTGTTATCCCCCATTTTTAATCTGCTATTTTCTTTCCCTTTTGTCTTGGGTTTATCCGTTAGCTCGTTGAGTAAATCTCTGGTATACCTTAGATATACCTAGATATACCTTAGATATACCTAGATATACCTTAGATATAACTAGATATACCTAGGTATATCTAAGGTATATCTCGATATACCTAGGTATATCTTAGGTATATCTGTGGTATATCTCGATATACCTAGGTATATCTCTGGTATATCTCTGGTATATCTCTGGTATATCTCGATATACCTAGGTATATCTCTGGTATATCTCGATATACCTAGGTATATCTTAGGTATATCGAGATATACCTAGGTATATCTTAGGTATATCTCGATATACCTAGGTATATCGATGGTATATCTCTGGTATATCGAGATATACCTAGGTATATCTAAGGTATATTGCGGTATATAATTTCATATATCAATTTAATTAAATGTAATTTTGAATTAATATTGGTTAATTATTTGAAAACATTTTACAGAATG
Organism: Elaeagnus macrophylla; assembly: GCA_029378325.1. Taxonomy (NCBI): domain Eukaryota; kingdom Viridiplantae; phylum Streptophyta; class Magnoliopsida; order Rosales; family Elaeagnaceae; genus Elaeagnus; species Elaeagnus macrophylla. Next base: position 10,839,544 of record CM055652.1, on the reverse strand, counting down.
GATTGGCTTAGTATTCTAATAATTCATAATGGTAAGTGGTTATTGAAAGATGATAAAGAAATATATCGAGGAGGTGAAGGTTGGGTGATGAAGATTAAAAAGGGATATAAGTATAATGAACTTAAAGAAAAGTTGTTTATGAAGTTGAAAATAGATAAGTTAAAGTATGAAATTTCAGTAAGATACTTCTATAAGAATGATTTGACATTACCTACTGTTTTAATTGGCGATGATGAAGATTTGGATGAGTTTTTTGACCTTCATGTTCAAGACAATCAAAGAAAGGCTGTTCTATATGTAACAAAAAATGAGATAAGATCAGTAGGTACAAGTCATTCCATTTGCCGTGAAGAACTTGTTAATACTATAGGGCGTCATGTAAATGACTTGAGCGATACACATCCGCAGGAAGGAACTCAAAATCCCATAAGAAATTGCGATAATATACCTTATGGTATTGGTGATGATTTAGATAACTATTTAGATATACCGCATATGGGTGATGATGAGTTTGTTGATATGAATAGAGAGTGTCAATTAGAAGGTGTTACTGTCAACGAAAACATTGATAATGACATGGGCGGAATTGGTACTTTACAAGGCAATCATAATGAAATGACATCAGATGAACAAGAAAGACTGATTTTAAGAGATGAATTGTTAAATGGTTTAACTGAGTCTGAAGGACGAAATGTTGTTGTGGGCAATAATGAAATACATTTTGGTCCATCAAGTACAGCCACAGAGATTATTTCTAATGGTAACGTTTTCTCTTCTATGGCACATGTTGAGGTTGATTTGAAAGTTGATCAAGTGTTTGACAGTAAGATAGATTTCACCACACATGTCGGCCTTTATGCCATAAGAAATAGATTTGAGACAAGGACACTGACAAGTAGGAAAGACCGTGTCATGATAAGTTGCATTCAATGTAGTTGTATTTGGAAGATTAGATGTAATCGGATCAAGGGCTCAGATAGGTTCAAGGTAAAGCATTTTCAATCAGAACATACTTGTGATCCTAACCATTACATGAGGAAGAATAGGACTGCGACCTCAAGAGTCATAGGTAATGCCATAAAAATGAAGTTGGTGCGACCCGGAAGAATTTATAAGCCGAAAGATATTATTGATGATTGTCAGAATGAGTTTGGGATTGAAATTGGTTACACCACAGCATACAGGTCTAAAGAGAAGGCTCTGAGGTTGCTACGTGGAAGTGAAGAGGAATCTTTCCTCAAGCTTCCTTCCTTATGTCACGTCCTGAAGGAAAGGAATCCCGATAGCGTCACACATATTGAAGTTGACCAATTATCCGGAAGATTTAAGTATTTCTTCATGGCATTAGGTCCATGTATCAGAGGATTCTTATCTTGTATAAGACATGTAATTACAGTTGATGGTGCATTCTTATCAGGTAGGTTTGCTGGGACATTATTCGTTGCAAATGCTTCTGATGGAAATAACAACATATATCCACTGGCCATTGGGGTTGGAGATTCTGAGAATAATGAAGCTTGGGAATGGTTTTTGCTAAAAGTATCAGAATTAGTCGGGCACATTGACGACCTTGTAATTGTTTCTGATAGGCACCAAAGTATTATTCAAGCTGTTCCGAAAGCATTACCCAATGCATTGCATGGTTATTGTGCATTTCACATGGAGATGAATTTAAACCACAAGTTTAAGAATCCAGATATTACACCTTTGTTTAGATGTTGCTCAAGGGCATATACAAAGCGTGAATTTGACAAGTACATGGGGGATTTGAGATTGATCGATCCTGAGATAGAAAAGTACTTATTTGAAGCAGGCATTGAGAAGTGGTCAAGATATCATTTCCCAGGTATGAGATACGGTATAATGACTACAAATAGTTCAGAATCCTTTAATAATGTCATGAAATCTGCTCGTGAATTACCCATAACCATGCTTGCTGAGTACTACCGTAGCAAGATACAAGCTTGGTTTGTCGAACGTAGGGAAGTTGGGATGAAATGGGGAACTCGCCATCTAACCGATGTGGTGGAATCAATTGTACGTGCAAATCACAATAAGTCCACAAGGTACAGGGTTTTTAGAATTAATGCACATGTCTTCCAGGTATGCCATTCGTACAACTATCTGATTGTTATTATATGTTTATATATTTTTATTTATTGTCTAATGTAACAAGTTTATTGTTACCAAAATCAGGTTGTACATGGTGACACTAGTCACGATGTTGATCTACTGAACAGAAGTTGTAGTTGCAGGGAGTTTGATATTCACAAGATCCCCTGTTGTCATGCCATTGCAGCGGCCCGTTTTCAAAATGTTGATGTTCATACACTTGTGGACAAATTATATACAGTAGATTGTTACATCATTGCATATGCAGAGTCCATTTTTCCGGCTACTGATACTGGTGAATGGGACATTCCACCAGAGATCATAGATTTAGTTGAACTTCCTCCCAACACGAAGAAAAAATGTGGGCGACCGCGAAAGCGACGCATACGTTCACGCGGGGAAGTAATAAAAAAGGTCATACTATGCAGTAGGTGTGGAAATAGTGGTCATAATATGAGGACTTGTAATGTATTCCGTCAGATGATTGTAGAACCTTCCCTACCTTCTGTATGATAAACATTTGTTGTTAAATTGACGGTTGGCACCATGTCATCCTTAAGAGTTTAATGTATTATTTATGTATTTTTCGATTTGTATTAATTAATTATAAATGCAAATATGGTTAATTCATAAAAGGTCATACTAGAGATGTATCCACATATCTTTTAATGCTTTTTACTTTTAATTTGGACTTTCATGTTTACCATATACACTCCCAGATATTTGCACTTAACTACACATATGACTTAGCATACATATCAAAATCATTATTTGTAGGGTAGGGTTACCTACATATATGTAGGTATATGTTGACTAAAATAATCAAAAATATCGAGGTATACCAAGAGATATTCCTTAGATATACCTAGGTATAACTAGATATACCTACGTATATCGAGATATATCTATGTATAACTATATATACCTAGGTATATCTTAGGTATACCTAGGTTTACCTTATATATACCTAGGTATATCTCGATATACGTTAGATATACCTAGGTATACCTTAGATATACCTAGGTTTACCTTAGATATACCTAGATATACCTTAGATATATCTCGATATACCTAGATTTACCTTAGATATACCTAGGTATATCTCGATATACCTAGATATACCTTAGATATAATCAAAAATATCGAGATATACCTAGATATACCTTAGATATACCTAGGTATATCGAGATATACCTACTTATACCTTAGATATACCTAGGTATATCTCGATATACCTAGATATACCTTAGATATAATAAAAAATATCGAGATATACCTAGATATACCTTAGATATACCTAGGTATATCGAGATATACCTACTTATACCTTAGATATACCTAGGTATATCTCGATATACCTAGATATACCTTAGATATAATAAAAAATATCGAGATATACCTAGATATACCTTAGATATACCTAGGTATATGGAGATATACCTAGTTATACCTTAGATATACCTAGGTTTACCTTAGATATACCTAGATATACCTTAGATATACCTAGGTATATCGAGATATACCTTAGATATATGTAGGTATATCGAGATATACCTTAGATATACCTCGATATATTGTGTTGAAATTCCAAAATCAAACAGAACCAAACTCGCCGCAGCATAATCAAAGTCCCGCCGCGGCACGAATTTTATGTTGAAATTCCAAAACCTAACACAACTAATTTTGCCGCGGCACAATTAAAGTCACGCCGCGGCGCCCATTATTGTGGTGAAATTCCAAAATCAAACAGAACCAATTTCGCCGCGGCACAATTAAAGTCCCACCGCGGCGCCCAATATTGTGTTGAAATTCCAAATTCAAACAGAACCTAACTGGCCGCGGCATAATAAAAGTCCTGCCGCGGCGACAATTATTGTGTTGAAATTACAAAATCAAACAGAACCTAACTGGCCGCGGTATAATAAAAGTCCTGCCGCGGCGAGAATTATTGTGTTGAAATTCCAAAATCAAACAGAAGCTTATTGGCCGCGGCACAATGAAAGTCCCGCCGCGGCAGGCTTTATTGTGTTCAAATTGCAAAATCAAACAGAACCAATTTCGCCGCAGCACAATTAAAGTTCCGCCGCGGCGCGTATAAAACATAGCAAATATGTGATATATCTAAGGTATATCTAGGTATATCTAAGGTATATCTCGATATACCTAGGTATATCTAAGGTATATCTCGATATACCTAGGTATATCTCGATATACCTAGGTATATCTAAGGTATATCTCGATATACCTAGGTATATCTAAGGTATATCTCGATATACCTAGGTATATCTAAGGTATATCTCGATATACCTAGGTATATCTAAGGTATATCTAGGTATATCTAAGGTATACCTTAGATATACCTAGGTATATCTAGATATACCTTAGATATACCTAGATATACCTTAGATATACCTAGATATACCTTAGATATACCTTATAATCTAGATATTTTATATGTGGTTTACGCGCCGCGGCGGGATTTTTATTGTGTCGCGGCGAGACTCGTTCTGTTTGAATTTAGTAATTTAACAATTATACGCGCCGCGGCGGGAATTTTAAAGTGCCGCGGCTAGATTGGTTCTGTTCGAAATATGAATTTGAACACAATATTACACGCCGCGGCGAGACTTTTATGTGCCGCGGCGAGACTCGTTCTGTTTGATTTGAAATATATTTCGGTTTTTTCAATAAAAACCCCCACTTCCCCCACTTTTCCCAAACTGTCTCACGTTTTCCCTCTATACCTAGATCATAAAGGGCTCTCATTATTCTCTCCATTTCTCCATAACTAGGTAAAAATCAAAACTTCATCCCATATTCTTCCATAAATTACTCTTCTTTCAGTCAAGAAACGAAAACCACCGAATGATGTGCTGATATACATCAAATTTCGGTTAGAACCTCTTCATTTTCAGGAACAATAATATTGGGTTTTTCATCTGTGGGGGATTTTTCTTCAAGCTTTGTATTTCAATTAAATTGAGGTAAAGTTATTTACAAATTATCTGATTTAAGTGGAATTACCCTATTGTATAGGGGACGTTATTGGGTATACCTAGATATATTTATTTGGATACCCTAATATTTTTGTTTAATGATGGTTTTTTTTAATATTTTTGTCATTAGTTAACCTGACCAATATTATTGTTCTATTGTAAGATGGCTCCTAAACGAAAGACGGGTGACAGTATTCGGTCCAAAGGAAAAGGTAAAGTTGTTGAGGAACGAAATTATAATACCTCTCGTTTTGTTAGTAGAGAGGCAGAAGAGCGGTACGATTGTGCCGCCGCAAGGAATAAATCTTTTGTTAATGAGAGGGGATTAGACTTTGGACAAGTCGGAGTGATGGGAATTTTAGATAAGGTTGAGGCGTTAGGGTGGAGAAAATTTGTACAAGCCCCAGAAGCAGGTGTGAGTTCATTGGTCAGGGAATTTTATGCGAATTTTCCAGATGCTCGCCAGGGATTGGTATGGGTAAGGGGTGTTAAAGTTCCATTCAATAGGACGGTTATTAATGCATACTATGGTTTGAGAGATATTGAGGATAGCGGTTATGAAGCCTATATAAAACAGCTAGATTACGATGAGATTATAAATTACCTAACGGATGGTTATGCGGAATGGGAATATAAGGGAGACATGGTCAACATCTTTCAAGCTAAACACCTTAGAACCCACTCCCGTATCTGGCAGTATTTTGTCTGTTCTAGATTAATGCCAACCCGGCATTATAGTACTGTTGATAGGGAGCGGGCAATCGTACAGTATGCGATAGAGACGAAGCGAAGTATCGATGTTGGGTTGGTTATATATCAACGGGTTGTTTACTCATCTATGCATCACAACGTAAGCTACTTCTTCCCCCAACTAATCACGGCCCTTTGTGTGAAACATGGAGTACGGTACGACAAGGGTGAGGTACTACTACAACCAGGTGAAACTCTGACGTTCCAATACATGCAACACTTAACTAGTGGCACAAAAGCAGGACAAGGTAGTAGGAAGGCTGATGGCTCCTCTTCCAGTAACGCTACAACGAAAGAAAGATTGATGAACTTGGAAATGAAGGTTAATAAAACGTTAGAGTACCAAGTTCTACTCCACCGAATGATGAGCTTTCAATTGAGACAACAAGGAATAGACTTGAATCAGTTCGGCCCAATCCCGCAGTATAAGGGTGAGGACTTCGTTTATGAACCTACGGCGAACGAACCCCAGGATGATAACGAGCAAAATGATGATATGGATGACTAAGCATCCATAACACCAGAACTAATTTATTTTTATTGCCCGTTTTGCTCTTATTATATGACAGTAGTTTACTTTTGACAGTTAATGTTTTTCTAGGTAATGTTTTTTTTATAAACCTTCATGCACGAATACAATGATATAAGTTTTATTTTAATAATTGTATGTGAGGATAATCTTTTGTTAACGAGAGACATAAGTACATATAACACAATATACCATAGTTAGCAATATAAATAATAGAACAGGTGCAATCCGAACATAAACTTAAACACGGACTTTTGGTTATGTTAAAGAAGATATACACCAAAATCAATGTGCCAATTAACTTATACAATAATGTAATCGTCTTCAGCAAAGAAAAGTTCTAAACATAGTTTCTTCCTAAAAAAACTAATTGACTCGTCCTTAATTTCAATTAAGGCCTTCTCATTAACTAAGTACTCGATGAACTTCAAAGCGTAAATGCCACAGTCTCCCCTGTGAAATGAAAACAATTTGAAAATATTAGACTTAATTTGTAGGTAATCCATGGTATACGATGTTCTATTAAACACAAAAAAATAATGTACCAAAGTATTTTAAGAAACTTACGCTTCAACCTGTTCAGGAACAGATATGGCATTACGATAAAAGGGCCACCGTTCTTTGATTTCATATTCAAATAATCCCAAGCTTTTAATTAAGCTTGGGATCATTACACATAAGTTATGAAGTCTTTTCTTAAGACTTCCATCCCTTATGTGTTTCGGAAGTGAATCGTAGACATCAATATGTTGCTGTCTTATGTCAATTCCGATAGCAATCCAATGGCCCTTCTCCAATAGAACTCCATAAATAATGTGCACATAATTCCATGGCTTAGCATGTTTAGGACGTGCACCTGGTTATGTTAAAATGTATAACAATAGATATACCATGTTAATCAGACAATAAAATTAAACAAATTATGCAACAATCACAATAACTAGAGAAATAACCTGTTACATAATCCAACCACTTTTTGTTGAGCGACCAAAATTTTGTTTGGTCGTTCTTCTTAAGTTTCTTCCATTCAGCCGCACTTGACTCAACGTAAGCCTACATTTTAATATTCCATAATGGCCAAATACATTTAAAATAAGTTAAGAATTTATTTTTCAATAATATTGTATAATAATATTGGTCCTTACCAAAAACGTTGAGTCAACTGTAGTCCAGAGATTGTTAGGGAACAAGTCCGGGTGAATTTCCTCCTTTTTCCTCAACAACCATAGTCCACAATCAATGTGCTGCATAAATTTAATTCAGGATATGACAAAGAAAAATTTGCATACATTAGTTCTCAAGAGTCACAGGCATTTCAAATAATGACAGTTATCCTTAGAATACCATTTTTTCATATCATATTTCATTATAAGAGAGCAAAAGCTAAAATTCATAACATAAATATACCTCGTTCAGTAAGGATGAATGTGGTTTCAAAATACGATGAAACCAGGAAGAATTTGCCATACCCTTGCTTGGGCAACAAACATTAATGTTTTCCCTAAAAGGTAAACAATATAAAATATGATTAATACGGTAAACCTATTAATATTGATAAGAGATTTTAATAGAAATATAAGATGTAAATAAATATATATAAAAGAATATACGTACTGGTTGTTTGAGTAATTTCTATATAGCCACTCCAAGAAGTATCTGTATCTATCTTGACTGAACATCCTCATTGGGTCATAAAGGGTTGGCACTTGATGTTCCTCCGATTGTTCAGATCTTATTGATATACCAGATTTCTTCCTTGGATGAACATAGGGAGATTTGAGCGAGGGACCAAGCTTTCGCTTCCTACGACTGTATGTCGTAGCAGATGGTGCGGACGTTCCAATTGATCCTACGCCCATGGATGCTAGCGATCCTAATCGCATTGACGATGGACCACTTATAATAGGGGCAGCCTCCAAAATCTCTTCCAGAGTAGATAAATTAATGTTGGACAAGTTCTGTTCCTCCTGGAAGACATCAGTTGGCTGTTTCTCAATGTTAACTTCAGGGGGACAAGTTTCACTGACACCCACAAATGTATCTTCCTTATATGTAGTAGCTGAGGTTGTTTCCTCAGCAACTTGTTCTGCGAAGACAACTATTTCTTTGCAACCATTATGTGGCAGTAATGGCTCTTCATTTGTAGGTATCACAATTTCTTCGTCCTCAGATAAATTCTCATCCCCAACCTTACGTCGGTCGAAAGTTGGGACAGATTTAACCCTGGACGGTTTGACTGAACCTGAAGCTTTCATTGATTCGTCCCGTGGTTGTGAAGAAGTTTTTTCTGATCTTAAAACCTTCTTCAAAGCATCCATAATCCATATTTGGTTATCTTTTATTGTTGCCACCTCTTTTTTCAACTCCCTAATCTCCTGCAAAACCTGAGGTACAATGAAATTATATACGTTATCTATAGAATCATATATATCATTGAATGGGGAAATTTTATCCTTGATAGTTCCATTACCTCCATAATGGAAGTTGATGAATGAGCTGAGGTATGATGAGTTTGGACTTCTGGGATTCGGTCACTAATATGTTCAAAGTGACCAGATTGATGATGCATATCATCGCCTTTTGAAGGCAATGATTCATCAATTGTACCAACGTTTATGGACACATTCGGCACACCGAAGCTTGTATCCTTGGCACATTCTTGTGCTGAAACGTAGGAAGGACTCTGTCTCTCAGTTTCATTTGGAGTGAGTCTCTTCAACATATTAAACTGTACAATAACCAAAAAAATTAATTAATTATTTTTAACAACTTCAGGTATATCAGAATAATTAAAGACAAATTATATATGCTAAACACTTACATCCTCTCGTTTGAAGATATTCTGGTTCAACTCCCAGAATTTAATAGTCTGTCCCTTTCTTAGATTTTCCCAACGTAGTATCCTTGGGATTTGATCGGGAAATACTTGGATGGCTAAATCAGAAATGTCCACCTGTAAGGCCTCATAAGCCCAGACTTGCAGTGCCCAACAAAATCCGTAGACACTGTAAGTGATCACGTGTTTGTTTGAATCTTCAGACGCGACCTCCGTGTGGCCTTTAGATTTTCTGTCATTAATATGCATAATGACACTCTTCAACCTTCTTATTAAATAGTCATAAACTATTTTACCCCATGGGTACTTATTAAATTTGTCAAAATCTTCAATCAGTTCTAAATAGTCTTCAGTAATGGACCTTAGACTATTATCGGACAGAAGAATAATTTCCAGGGTATAAATAAGACCCAACCTCAATACATCATCCAAGTCAGTGGAGATAGGAAGCTTTGTGAAAACCTTCTCCAGGTCGCCTTTCTTGATGAGACCGTCGGTCTTAAAGTATGTCTTCCGTAACCGATTATTTCGAGCTGGGCACTCTTCCGAACCGGTAAACATCAGACCGGTAATTAAACTAAATTCTCTATATCCAAAAATATGGGGTGTGCCATTGATAATCACTCGGAGATCTTTCCCCGAATGATCTTTGTCTTGCATCATCAATAAGTGATGCAACAATCCCCCTGTGAACTCAATATGGTTCATCCTTGTGATGAAACCAAAACATAATTCTTCATACCTCTGAAGTAACCCAAATCGCTCAAGGGTCGTCTTCAATGTGCTAAAATTTTGGAGGCGTGATATGTTGGTAATTTTAGCAACATAATATCCAGAGGGGGAGACTGCAGGACTATAGCTTGATTCAGCTGCCATTTCCTGCAATGTAAGAAAACAAAAATAATTAATACTTATGAACAAGTTGTTGAAAATAACATTCAAAATAACATGAATACAATTCAATACACTCAGATATATCTCGATATACTGAGATATACCAACATATATCTAAGATATACCAAGATATACCACAAATATACCTACGTAAATCTGTGGTATATAGAGATATACCTAGGTATATCGAGATTTAACTAGGTATATAGAGATATACCTTAGATATATCTAGGTATATCTCGATATAACTAGGTATATCGAGATATAACTAGGTATATCGAGATATACTACAGATATACCTAGGTATATATCGATATGCCAGAGATATACCTTAGATATACCTAGGTATATCTAAGGTATATCGAGATATACCTTAGATATACCTAGGTATATCTCGATATACCTTAGATATACCTAGGTATATCGAGATATACCTAGGTATATCTAAGATATATCGAGATATACCTTAGATATACCTAGGTATATCTCGATATACCTTAGATATACCTAGGTATATCGAGATATACCTTAGATATATCTCTGTTTTATCGAGATATACCTAGGTATATCGAGATATACCACAGATATACATAGGTATATCTCGATATACCATCGATATACCTAGGTATATCTCGATAAAACAGAGATATACCTAGATATATCTTAGGTATATCGATGGTATATCGAGATATACCTAGGTATATCTTAGGTATATCGATGGTATATCTCGATATACCTAGGTATATCGAGATATACCTAGGTATATCGAGATATACCATCGATATACCTAAGATATACCTAGGTATATCTCGATATACCATCGATATACCTAAGATATATCTAGGTATATCTAGGTATATCGAGATATACCACACCGCAGAAAGACCAGAAATCAGATTTTTTTTTTTTAATAAATCATACATGAAAGGGTAACAATGAATAATTCCATTTTCTGGTACCATATCTCGAACCTTCAATCTCAATGGCAATGGCTACTAGTAACCCAGCCAGCAAGACTGATAAAAACACAAAAGCCCAAATACAGAAATACCAATATTCCACAAAAACCCAATAAAAAACCATTCCCAAGGAGTTTTCGTGAAGGGACGGAGAAGACATTGATTCAACAAAACTTACCAAAAGTTGCAGAGCTCACAAATGAAGTTTATGTTCCGTGAAATTCTTGTTTCCTGCGTCGTCTTCGTCCTCGGTAATAGACTGGAAATGTTCCTAAATCGTCTTCCTCGCGAGATAAGTCTGCGTCGTTTCGTTCCTCAGGTAAGTGGGAGAGTGGGAGAGTGGGAGAGTTTAGTTCAATAGACTGGAAACTGTTGGATTTAATTCAAATGTTTTGAAGCACGCGAATTTTCGTTTTTTTTTTTAATAAAATACCGGCTACAAACCAATAAAACAGGTGGACAGTTAAAAAATGCCTATTTCTAAAGTTTAAACCAAATCAGCCTATTTCTAAACTATCTTATGGGATTTGCCCATTTTAGACAAAATCCCAAAAAATAAGTGGTAACTTTTTATAAATTAAATATATTAATTATTATTTTTTAAATTAATATATATTAATTATTTAATTATTATAAATATAATATTTTAATTTTTTAAGTCAATTTTTATCATTTTAATTCCTTTAATTTTCATTTTTTTTTTTTCATTTTTTGAGACATTTTCTCTCTAAATATCTATCAATTTTTTATTAGTAAGGTTCAGTTTAATTCAACTTAAATTTTCTATCCAAAAAATTAAAAATTGATAAAAAAATTATTAAATTATTTATTTTTTTAATAATTAAATAATTAATATACATATTTTTTTTCTTTCAATAATCATTCAATTTAAAAAAGCAACTTAACATCCTGCTTGGGGGATATTATATCCCATATTAACTCCTGTACAACTCGAACTCATTCCATATACATGTTGGGGTATCGTATTTGTTTGGCATAAATGTGACAAGTAACAGTGTAAAAATAATAAAAAATGAAACATTATTAGTAATAAATCTATTAATAATTTAATTGGGATAAAATAAAATTAGAATAGATTTAAATAAAATGTAATAACTTTAAATAACGAGCATATTAAAGATATTAAATAAAATATAAGATGTGATAGAACAATATAAAAAATGCTAACATCACTCATTTTTGCACCCAAATAATGAAATAAGTGTGATCAATTATTTAGAAAAATAAATTATTCTTTCATTTTTTAAAATAATTGAAAGTTTTTAATCACGGATCAAATATACCTAGAGGGGGTGAATACGTTATTTTCAATTTTAACAAATATTAATTATGTAACCTAATCACAACGTCCAGACATGCAATCGCGTGTAAAGATAAAATGCGGAATAAAAAATAACACACAATATTTTTAGATGGAAACAACGTAAGCCACTCCAATGACCTAAGAGGAAAACCACCGGTCCACCGGACCACCTAACTATCCACTATGAAAATCAATGTTCAATTACAACCATAGGACCTAGAACTACCCTTCACAGATAGATTCCCCTTTCTGTAATTTACTTACTAGCTGCCGCTTCTTTCATAGCCTCCACAAGCTAGGTGTTTGGATCCGGACCAACGTTCCGATCTACTTGAGTCACACAAGATCAATCGAACCCGTCAACTTCGGTAATTTCGAGTCACACGAAATACCGAACACGACACCTGAAACGTTAGCACAAAAAGCACAAGTGCAAAGTGTATCCTAGAGCGAATTCAAACAATTAAAAATCCTAACTAGCAGATTCAACAGAATACGATGTAAAAACAAATCAGCTAGTAAACTCTAGAACTATCATATAAAGCTCAATATCATGAAAAGCAAATAGGCACGTGAATTATCTAAACATAACCACACAATATGTTTGAACAATTAAAAGATGAAAGCGCCTGAGATTGATAGATGAAGAGAAGAAGTTTTTCTTTAAAAGCGCAATCAGATTTATAAAAACTTATTTCAATGTGTTGAGAATTATGCACAAACAGCCCTCACATATATAGAGTCCAATCTTAGCTCAAACAGGATTTGTAATAGGTTATAACTCTACACTAAACAGGATTTACCAATTACCACAATTATCCTCAAACAAGGATTTAGTTATTAACATTAAATGGGGTTAATTTGGTAAAAGTAATATATGGGTCGAATTAAAAAAAGAGTTTTAGTTGAACTGAAAAACTGACTCGATCGATCTAACAACTGGCTCGATCGATCGATCCAATTCTCGATCGATCAACCAGATTTCTCGATCGATCTAGCTCAACCCGAGAGCACCTAGATCGATGTTGTTCCAGAATCGATCGATCGAACATGACTCGATCGATCGACCAAAATTCTCGATCGATCTATCTCAACCCGAGAGCACCTAGATCGATGTTGTTCCAGAATCGATCGATCGAACATTTCTCGATCGATCGACCAACATATGCACAATATATTTTTCGTTATGATCCATACTAAGTGTAGTGCTCAATTGTGTGAAGATGTATACATGATAGAATATTTTACCTGTCATATGGGCATTGCAAGCTTGGTGACTCCATCATCATGTATCGTCTGATTAAACGGTGAACTCTTACTCTAGATTACAATCAAATATTTTGTCCACGAAAATTGTCAATACAAAATAAACCTTACAATAATTATGACACAAATAATATAAATAATTTGAATACAAACTTAGATCAGATGAAAAAAAAAAAAGAAAAAAGGAAAAACAACAAAACTAGCACCCCTTAAAATTGTAATAACAAAACTAGCACCCCTTGTGTTCAAATTTATATTTTTACAATTAAAAAAAATTATTAATATGTCATTTTTCTTTGAACACTCATTCAATTAAAATTGAACGACGATAATTTAAACTCATTCAATATTGAACATTCAATATTTTACGTTTAATATTATTGAGGTGCTAGTTTTGTTACTATAAATTTTAGGAGTGTTATTTTTGGTAAATTTCAAAAAAAAAAAAAAAAAATATGACCTTAACATTTCTCAAATCAATCCACTTTACACCCCTTCATACTTACACCAACAATAAGAATGGAATCCCCATAACTTCGGGTAAATGTAGTAAAAACAACATAACCATGATTTAGTTATTAAAGGAAAAATATATATCCATTTCGTAAAGATCTATGTTTTCTGTTTTTTAAAATATGAGCACATAATACATAAAACTTGTTTAGTAAAACTGTATTTCATATGTTCTGTTTTTGTTTTTCTTGCAATACTCAAATTTGCCTTTTACAATCTAATTTTATTATCTAGAATGACAATATATAAAAGGTGGGGACTATGGTATTCGGAATAAAATAGATTTTAAGTATGATTTGAAATTTATTAAATCTAAAAAATAAAGTTAAAAAGTTTCTTTCATATTTCAAGTATCAAAATTAGACTAAAAATTAGAATTCTTTTCCTGTTAAAATAAAAGGTGAAAATATATAGTTATCAAATGATACTAAATTTAAAAACGTTGAATTTGATTAATACAAATATATATATATATATATATATAACACGTTACAAATTAAGCCATTTTTAATTTTAGATATTTTCGGACATATAATAATATATGCCACATGATACAATATAATTGGTTCTATTTAATAGTATGCTATGCAGTTTAACCTCATACGTACTGAGTTAGTAGATAATTTCAATTGCTAATAACCGACCATCAAATAATTAAGTACAAAATATCCATTAATTATTCTATAAAAAATAATTAAAATAAATAATTTTTGATATTAGTATAAGTCTATCTCCTTATATAAGTAACCGTCAATAAGTATATTTATATTCTTTATATATATATATATGCACGTTATACACATTCACAAACAAGTGATAATGGATGGAAATAATACACACAACTCTTGCATTTTTTTTGTCTTCACTTTTTTTTCCTTATTATTATGAAGTCGAAGTTTAAGCCTCGTTTTTCATCTCTATTATCCGATCTAACTTAAACATAAAAGGATCAAAAGTCTACAACCCTATGATGATCCGAAGATGTAACTTATTTTCTTTAGTTGCAAGTCCACGGCAATAAAAAATACACCCCAACTATTGATAAAAAAAATAGCATCAACAGATATTATTAGAAAAATTTATCACACAAGGCATTGATGAGAACTAAAATAGATTTAGAGAAACTAACCTATAAATCACATACTAAATAAACATCAAATTCATATGGAAACCATTAATGAGATTTGAAATTCTATCATCTTAAGACAAGCCTATAAATCTTTCTTTTTTTTAGCATAACGGCAAATAAGCAGACAGAGGAAACACTAAAGAATTCAACAAATCTTTCACTGAAATTAGAAAGCAAACAAAACAAAGTCCACCATGTCTCGATAACCCCATGAACATGAAGGGCTCAAGTCAGTCACAGAGCTAGAAATTTTATCGAGAGGGGACACCGTATACGATTTTAATTAATTTTGATTATTTAATATGAACTTTAATTTATGAGTGAGGCATAATAAAGAAAGTTCAACACACTTTAAATATAATAAAAGGTTAGTTTTTTTTTTTTTCCTCAATATTAAATGTTGTCAAAGCAAAAGGTTGAAGTGGCAAAAGAGTATGACATAATAAGAGTGGCATTATAAGAGAGAATGAAAATAGATATATGTTGTTGATGTACAAAGACAAAGTCAAACAATTATAACAATTAATTTTAAATAAAAAGTTCGTTCAAAATGTATTGTATTATAAGAAAGTAACATTTTAATTATGTGATTAAAAGAAGATAATTTCTAAAAATTTGGATCACCTAGCATATATTATACTAAAATACAAATCCAAAGTAAGAAAAATACAAACCAAAAGTAAAAATAAAAAAAATTAATGTAGTTTGTTCTTGGCCTAATACATATAAGAACTAAGGTTTATGAAGTTTAGTTGGATGTAAAAACCCAAAAAAAAAAAAAAAAAAAACATTTAGAAAAATTTAAAATATATCACAAATTCAATATGAAAAATATTTTTTCAAGAAAGACAATAAAGTAATCTTACAAATATAATACAAGTAAAATTGAGCAAGTGCCTCCTCTGGCCACTATTTGGCTCCATCCCTGGCTCAAGCAGTGTAGGACCTCAGGTAAAATATGAGATTGAGACTTTAAATATTTTTTATATTGAAATAATTAAATTAACTTTATTTTAACATTTTATTTAAACATATATAATGTATATCAATTTTTTTTCCTATTGAATGGATTGTCTGTTGTTACCTGTTGAAATAGTTTCATTTATCTATTAGATATTAGATAATTATTATAATGTTTTTTATTAGTTTAGGACTCTTATTTAGAGTTATATTAGGATTAGGATTCTAGTTTATTATCGCTATAAATATCAGTGTAATCTTTCAATTTTATATAAATGAATATGAATGAGAATAAGATGTCTCTATTTAATTTTCTTATTCTCCTCTCTACCTATTTTGATAATATCTATACAATTATTTTCGCTTCATAATTTAACTTGGTATCAGAGCCAGGTTCGATCCAAAGCACTAATATACACTTTTCTAAATTCTTTGTTTTTTATCTTTCTTCAATTTTCATTAAAAAAAAAAAAAAAAGGGTATTATAGTACCAGATCTGAGTTCAAACATCAGCGCCGCCGTTCCCACTCCACTGCTGCCATGTTCAGCGCCTCCAGCAGCCCGCTCCAGCAGCGAAACCAGCCAAGCCGCAGCCTTCAGTCACGCTGCACCCACACCAGCAGCGCCTCAGTCACGCTGTGCCACAACCAGCAACCACCGTCAAACAACCATCAAATACCAGCTCCGTCGCCACCAGCTACATCAGCCCAGCACCGACAGCAGCAGATCCACCGCCGCAGCAGCTCCGTTTTCATCAGCCCAGCAACCATCCAACAGCAACAGTCCAACACCGTTCCAGTCCGTCCAGCAGCTCCGCGCGCCCTCAGCGCCTCCTGCCACGCCGAGTCACCAGTCACCACTCCAGCTCCGCGCGCCACACCAGCTCCATCCGCATGCTGCCTGCCGCCGTCAGTTCAGATCCGCCTGCCTCTGCTTTCCGCGCCGCCTGCTCTGCTCACAGCCTCTGCCCCGCGCGCCGTCCGCACCTAGCACAGATCCACAGCCCAGTCACGCGACCCAGCGTCTTCAGCCGCTCCGCGCCCTTCCGCGCCCGTGTCTCCACATCAGCAGCACCTCACTCCGTCTGCGCTCTGCCCAGCGCGCCGTCAGCCTCCGCACCGCGCCTGTCCTCCTCTGCGCCAGATCTGTCTCGCCTGCGCCTGTCTCTGCCTCGACAGATCTGCCTCCGCGCGCCTCTGCCTCCGCGCGCTTGTCCCACGCGCCTCTGCCTCCGCGAACCTCTGCATACCGCCGCCGCCGCTCTGTCTTATCTGCACATCTGCCGCCACAATCACCAGCTCTCTTCCTCCATAAAACCTAGCCCTTAGCCTTAAAACCCTAATCCAAACCCATTAGCCCACACTCATAAAACCCTAGCCCATTAGCCCACACAAACTAAACCCTAGCCCACTAGCCTACTAGCCCAAACCACTTAAAACCCTAGCCTATCAAGCCCAAGTCCAACCCACATATTAAATGAAACCCTAGCCCATTTGCACTCATCCAAACCCATCAGCCCACACTTAATTTCACTGATTGAAGCTCAAGGCCCAATTATCCCACTATCCAGCCAAACTTTTTGCCCAGTCAATAGTTCAATCAGCAGCAAGCCAACAGTCCAGTCAGCATAAAAAAAAAAAAAAAAAAAGAACCCGTTCCTGGGTTCAGCGATGTGCCTAACATGGCCGCCCTCAGCGGTGTGTCCAACATCGGTGTCTGCCGATGTGAGGGGGAGTGTTGAGGAGTCCCACATCGGCCAGGGACGGTCCTTCCGCTATTAGAGCAGGTTCTTGGATTCAGCGATGTACCTAACATGGCCGCCCTCAGCGGTGTGTCCAACATCGGTGTCTGCCGATGTGAGGGAGAGTGTTGAGGAGTCCCACATCGGCCAGGGACGGTCCTTCCACTATTAGAGCAGGTTCTTGGGTTCAGCGATGTACCTAACATGGCCGCCCTCAGCGGTGTGTCCAACATCGGTGTCTGCCGATGTGAGGGGGAGTGTTGAGGAGTCCCACATCGGCCAGGAACGGTCCATTAGGCTCGGTGGATTTATTTTCTATGGATATGTGTTAGTTGTACTTTCTAGCAGACATCAATTGTAGACGACAGGGGGAGTTTTGTTATAGTCATCTACAATTGAGCACATTGACTTCTTATATGGTATAGTTTTGTGTCTGGGGCTTCATCATCAGTGTTATCATCAGGGGCTTCATCATCAGTGTTATTATCAGGGGGTTCATCATTAGTGAGGGCTTCATCATCAGTGTTATTATCAGGGGCTTCATTCACAGTGTTATCATTAAGGGCTTCATCATCAAGGGTTTCATTATCAGGGGCTTCATCAAGGGTTTCGTAGCCGCGTTTTCTAGAATGTTCAACCGACCTGTCGTCGTTTTCTAGAATGGTCAACCGGCCAACGTTTTGCTTATTTTTATTTATGTTGTCCAATCTGAACATAAATTATATTCAGCTTGAGGGGGAGTGTTGAAATAGTTTCATTTATCTATTAGATATTAGATAATTATTATAATGTTTTTTATTAGTTTAGGACTCTTATTTAGAGTTATATTAGGATTAGGATTCTAGTTTATTATCGCTATAAATATCAGTGTAATCTTTCAATTTTATATGAATGAATATGAATGAGAATAAGATGTCTCTATTTAATTTTCTTATTCTCCTCTCTACCTATTTTGATAATATCTATACAATTATTTTCGCTTCATAATTTAACTTTACCGTTATAACTTAAACTACAACTGTTATATTGTAAGTTATACAACTAATCTGACAGTATCATATAGTATTTTAAGTTTTTTTGGCAGATTTTTTCAAAAAAAGTAAAGCACACATGAAAACTTATCTGATTTTAGATTAATATATAACATTTATATATATGTAACACTTAATAGTGGATATACAAAATTTAATTAGACATAAATTAAAATAAAGGTTCTATAAATATTAAAATATATATCCTAGTGATCCGCCAATAAAAAGCACTTAACACTTCTTCATTCATACATGCATTAATTAATGTTTGATTTAAAAAAAAAAAAACTCCTACATTACAAACCAATATTAGTACATAATACATATCCAAAATCTCAAACCCATTGCCCATCCTAAAAAGCTAAAACTTTTTGACTTTTTTTTTCCTTAATTAATGATTAAAATATTTATGTTTATAAATATATTGATAATTTAATTTTATAAAAAATATTAAAAAATTTATTGATAACGGTAAAAATTTATGCAAAAGTAAAAAAAAGGGTAGAGAAAGTTATCTAAAAATATTAAAATTTAAGATAGAGAAAATTAAATAATATTGCTTTTAATAGAGTAGTTTTTTCAATAAATTAATAGTTATATGTCAAATAAAAGAATAACTTAAGTAAAAATAATGTGCTATAATATTAAAAAATTAAGAAATTGTATTATAATTACATCTAAAATGATTTTATAGAAAATTTAAAGCACATGCTATCTTGATTCAAGTAATATTAGTATCATAACATGTAGTTAGATTTTTATTAAATATAATGATTAAGTAGTCATAAATATGTTGCTTGATCTCTTCGTACTGTTTCTCTATGAATAAAAACTTGTGAGTTAATCCAATAATTTACAAATTATTGTAGAGAGTTTTTAAAAATTTAATAAGTATTATGTACTCATGCTACTAGCAAGATCACTTTTTTTCGTATTAATGCTCATTCAATAAACTTGTGACTATATTCCTTTATCTAATTATGGCATATCATCGATCATATCTTCCACAATGTCTTCTTGTGTATTCCTTTCCATTTATACATATTCTTGGAACGGAAGCTCTACGATTATCTTGTGTGATATGTGTATAATTAATTAGTTTCATAAGTGAATAGAGTTAAAAGTCGATTATATATAGAGCCAAATGCTTTGTTCCCTCAATTTCCATCATTATCACTTCTACTCCCAGCGCTATCTTGCTTATCACTAATCTTCCTTTCATTCGCTAATGATCCAACAAGATTACTTTCACAGGAAGAAAATCTTATTATGTGTTTGCAGTTCATTATTAGTGGTGTAGTGGTAAGACTTATCTATCTCTTATTTTAAATTATAGGTACAAATAAACTCAACATGGTTTGATCTGAAAAAATAAATTTAAAATAACTTTATTTACATCAACCTTTCGTTAAAAAGTAGGAAAAAACTTCAAAAATTATGCTCCATAAATTTAAAAAAAATCTATAGTATTGTGAATAATATCCCAAAAAAAAAAAAAAAAATCTTTCAAAAATTTCAATAAATCGACATATTTATATAGTTGATAATATCCCAAAAAATTGATTAAAATGATACTATATACCCCTAATCATATTGAACTCTATTAATGTTGAATATTATCGAGGATATATATCCCATTTTTTAATCAATGCTCTTAAAGTCTTAACCAACAAAAACACGTTCCACAAGTTCAGTACTAGTTAGACTACAGAAAGTTCAAAGACTTTCTTCATCCACTCTTCAAGTCAAAAGATAATATATAAATCTCGTCAATTATTTTTCCAATATAAAATTATTATTTTATTTAATAGTGATAAATGATATTTTTATTTCTCTTATATTTGGTATACTTCATGTTTAACCATCACGGTCCATTTTTGAAGTGTGTATTCAAATAAAATTTTGATAAATTTTTAAAGAGATAAATTTGAAAAAAAATTATGAACTTCTTTGTAGATTTTTTAATTGTCTTGTGATTATGGTGAATTTCATTTGATGATAGACTTTTATGAATTTATTATGTCGATAATAGTTTAACCTAGAGATATAGAGAGAATGTTGGAAAGAAAAAATAAAAATTATTTTATTTTGCAAATTCTTAGAAATCTTTGAAGTAGAGATTTTCATATCTACAGTTTAAAATAAAAAGTGCATTAAAATTAATAAAAAAAAATTGTTAATTTTTAAATATTATAAAATCAACAAACTTTTTAAAGATATCTAAAAAATTTTGCAAATCACTTAAAAATAGATAAATTTTTTTATTAAATATACCTAAATTTTAAAAATCGATAATAACTACTAAAAATCTCAATAGAATATAATCATGTTTTTTTTTTCTTCTTTTGGATCATAATATTTCTACTGAGATGGGACTTGAACCAAGGATTTTCGTGTGAGAGCAATTGAATAAAACGACGTACATTTTCATATTATAAAATTACTTGTGACACAATGTCGCTTTACAATAAATGTACAGCTATTTCAAGGCAATAACCGTTAGAAGGAAATGGCCCTCCACTAATTCTGGCTTATACAACTCAGTCTCTGACCACCTTAATTAGTAAAAGTCTTTGAATTGCTTTGTTATATAAAGAAGGGTCTTCGTCGAACAAAAGACAATCCCCAAGAAATAATAAACAGGCTCGTTTAGCTTGCTTTATCCTTATAAGTGCAACCTGTTGGATCTTGGGGATGGCAAGGTCCTGCTTGGCCTGAATGCAATTAGCCTTAGACCTTGACCTTGACCTTCACCAACAGCTTCGCTTGCTTGGGGACCAAAAAAATAACTAAAAAAAAGAAGAAAAAAAAATTGTATAGCTCGAAATAAAATTTAACAAAGAGCAATAATGGTAGCTATTAACACAATCCACTTTGTGTTGATTGTGTTTTCATTTGTTGCACTTCATGTTCAAGCTAATGACGGAAGTGAAATCACCAATCTCGATGCATATTGGCAAGCCAGAGCTAAGGAAGCCAAAATCCAAAATAAACTGGCCTATAACCCAAATCCTGAGTCAATAACCACCGAGTTTAATGCCAATGTTGAAGTGTAAGGTTCATTTCATATATATAAAAAAGTAATTTTTTTTTTATACAACATGACTCACAAAAAATAGTTATTAGTAAGCTTAATTGCAATGATAGCTTTAGAATTTTAATTAAAGATGTCACTATATAAACAGTAAAAAATAATATTGCTTTTTTTTATTGACACTTTTTATGAGTAAATAAGTTGAAATTATTATTTATTTATTTTTGGAAATAAGAATTACACATATTCATACTCGCTTCCAAACATAACATATATTATATAATTGATGTCCCACTGCTTAATTGGCTTGTTATGTGCGCATATATTACATACAGGGCTCTAGCAGATTATAGGAAAAGCGCAAGAAGGAATTTAAGGGATTTCAAAAAGAACTACAAGGGTCCATGCGATGCGAGGAATCCAATTGACAGATGCTGGAGGTGTGATCCAGACTGGATTAACAATCGCAAGAGATTGGCTGATTGTGCATTGGGATTCGCAAACGGAACCACAGGAGGTAAGGAAGGAAAATTCTATGTGGTCAACGACGCCTCTGACGACGATCTTGAAGACCCAAAGCCAGGGACTCTACGTCATGCAGTGACTAGAAAAGAGCCTTTGTGGATCATCTTTGACCGTAGTATGATCATTAGGCTCCAAGAAGAGTTAATGATGACTGGAGACAAGACCATTGATGGTAGAGGCTTCAATGTTCATATTGCTTATGGTGCTGGAATTACTGTAAACTTTATTAAAAATGTCATCATCCACAACTTGCACATTCATGATATTATACCTGGAGATGGTGGCAATATTATAGATAAAGAAGGTCATGTTGATATCAGAACTAAGAGTGATGGTGATGGTATAAACGTATATGGCTCCTCCATGGTTTGGATGGATCACCTTTCCATGTACAATTGCTTCGATGGTCTTATTGATGTCATTTTTGGCTCCACAGCCATCACCATTTCTAACTGTCATTTCACTCATCACAATGAGGTACGTAAACATACTATATAATATATAGGCGCTTGTGCTTTTGTTAAAATTAGTTTTTAGAAAGATTAAGCGGTGTTGTTAGGATTCAACTAGCACATACAAACAAAATGTGTTTCTCAGAAAAGCAAAAATAAATAAACAGACCGTAATATAATAATTATTTATATATAAATTAATAATCTCTGACCATTGGATATATTTTTATTTTATTTTTTCTATTTTTCAGGCAATTTTGTTAGGATCAAGTGACCAATATACAGAAGATAAAATATTGCAAGTAACCGTTGCCTTCAATCGTTTTGGTCAAGGATTGGTTCAAAGGATGCCAAGGTGTAGATGGGGATTCTTCCACATTGTGAACAATGAATACACTGGCTGGGGTATGTATGCCATTGGTGGTAGTAGTAACCCTACCATCCTCAGTCAGGGTAACAGGTTCACGGCTCCTAGAAATACAGCATCTAAAGAGGTAATTATTGTTAATTAATTAAAGATTTTATTACATGACATAATCTCTCTTTACCTATGGTTATGGAGCCCCTTAGAAAAGAAAAGAAAAAAAATATATGTTTATTTTTTTTACAATATAAATGAACATATTTTTTTAACTTTATAAGAAAATGAAAGTTTTTTTTTTACTAAATGGGTTAAAAATAGAAACAGTAGAATAACTAAGTTATTTATGTAATGAGACGTTAATTAAATTTGTGATGATTTTAAAATTGAAGGTGACCAAGAGAGAACATGCTAGTGAAGAAGAGTGGATGAAGTGGCAATGGAGATCAGAAGGAGATTTGTTATTGAATGGAGCATTCTTTAAGGAATCAGGGCCAGCCCTAACAGAAAAGCCAATGGTAAAAGATGGAATGATAAAGTATCAACCAGGTCAATTTGCTCCTCAACTCGTACGTTTCGCTGGGACCCTTCACTGCCATGTTGGAAAACCTTGTTAGTACGTTCCTTAGAGACATAGCAAAGAAAAAAAACAGATCAGTTAAAGAAACACACACTTTTTTATGTTATCTCAAGTGGGATTATCCCTATGTGAGGGAAAGGTAGTATGAGTAAGATGAGATTTAAGGAAGTAATGTGTTTTATTATTGTGTTGCTAAAACAAATTCAATGTTACTTATGAAATTGCAGGACGTTTTCTTGAGTTCCATGTATTTTGTCTACACACACATAATTTATATTTGTGTTATATATAACAATTTTTATGGATTTTTTTTTTAATAATAAAGAAGGATTTCATTTTATAAAGATGAAGTAAATTAATAGCAGAATCAAAAGATACGTCTTTGAGAGCATCATACATCAAATTTGCAAAATCAATCTTGAAGTTTCCAATTTTGTTCTGAATTACTATCCATTTTAATTTATGAATTTTTTTATTAAATATTTGTCTATGACTACTTATTCATGCATTATATTTCTCTAGCTATCATTTTCAAGGAAGTGATGCGATTTATTATTGAGTTTCTAAGCAAGTTCAGTGGTACATATAAAATTGCAGAATGTGTTTTCTTGAGTTCCATCTATTTCGTCGCCTCACTAACACAAACATATATATGTGTAATATAAACAAGTTCTATGAAATTTTATTTAACCTAGTACTACTTGTCTTCTCTAGCTATCATTTTCAAGGTTAATATATCGATAATTCATATTGTCATCGGAAGCAGGAGTGTATAACGAAGGTTAGGTTGGATTGTGTTGTGTTGAGTTTAGGAAATATTTGGGTGTTTGAGTTGAAAAATATTTGGTACAAACCTGGCCAATTAAGACCATATTGATATTACTATCTTATGGGAAGAATGCCACGAGACAATCTTACTTTAGAATTTTTTTTCTTTTTTTGATGAATGTTACTCTTAATGAACCTAACCAGCCTAATGGAATGCGAAAGAGACCTCTAAAATTACACTACTAATAGAACAAATTACAATTATTGTTTTATGAGAAGCTTGAACTCGTAACTTTAAGGTTACGAGGTATCACCAGAACTACTAAATTAGCAAGTGATAGGCACCAATTTTACTTTAACTTGCTCCGTAATATTTTAAGACCATATTTTTTATTTAATGACTTAATATCGGCACATAATACAAAATTTATAATTTTTTACAAAAATTAATTCACGTCGTTGTTTCAACACTGTTTTTTTACGCTTTTAACCTTCGCTTCTACCATCGTTTGAACCACAGCATTAAAGCAACACTGAGAAGTTTGATACTTGAACAGTGAAATATATGAATTAAACGTTGGAGTGTTCAGAAAAATTTCCCTCTCATCTCAACTCAAATTTTAGGTACAATCTGTTTTCCCTTACAATTTGCTCTTATCTACTTTAATAGATAATTCACACAAGTAAAAAAAAAAAAAAAAAATCCTCATTTTTATTCATTGCATTTTTAATTGATTATTTGCACATTTATATGGTTGAAAAACCATAAAGAGATGGTTAATAACCATAATAGGTATTGAAATACATGTAATGGTGAATCAATTTTAGTTATTTGTTTGACTATTCTAATACTGGTGGTTTAAACTAATTAGAGAATTTATTCAATCTTTATGAATGGATTTTATGGTTTTATTGATCAGTAAACATAGCTTTTATATATGTATATATATCACGGAAGTTAGTGTTTTAGGTAGTTCTTTTACATATTGCCATATTTATTTACCTATAAGAGTATGCAAACTGAGATATTCTATTTTTGTTAAACAAAACAGAATATATATACACATACTATGTAAACTGTTTTAATCTTTTGCAGTTTATATATATATATATATATAATAGCGACAACTCATTTTCCTTTCTTTTATTATCATGATGTGGTAAAGTTTAACCAAAATTTGCAGCACGAAACAATGAAAACTATAAGTTTTCTTTTTTTATTTCTTCTACCATAATATCCCTTAATTTTGAAGAGATTGTACATTTTTCATTTATTTATTTTAAACATATTAATCCCAATTTTCTATTTATGTTAATAAATAAAAATAAGAATCGAAATTAGTTTAGAAAATATTCACTGATACAAATATTTTTAAGCCAAATTTCAAAAATAAAATTTAACATTCATGTTATTTAACTAATCTTTTTTCCCATATTCAAATGAGAATTTAAGATTATATTCAACAGAATCAACTAGAGCATATCAAGATTAATTATATGTATAAAATTATAATATATGTTGATCTATTTTAACGTAATTTTCACTGATATTCGTGAAAGAATATTTCTGTAATTTATCTAATTTTGATATAACTTAAACGCACAATTTTAAACTTATTATTGCTAGTTTTAAAAAATTTATTTTTTAATTAAAATTGAAGCTATTTAGACAAATAACTCCATATTTTTCACCACAAAAACAGTAACTATCTTTTGGGCCCCCCACCTAATAGACTTACTGTTGAAAATCAGTAATGTTAGCCGTCACAATTTTGGTCTCGTAATTAGGATTAATATTATATGCACTATCAATTGATGCGTAAGTATTAACTAAATGAGAAGGTCGGATATTACATGATAAACAAACCGTCGAAAATGTTGTATATTTCAAGTTGATAAGAAAAGAACATTTCTTTATGCTACAAGTTATAATATAATTACAACTATGTGACAGATAATTATTAACTAAAATAATAAAATTTAATTTTTTTAATAATTAATTACCATATTAATTGTAATATTACACAACTTGACTTTTTTTTCTACAGAAAAACAGTTTTCCAACAAATTAGACCAATCTTCAACTAATATCATTTATATGTTACGGAGTTTATCATTAAAAAAAGGGGCAAAAACAAGTACTTGATTTTCATTCTCTTTGTGTAAACACATATTTCTTAAAATTTCAGCGCATACATGAATTAAGTGGTACAGCAATACGTTGCATATTGTTCATATTCAGTTAGTATAAATGTATAATAGTCGTGGAAAAAAAAAAACATTTTGGCCGAGTAGAAGAAAACAAACCAAAGAGAGGATTTTATATCCAGTGAATGAAACGTGCTATAAGTTCGCTATCCTAACAGCATATAAAATATCTTCATCCTCTCGCTGAAAAAAAATTCAGAACAGATATTTGAATGATAACTGATCTGAATACACCAAACTTGAACAATCAAACCAAATTACCATTGAACAAAAACATGAGAAGCAACCAACCTTTGACTTTTGTCATTAACACCTTGTTGATACCGACCTGCATGTTTCAATTTGAGTAAGGATAACTGAAGTAGATAACATATACTCGCCAAATTAAGAGAGTTAAAAATGAATATCCAAAGTAACAGTAACTCGAGCATTTATGGAAATTCATGTTTGTCAATATCTTAAGACATTTGGCAAGATGACCATTTTATTAACGCATCTGTTGTTTTTCTCTGGGCAATTTTTGCCAGTTACATTAATAAGAATCATTTAATGCACAATTCTGAAGACACGTAATCCTAAATTAAAGGTTTTGGTTTAAACCTTAGCAGGTTCCGTGGTGGATCTTCCAATTTGTTAATACCATCTTGAACAACGATATCGCTTGCTGATTTGGTGATCCCTCCAGGCAATGAGTCAGCAATCTCCTTGAGACCCTGCCAAAAAATGATGACGCCAATTTAACAATTAAATTGCAACATCAACCACAACCTCAGGACAGTATCATAGCTGCCCTATTCAATGGTCGAAAGCCTACAATGTTCCATGGTGCCCTTCAAAGCAACCAATAAAATAACATTGGGAAGGAATGTAGAATACATATTTAAATAATATGGGTCACTGGACTGCCAGGGTCCAAGAGTTGGACTAATTAACAGAGGAAATGGCAAAGTAGAAGCTAACATCAAAGAGAAAAAAAGGAACGTTCTTTCAGAATATGAAAGGAGTGAGATGAAATAGTGGACCTTCAATCTTAAGAATGATTACTCATTGGGCATTTAGAATTTACCATTTTTCAAAATTTTAACAGATCTCCGTTTTGGGCTTTGCCACTGACTTCAAATAAAATTCCAGCATTCACAAATAGGCAAATAAATCATTGTGATAACAAGATTTCCTAGCAGATATATGAATCTTAAAAACAATATATTTGCAGCTCTTTTTCAGCAGACAAGAACATAAAATACCATTAAACTTGGAGTTTCTTGATGTGCGAGTAAACCACGTGACTTGCCTGGAAGTTTAAGTTGCTCCTGCAATGTGAGTAGATGGTTAATATTGCCCAATCACTCACATTTGCAATTAAAATAATCTATGACACAATAAACTTGAATACAGAAAACATTCATCATTATTCAGAAAATATTAAAAAATTCTCCAGAATCAATTGGGCATTTACAAGAATAAAAGATCCCATAGTCGTTAACTGGATTTGCCTTTTATTATGCCTAGTAGATTATAGCTTAATTTAATTTCATTTCATTTAAATTATAAACAGTTCAGGATGCTGATGAGTGAGATAAGCTTCAAAAGTCACCAAAACGCTAGTTGTACAAAACTTTTGCAAACCTGCAGAGCTTCAGGCATTTTCGCTTTATTTCCACCGATAAAGTTGCACAGGTAATATATACCGTGATTTGCAAGAATCTGTCAGGACAGAAACCAGTCAATAACAATTTTCAATAGACAAAGTGAGGATGAAAGTATTAGAATGAGAATGAGTTCCACCACAAGTCATAAACAATTGGTGCTAAAAAAATCAAGCATTTTCCAAAGGGTCATGTAACAGATTATAAGCAATTTCAATTTAGATTCAATTTTATAAACAACAGTTACAATTAGAAAGAAAATATAGTGCCACAAGCACTGCACCAATCAACAGCTTATGCTATAAGTATTACTATTTGAGCATAAGCATGAACTTTTGTCTGGACATTTATAGCTAATGCACATTCTAGAACCTCATAAACTTGAAAATAGAGTATTATTCTTACCATCATACTAAAATCATGTTTAACAACCAATTATTAAGAAAACAATAGGTTCAAGAAACTTGGTCACATTCATAGAATTAGCAGGAAATAAGAAGTAAAGATTCACAAATACATGCACATTTTTAAACATATATAGAATAAAACATGGAAGTCAGCGCACATCTCCTATCCATTATATCCTTTCAACTCCTTACATGTTAAGATTAAATGAAAGGCAGGTAATTTTAATTAAAGCACCTCTAAGTACACAACAGTTCCTTCTAACTAAAGTATGGATCAAGTTTCAAATAAAGAATGGGGGGAGCTGCTTCACCTGCTTATCTTCCAATGAACGCATCTTCCCATCCTAGGCAACAGAAAAATAATAGAAGTCAAAATCAATAAAGAAACAGATCAAACCTCCCAAGAATTTATCTCCACTTGCAAAAGAATTAGAACCATATACCAGAACAACCATTTCTTCCACCTCCCCAGCCCCATCCACGTTTTCCAAAAGATAAAGAACAAAATAAGGTAACAAAGTTTAAATATATTAAGTGAACACAGATAAAAGCAATCATAACAATAAAAGCTGGGTGATAGCACACACATAACCATCGAGAAACAAAATACTTTCTTTCCCTTGAGCCTTGGATATAAGAATTATAAAGTCATCTTATAACTCACCAAACCAAAAACCAAGTCATGCAATTTATTTAGATCCACGTCAATTGTAGAAAGAGAATGATGGACACCAGCAACCTGGTTAAGGAGTTGTAATTTTGTTAAAAAAATGGCCAAGAACACAAGGACACAAATAAATGAATAAATAACAACTTCAAATTAGTGAAGAACATATTCATTAGAACATGCAATATACACATTTTATTCCCATCTGCAAAAAGAAATTACACGTGAGATATGATATTTAACCCATAAGACAAAATTAGCTGCAACTAACAGATTTACTTTTCAAATTCAAGTTGACAACACCTGAGTTTTTCACTTGGGTAACCGTCATATATAACCCAAAAAAATGAAAATCATGTCATGTCATGCTGTCTGTACAAAAAAAATTCAATCTTAAAGAATCCAAATAACATACATCTTCCTTTATTGACCTTGACAGTTCATTCTGCTCCAACATTTTATCATCCAAGTTCTGGATCCTCTGTGTCAAGTGCTTCTTTGTTTTCTGTTCAGAAAAGATTGTAGACATAATTAGAAGCCGTACATGAATGTAATCAATGGCTATAAAGAAATTTAACCTATAGCAATTAGCAACAATCATTGAATATGGCTTAATACTAGGAGCAAATTCACCAATAGAACAAACTCTTTTTAATATTAAATGATAAATGATATTTAGTGTGGTTCGTGATTTGAAGCAAGAGAATAGGAGTCTTATATGTCCGACCACTAGAAAAACTATTGACAAAGGATATCTTTACCGAAAACCCAATTCACACCAGGATTGCATTAGTCATTTAAACTTACAAGAAGATCTGATGATCACATACCATAATCACATCTTAGAAGTCATAAATACATGTTGCACTATGTCAAATTTTTGACAGCAGCAACTTGAACAGAAAACAACGAGAGGACGTCGTGATAATTGAACGGTGGCAGTGGTGGTTATTAAAGGCAGTTTCTTCTTTTACGATTTCTTTCTTTTATCTCTTTATTTTTTTAGGAAAAAAAAATTACACTAAATGGTGGAGAGGAGACTCAAGGATGGCTAAGGGCTCAGCAAATATAACAAACAGTATTAAGAGTTTGGGATCAAAGAATATTGTTATGAAACCATGCTAAGAAATCAAATATGGTGGAAAGTAAAATAAGAAAAACAAAAATACATTGGTTTCATTGATACTATTGAGAGAGTACATTGTTAATTATGGGCGACTCTAATAACTCAATAAACCATAATCACCTAAACAAGTAAAAAAACTAAATCTAGGGTATTTTATTTTTCAGAATCTTAAATCATGTAATCAACATCAATAAATTTCCCTATTCAAATATTGAAACAAAATGAAAAAAACAAAAACTACAAGCGAAGAAACAGCCACTTACAACAAGCACATCTGAGACATTCTCTAGATGTTTTGTCAAATTTGAAACAGCATTAGCCATGTTACGCTTTGTTACGTACATCAGATCTGAGAATGAAAGGCCCTAAAAATTCAAATGGAGAAAAAGTTATTCTCCATCAAGCACTAGGTATTGTTGCATGAATTTAAAAAGCTTACGAGAACAATATTGAATTTGAATCAAAAGGATATTGAACAATCAATCCACTAAAAGAATAAATTATTAACAAAAAAAAAAAAAACAGATGCACCGAATCGCAATAAAAAGTGCATGATTACACCTTCCACCACATGTAAGCATAACCTAATGCGCCCAGTGCGGCAGCTGGAGCCATTACTGATGTTACATTACCTGCCAAGAAAACAAAACATTCATTGAAAATAAATGTATGTACCAAGCTAACTTAAAACGAGGAAGAAAAAAATGCATTACAATTCACAGGAAATAAAATACAAAAAAAGGTTATAATACGTGGAACATGTTAATGGAATGTTTGCAAAGAGGTACCATAGCCATCACTTCCATTCATGACAGTTATCTGCCTTGCTGAGGCCAATTGCCGAACCTCAGCTGCCAAACGTCGAACCTAAAAGACAGTAAAGAAGAAAACTATAAAAAAACGAACATACTACACAAGTTTATACATCTGGGGAATTTCAGAGCAAGGAGAAATGCATCTGTACATTACCTGAGCTGCAATAACATCAGCACAGTCAGAGTCACCTTCTTGATGATTCCCGGATTTTTCCAGTCCTTTCACTAGGGACTGCCAAAATTCCAAAAACACATTACAAAATAAGTAATTTAATTATCTAACTTTGCAGTGAATATAACAGGGAAGAAAATTAAAGTACTGTACTTCAAACATAAGATTAAAAAGGCTCCACATGGCCCAATGCATCAAATATTCAAATAATTTGAGACAGCTTTAGAACTTTCCAGCAAACCAAGTCCAAGATGTATCAAATTTTCACCAACTTTATAACCGAAATATATGCAATGATACCCTCTAACAACCAAAATCTGCCAGGTTTCACAGCATAAAATCTCCATAACTACCATGTACCCAAATTAAACTTAAAAGCACTTAATCATGACAATAGTAATAATATTTTTCATTTAGTGACACTAAATTAGGGGGAGCTAAATTCGACCAAAAAAAAAACAACAATAGCAAATAATAAATCACAAAATACCTGAATCTCGCCGAGCAAGTCCGATAATTTTCCGTTTTTAAGCAAGATCGTGGTAGTGTATCCTGCATGAGGAGTAATAACTGGAATGAGAAAAAGCTCAAAAAAAAAAAATTAAATTAATACTAACGATTAATAAAGTAGAGAAATAAGCACTACCAGCTCCTGCTAAGATCACGATTTTGGAAAACCCAATTCCCGATTGCATAGCCATTATCCTTGTTTGTTCGGTTAATCATAAACCCTATTGAGTCTGCACAGTGAAATTCAGCGGGGTAAAGGAAACTGATCCGGTTTCCGGAGATTAGACGATTCACTACGTTGGATTGGAGATGACTTTTCTACGTGGCTTAACTATTACTTGAGAATACCGATGTCGTATAACTAGGAGAAACCCTCAACCGATCTTCTCTAACGAAATTTATTTTAGTAACAAAATTATTAATTTTATGGCTATTTATATTATTAATTTTTTCATTAACTTACCGTTTCATTAAATTTAAAAATTTTGTTTATTTATACTTATATTATATATAAAAATTTAAATTACATTTAATAATTTTTTAAATAAAATTATATTATATTTTAAGTAATTAATATTAATTATAATTTTTAAAATTATTAACTATCATATAAAAAAAATTTAGTATATGATTATAAAATAAGTATTATATTCGATATAAATTTTAATTATATAATAACTATTATATTTAATAAAGACTTAAAAATTAAGCAAAATTGTATTATTAGTTCCTAAATTTTAACTAAATTCATATTTATATTCTCAACCTTTTAAATTTTACAATTTAGTTACTAAATTTTTAAAATTTTACATATAAGTCTCTAAACTTTTATATCCTACAATTTAATTCAAAACTTTTAAAAATTCAAACATAGATCATAAAAATTTGATTCAAAAACATATATTTTAATACATAAAATAACCTATATGTAAATTTTTACAAATTTTGGAACTAAATTTTAAAACTTAAAAATTTAGAAACCTATGCGTGAAATTTTAAAAGTTTGGTAACTAAATTATAAAAGTTAAAGTTTAAGAACTTAAACGTGAATTTAGTTAAAATTTGAGAACAAATGGAATAATTTAGCCTAAAAATTATTTTATTTTCACAATTAATTTGAAAGTATAAAAAAATTAATTTAGATATTATTTCAAATATATCATAAAAATCTATATCTTATCTTATTATTACTAATATATAAAGGAAAATTTATTGTAGTTCAAGTAACAAGTTCACAATTTTTTCATTAAGAATCCAAGTTTAAAATACATTCGGATATATAAATGTGTTTTTTTTATTAATAAAAAAGAATAAAAATTTAATATTTTTTTTAAAATATTATTATTATCATATAAAAGTGTTAAAATATTTGTTTAATATTTTTTCCCAATTTTATTCTGTCTATTTTACACATATGACTATAATATCCTTAATAAAATTATCTGCTCTCTTTTTATCTCAATAACTATCATATTATTTATCTCTTAATTTTACTTTCAATTAAAAGTTATATTCAAATTACAACACCATTTTCTTTAGATATGATAAATAAACAAATGTCCTTTTTTTTTTTTTTTTTTATCTCAATAAAAAAATTCATAATTTATCTCTTTTACTTCCAAGACATATATATCTTAAGCCTCTGACATATTCATAAAATTCAATCACTCATCCTATTATTATCATCGATGATTGTAAAAGTAATTTCATCAAAATTTAATTTGAATCTGGTCAATTGAAATTGTGCTCTATTATTATTGAAACTTTCTATATCCATGATTAAATATTTCCAAGTGCAAAGATGTTTATTGTATTAAATAATCTTTTATTCGTAATTTTAATTATATGGACTACTGAAAAAATGTAAAATTGGTAGTCATATATGAGAAATGTTATATTTATTTAAAAATATATAAAAAGTTTTGGAAAAAATGAGCTACCAAAACACCAAGATGACATGCTCTGTTTTTAACTCCAAATCCCCTTCCATTAAACAACATGTACAAACGAGAAAATCTTGTATACTTTGCTCATGTTAGTGATAGTAGTTGATCTCATTCCAGTTTTTTTATTTTTAAATTTTAATAAAAATAAAACCTATGTTGAACCAAATTGTGAATGTACGCAAAAATCTCACTGACAAAGCTCCAAGAGGTGTACCACATCTGAAACATCTTTCACCAAAAATAAACTCACAACTTTTAATCTTATTCTTAACAATTACACATATTCCATACTTTTCTTTGGTTTTTTTTTCCTATCAGGAAACAAAACAAATGAACATAACCAAAGCTTCTTCAAACATTATTCCTTTCATCTTTGTAATATAAAGGCACAAATTTTGTAAGATCCTAAATTGATTAGTAAGAATGTCACAAAATACAGCTAAAAATATATGAACTTTTCTTATTTTTGGTAGTGACCCGAGAAAACCATTAGCACACTGGCACATATATATGTGACTAGAGTTGTCAAACGGGTGGGTCGTGTCGTGTTCGGGTCGACCTGTTTACGACCCGACCCATGTAAGATTGACCCTGACCTAACCCATTTATTAAATAGGTCAGAAAGTACAACCCTAGCCCAACCTGGGTTGACCCATTTAACCCGTATAAATATATTAAATAATATATATTATATTTTATAATATAAAAAATCAGAGATATTATATCGAGTATCAACATATATTTATGTCACCTATTAACATTATAAATTCTAATTAGACTCCAAAAATTAAATCAATTTAAGCATTATTTTTTAACAAAAAATGTAAAAATATTAACTAATATAAAATAAAAATAATATCAATAATCATAAATATTATGTTACATCAAATCTAATATTTTAAAGTCTTAAATAATAACAAAAAAGTCTAACAAAAATATATATCATAAATTCTTTGTAAATAAAAACTTGTTTTAAGTCTAAAATGAATAATTAATAATAAAAACATACAAAATTAAAATAAATAATATATTATTATAAATTGATAAAAATAAGAAAATAAAATATGAAATGAATTTAAACATCATCTCAATAATATTTTAAAGTATAACCTACAAAATAATTAAATAAGAAACAATTACGTACATATCTTAATAATTTTAGTTATTTACTTGTGTTACTTATGCGGGTTACCCAATTAACCCATTCAACCCTATTTTTTTAAATGGGTTAAACGGGTCGACCTGTTTACAACCACATATAAGCTCACCCCAAACCTGACTATTTCGTGGGTGGGTCGTGTCGAGTTCGCGGATCGTGTCAAAAATTGCCAGCTCTATATGTGACATTATATATGTGGGTTGCTTTATTGATGCTGCTGGGGCTGGGGGTGTGATACGGAACCAACGGGGGATGTTTTCTTATCAGCGGCAATTAAATACCAGTTCGATATTCCTCATCTGACATGGTAGCTGTCCATGAAGTTATCCGTGTGTTTATAGAGGAAGGTTTCAGAAAGCTTTTGGTTGAAACTGACTCCATTTCAACTGTTGGCTACCTGAAGAAAGGGCTGGATTGTTTGGCGACTGAAGGAGCTATTGTACAGGTGGTAATATACGAGCTGATATCGTTGTAAAGCTCGTTATGGTAGCTTCTACTTCGTAAGTATGTTTCTGGTCTGTAATTCTTAAATTTGAGCTTAATGAAATACATCTATTTCTAATCAAAAATAAAAATAAAAGGCTTAAAAATAGGAAAATAATACTTCTTTCTAATTTACAAACTAAAAGACATACAAACGTTTTGGGCTTTTAGCTAGTAACTATTGTAGTTAGTCTTTGCTTACTTTCATATAATCAAGCACCAGAAGCTGGCACGGTGGCTCCTCAAGTAGCTAGCTCAAATCAACTTTCGTGTTTTTGCCTTATTTTTTTTCTGTTTTTGTTTAGTGTACAAGAATATTAATCCCTTTCCTTCAGACAGTGAACCTACGAGGGATTTACACTTCTACTTGGACATGTCCTAATGTTGTGACCAATTTCTTGGCACAGACTGCACTTGTATCTTCTAGAACTCATAAGGCCATTTTTCACATCAAAGCTGATTAACTTTACCCCAATGACCGTAGGACATGTCCTGCGATTATGACCTCTCCGATGACATACCTTGCAACTACGACCTCTTTTAACCATGCTTCTGTCATTGATAGACCTAGACTTTGGACAAGTTCTTCTATTGTGGCCCTTTCCTCCACATATGTGACATCTGAATCGCCTATCAATTGAACCATCTTTTAGCTCTGGACAGTAGTGTCTCCTATGCCCCTCACGTCCACAGTTTCTGCAGAAAAACTTCACCCCTGCACCAGAAAGAGGAATTTCATTGGTGTCATGTTCAGCACCACACATAGTTAAAGGCATTCTACAATTATGAAAGTCTTTATGACTAACACAAGTGATTATGGAGACATGTTGGACATATCCCATGTAGAAGTGATGATATGCCAGGAGATATCATTTACACCTTTTAGGCTACATTTGGAATACTACTTGAACACAATTTCAAGATTTAAAAAAAAAAAGTAATTTTGGATAGTATTAAAATTTGATAATGATTTTCAAGTTAGAAAAGACAAAATTTCAAATTGTGTTTCAAATCAATTCCTAAGATTTACAACCATAACATTTTTGGTAGTTTACATAAATTTTCAATCAATTAGCTATAGGAGTTGTACTCAAATTTACTAGTGCCAGTCAGAGCACAAAATTGACAACCAGCTGAAGAAAATATACAGATTAAGCCATCTAACTACAACTACTTGCTAGGGTGTTAAAAGTTGACCTTTCATGGAAATGCTCCTCTTTTGGCGGTTTTTTGGGTCACTAAAGTAGGCCTTTAAAGCTTCAGAAGCACGCTTTCTGGCAGCAGCAGTTCCTTTAGCTCTCTGTATGCCATATGGAAAAACTTTCCAAACTTAAAGATCAATAATATGATACAAAAAAATGACAAGTGAATCCATAAAACGCTTTTTGGTCAAAATAATGCCGAACAATTTATAGATCCAATTTAATGCTTCATTTTATGCGCGTACAGAAATATACTAACATAATACTGCTTGACTAAACTACAAACAGCAAAGTTTACAATTCCAGACCTTAATTGCAGCCACTCTTTGTGCATGAAGCTTCGGATTGCGATGAATAATCTTCATTCTCTTACTAAATAGACCAGTTTTTTCATTGAGACTCTGCAATCATCCAACTAGACAAAGAAGATTAAATTCATGGTATGGACACTTATTAATTAGCGTTGTTACATCAAAGATATTACAAGAAAAGATCGATCAGAAAAACAAAAACAAACATCCTCGGAAGAAACAAGTCAAACAGAAACAGTCACATCTCCGTCATTAATTTTCAGTCAAAGTCAAACCAGATCAAAGTGCATTGCCGTGAATACTGAAGTATTAGAAAAAGTTTCTTCCTTTTGATCCAAAACAGACGGTATAAGCCATCAAGTAAAAGTCCAACTATTTGAGCTGGCTGAGTCTTACCAAGATATTTAAAAACTTTAAGAGCTATAGATACTGATGCTACAATTTAAGAACTTAAAAGGTTGAAAATCCAAAAAAGTAATGTATGTTGAAGCAGACAACTAACTTTTAGAGATCGGCTTATCTTCAGTCCAACTTCAGGAGGTGGGGATTGGTATACACGCTTTGATTTCCTCTTCTTGTCCAGCTTTATGTCCAAGTTGTCAACTTCGTCATCTTCCTTCACTCTGAGCGGAGAACTGGGAAAGAATAATCATGTACCTCAATATTCTACAAATAACATTGCACAATAAGACAGAGTTTGTTTATGAGTCTGAAGTCCTGTTAAATAACTTCTGACATCAAAAAAATGCTTCAGGGTCAAACAAGAAAAAAATAATCAGAAGCGCTTTCGAGCTCAAAAATCACATTTTATGCTTCTTGAAACCACATATTTCAAAACCAATTTGGCCTTAAACCACATTTAGCATTAGCAAAAGTAAATTGACCCAAAGCCAGCACAAATAGAACCAACCCATGAGGGGGGGGGGAAAAAAAAGAACTAAATATCTTAAAATAATCCAAGACACTATCAGGAGTTTAGAACATTACATTGAGCGGGCTTTCTCCCATGGTCTCTCATCAATTGACTCTTCCCATATGACACACTCTCCCATACACTGAAGGCATGACATTATACCCTGTTGTATTAGGAGTAGATGCATATCAGTATCAATGTATTATTTCTTAAAAAGCATTATACAAACAGCCAAACAGGTACTCTCCTTCCAAGCAGCCTGTGGGTTAAAACATAAAAAAAACCAAGGGGTTCCTAGAAGGCTAATTCCTTCAACCCATAACCATAAGCAATTTCAAATATCGGGGAAAAAATGAACAACATAACAAGGGTAAAAGCATGAAGCAACCAGATAACTTTGCATTAGCAAGATGGTAGGGGAACAACTCTAACTACTTTTTTATGCTTCAATCTACACCGAGTAATCAAGTTATGCTCAAAAAGTATGTACCTTCCCATCGCATTTTGGGCAATCTGGTCTTGACCTTTCTATGCCACACTCTGAACAAGGAGTATAGCCCCTTCCCCTGCAACTTGGGCAAGGTAGCTCCCTGATGTACTGACCATTGGGACCAAACCAGGACCTTGGTTTGTCTGTTCCAAAATTACCATTCCTAAAAAACATAATTGGGCAAATCAAATGTCAAGCCTTTATCTAAGCTCTGGTTATGTATTTTACAATCTAGTTTGAGCTATGCCCATTTCATAATGTTTTTTAAACTTAGTTATGCACTTGTGTAACCTAGTTACACATGAAAAACTTTAAAATGGCATATCGAAATACAAAAGTAAATGTGAAATATTGGCAAACTCGATACTATATTAGGCAATTTCCAATTAAAAAAGTGTAAAAGTCAAAGAACATAAAGCATATCCCCTTCAATATATAACAAGCTCCAACACTCTCTCCATTTTTCCTTAGTGTTCTGAAAAAAGAACCTTTTAAAATCCCTCCAGAGCAAAGGACAAGTCATTCTCGAGAAGAAAATAGCCAATTGAAGGCAATTGATAAAAGCATGACACATTTAAACATCGTTAAGGAATAAAACCAGAAAGATAAGTAATTAGAAGGGGGGTACGAGCAAACCTTGGCTTTACATTAACCTCCAGACCAAATAACTCCGCAGAAGGATCATAACCCACCTGTCACATTACAAAACACCAGTACACCATGAATGGGACACTATAGTCTATAAAATATGAGAAAAGTGTCATGGGATCACGAGATTATATTATTTGTATAATTTGACTTTTAAATTATATAATCTTAATTTTTAAAAAAGGATTACATAAAAAACATAATTTTAATAATTTTTTAATTAAAACATTATTTTTAATAAATTAATTAAAAATAAATTATATTATTTTAATATTTTAATTAAAAAAATTATTAAAATATGTATATTTTGTTCTTAGCTCATTTCTTTAAAAAATTAAATAATACCACCTATTTAAGAGCAACATAAATAATATAATCTAACTGCCTCGCCCACTCCCCAAAAATATTTTATGGAACAGAGCGGATTAAAACCAACTCATAAATTCAGCAAAAAGAGTAACAAAAAAAAAAAAATCGTAAGCCGATCAAATGGTACTTAATTAGAAGAGTGAGTAAGACACAGAACATTACCTGTGTATGTTTCGGCTTTGAAGAAGAGTCGTCGTTGGTGACTCGGGGAATGAAAGTATTGGTCTTTTTGTTGGAGCGGAGGAAAAGCAAGACGCACATGTTTTTGTGCTTCCAAATGGGTGTTGGAGCCCTAAAGGAGGGGCAAAGAGAGGACATGAGAGAAAGAGCGAATAATCAACAAGTGGATATTTGTTAAGTGCAAAACCTGAGCTTGAACTATAGAGGAGTCTTCGCTGGTAATGGTCATTGTACTGTGAAATCTCTAATGTTCCAGAATTTAAACAAACATGAAGATTTCGACGTCGGTGTGTGGCTGTAAAAGAGACAAGCGGATGGGGAACTTTGCTAACTTATTGGCTATTGCTACTTGTATCATTTATTTTATATTTTATTTTCCATAAATCATATTATGCAACTTACCTTTTATAAATGAATTTTTTTTTTAAATTATTGTATATTAATTATTTAATTATTATAAATATAAATTTTTTAGTTATTTTAAGTAAATTTTTCTTATTTTATTTTTTAATTTGTTCAATTTTGGAGACATTAATTTGAACCAATGTAAATTTGTTCATAAAAATATCCAAAATATTAAAATTGGTAAAATATAATTTAAATATTTGTATTTATAATAATGAGTTTATTGATGTTCACAAATTTAAAGGAAAATTATTAATATATTTAATTTTAAAAAATAAAATAATAAAAGTTTGATGCTATCCATTCCATAAAGGATATTTGGCTTAAAGGGGTAGGTAAAACTTCAATATTTATATCGTAAAAAATTACTCACATTATACTGATTATAGGCTTATAACATGTATCTGTCGTAATCCATATAGGATTGATGAGAAGT
Source organism: Elaeagnus macrophylla (assembly GCA_029378325.1). Taxonomy (NCBI): domain Eukaryota; kingdom Viridiplantae; phylum Streptophyta; class Magnoliopsida; order Rosales; family Elaeagnaceae; genus Elaeagnus; species Elaeagnus macrophylla. The sequence goes on along the minus strand of CM055652.1, from coordinate 10,798,691 downwards.
CCATACATTTAAAATATTAAAATAAGTAAAAATCGATAAAAATTTAATATTTTGATAATTAATCGTTATCGATAATAAAATTTATTGGCAATTTTTTTAAATAAAAAACGAACTATGATGTCTCAAGTAATGTTTTCACTTTTTAACTTTTTTAGACAGATACACTTCCCGAAAATATTGTATGTACTTTTTTTTTTTTTTTTGGGGAGAAAAATAATAAAATTAGTATTTATTAAAATTTGTAATAACAAAACTAGCACTCCTTACATTTAAACTTATATTTTTACAATTAAAAAAATAATTAATATGTCATTTTTTTAACACCTATTCAATTAAAATTAAACGACGATAATTTAGACCAGTTTAATGAATCTGAATGTTTAATATTATAACGGTATTAGTTTTGTTACTAAAAGTTTTTAAAGGTATTATTTTTAATAATTTTTCGTTTTTTACAATTAATTTAAGGAAATTTGAAAATAACTTCTAAAATTACTATTGTAAGTAGAGTGAATTACAAACGAGTCATGTACAAACTTATTCTATTGTTAAGACAAGTGTTGACGTTGACACTCGAATAATGAATTGCAAGTAACAAGATGAGAACTTAAGCCCTCGTATTATTAAGTGATTAAGTCCATTACACACTATTTCCATTTTTTGCCCTTTATGTGAAAACGAATGGCTTATATGGACGATTTCACTACACCCCTTGTTAAATAATTTTTAAAATTCTCTAGATAATGTTATCATATCCTTAATTAGTTTATTGTTCTTTCTTCAAAATTCATTTATTTTGTTCCTTCAAAAAGTAACTAACTAGGCAATAACATTGTGGATAATGAAAGGAAAAGGATCGGTCGGCTAACTGTTTCGATCCTTTTACGACATTTTCAAAATCCAGTATTTATAGGGAAAAGCATGGCCAAAAGGACCCAGTCAATTGTCTAACACGTCTTGCGGTTTAATAGTAGAATTAATGATATTATCGTGAAACATTTACTATCAATAAACATGGCAGAACAAAATTCCAACTGTTTTTAGGGAAGAAGATGCAAAGAGAGCTTCTACTCAAAACATAACAACAGTGTCATTTCGGAATCTATAGCAAGCACACAACTCACAGGTACACCATGCTGGTTCTTTAACTTTTTATCTCCCGCTATTGTTTATTTTTAACTTTTTGATTGCACTTTCGAATATCGATATATTTAAAATTTTCATGATTTTCCTAAAAACATAATTGCAAAAAAAAAAAAAATCTGACATCAGAATTGCAATCTACATTTTGTGGCAATTAAATTATAAGCAAATATATATTGAGGTTGACTATTATACAAGCTAACCAAATTTGTAATGCCAGTTCACATATGGCACAAGCACAAGAGTTCAGGGGAGGATCCAAACATGAAACCTATGATTCCTACTTTGAGATCGTCCAATCAAGGAAGCAATTGCCACGACCAATTCAAGAGATTCTAACTACTGCCTTTGCAGATACTCTAGTTTCATGTTTCCCAGGAGTTCCTGGAGGCAAAGGTAACCTCTAGTAGCCGGAAAACCATCGGTATCACCACTAAACCACTAAATGCCACCTATATATCATATATCTAAGGTCTATTGTATTTTAATGAAACCTAATTCGTGGATAGATATATATACATGTCAGTGTTTTTGGTGCCCCATTGGTGGTGTATAAATTTACTCTTAGTAGCTATACACTCCACTGTAGAGTCGCAACTTGTAAGTTAGCAACCAATAGAGAATACAAAAAGTTGCAGATGCACAAGATTTAACGAGATTTGGCATTGCCTACGTCCTCGGGTGAAAGAAATCCACTATATGAAGGAAAAATCGACGACTTGCACAAGCCGCAAGTTCGTTCCAAGAGGAGAGCAAAAATGTGTTACAACAAAGAAAACACACCGCTATCTCTATTAAATTTCTAGCTCTCTCTTTTTCTTTTGTTTCTAATGTCTCTGATGATGATTAAAGTAATAATATTCTCTTTATGGTCTTGGTGTTTATATAGCTGCAAGCATGACTATACATAGCATGCTTGTTATTTGCTAATTCATAACAACCCTTAGTTTTAAAAGACAGCGTCCAAAAAATGGATTTTATTTTTGTGTTCTTTCCTTCTCAACCATAAACCACAAATCACACCAAATTTTGTTATTTTTTTTAGCTGCCTTTTTCCACAATTCTCCACCCCGTACACAATTCAAATATTCAAATTTTGGACGAATATAAGAATAATCTGCGGCATCTACAATAGTGACCTATAACACCAATCGGCTGCACCATTATAACCATAGCTACCTACGTACCCTCTAACCGGGATCAAGCCAATCGTAGTTCTATCCCTTCTCCACATAGTCTCCACCTCACTCATAACCATCCCAAAGGACGATGCCTTCTTGGGCAATTCAACATGGGCCAATATTAAGCAAGTCCAAGCAGTGTTGGAACTTGTTATCTGTCATAACCTTGGTTAACATGTCTGCAGGGTTCTCATTTGTGTGTACCTACATGAGAGAAACATTACCTTCCTCTATGACATCTCGTACAAAATGATACTTGACGTCAATATGCTTGGTACGAGCATGATGGACGTGATTTTTAGCCAAGTGAATTGTACTCTTGTTGTCACACCATAGATCCACATTATCCTATTTAATGCCCAAGTCATATAGAAGACCCTTCAACCATAGTGCTTCATTCACTCCCTCTGCCATGGCCATGTACTCAGCCTCTATAGTGGAAAGTGCCACTGTAACCTGTAAAATTGATCACCAACTAACTGGAGCATCATGTATTTTGAAAATATAACCAATAGTTAATCGTCGTCTGTCCATATCACTCGCATAATCTGAGTCAACAAACCTGCTTACCTGACATCTATCTCCACCAAAACATAAACTCGTATTAATAGTACCCTTCAAGTACCTCAGAACTCATTTCACTGCTTCCCAATATGCTTTATCCGGATTTGCCATAAACCTACTGATAACATTGACCACCTATGAAATATTTGAACGTGTACACACCATGGCATACATCAAACTATCAACTGCACTAGCATAAGGTACACGATCCATGTGTTCCTTTTCTTCTTTTGAAGTGGGAAATTGGTTACCAGAGAGCCTAAAGTGTGGAGCCAATGGTGTACCATTGGCTTAGCACCTTCCATCCCAAACCTTGCAATAATCCGCTCAATGTAGCCTTTTTGACTTAAGAACAATTGTTGATTTGACCTTTCTCTTCTAATCTCCATACCTAGTATCTTCTTAGCAGCTCTCATGTCCTTCATTTCAAACTCTTTACCAAGTTGAAATTTTAACCTATCTATCTCCACCTTGCTCTTTGAAGCAATAAGCATGTCATCACATACAAAAGAAGATAAATATAATCACCTCTACAAAGCTTCTGAATATAAACACAACAATCATAATCACTTCTAGAGAACTCATGCTTTAGCATGAAGGAGTCAAATCGCTTGTACCACTAGCGTGGAGATTGCTTCAATCCATAAAGTGATTTCCTCAAGCGACATACATGACATTCCTTACCCTTAACCTTGTATCCCTCATGTTGAGCCATATATATTTCCTCCTCTAAATCACCATGCAAGAAGGTTGTCTTGACATCGAGTTGTTCCAGTTCAAGATCACCATGAGCAACAAGACTTAGTAGCACCCGAATAGATGTATGCTTCACCACAGGAGAAAAAATCTCATTGTAATCAACACCCTCTTTCCGTGCAAAACCCTTGGCCACTAGCCTAGCTTTGTACCTTGTACCATTTACTTTAGAAGAATCCACTTTCTTTTTGTACACCCATTTACAACCAATAGCAGTCTTTCCTTCGGGCAATGGGACTACCTCCCATGTCTTGTTCTTTCGGAGAGATTCCATTTCTTCTTCCATATCAATCAACCAATTCTCTCTATCAATACCCTTGATATCTTGTTTAAAGGTGATTGGCTCATCATCCTCCACCAAGAGTGCATATTCTACCAAGTTTACCTGCCAATAATGCCTTAGAGGCTTGTTTGAACCAAGCTTTTAACTGTTTTGTAATTCCGCTTTGCCCTAGTGGAAGCCAAGTGTTCTACCTACTGTTGCTGTTGTAATACTTGTGCATTTTCTTCCTGAACCTCTTCATGATCGAGCTCATCATCCTCCTCATCTTGAGTGTCAACATGATGCTCCACCTGAACATGACCAAAACCTGGTTAGTTCATTGATTCTACCTCAACTACTTGATTTTTTGAAGTCCCAATATCACCATCAATAGGCACTGTAGCTTTTGACATGGCTACCATGGATTTTTCATCAAAGGTCACATCTCTGCTAATTACACACTTAGAATCCTCAACACACCAAAGACGATAGCCCTTAACCCCTTTTTGCATATCCCAAGAAGATTGCTTTCTTGGCTCTTTCATCAAGCTTATTATCCTTGACATGGTAGTAGGTTGTGCATTCGAAGACTCTAAGTCTTTCATAATCTGCATGTTCCCCTGACCACACCTTGTAGGGTATGTCTCCATTTAAAGTAGAATGTGGAGATCGATTCATTATGTAGCAACCTGTAGCAACCAACTCTGCCCACCATTCTCTACCTAACCAAGAATTAGAGCGCATACACCTTGCTTTCTCAAGTAATGTACGATTCAATCTTTTTGCAACTTCATTCTGTTGAGGTGTATCTTTAACTGTCCAGTGCCTTACAATGCCTTCTTGATCACATAATTCCTTGAAAGCAACCTTTGTGTACTCTATACCATTATCTGACCTCATTATTTTTAGCTTTCTGCCCGTTCTGTTTTCAACCATTGCTTTCCACCCCTTGAAAGTGTCAAATACCTCATTCTTATGCTTAAGAAAGTAAATCCAAGCATATCTAGAATAATCATCAACAAATGTAACAAAATACCTGGAAGCAACCTTAGCTAGACACCAAACATCGATATGCACATAATCTAACAATGCTCTGCTTTTGTGCTTGCTTGTAGAGAACTTTAACTGGTGTTCTTTTCCATACACACAATGTTCACAGAAGTCCATGCATGGCTTCTTCATGTTCTTCAACAAACCTTTCCCACTAAGCAATGATAGACCCTTTTCAAACATATGTCCAAGGTGCATGTGCCAAATCCTCGTGCATTTTGTTTGATCTTTACTACTTCCACTGATTTTGACTGCTACAACTCCTATAATAGTTGTCCCCAAAAGAGGATAAAGATTTATGTGACGAATTCCCTTCATCACTACCAAGGAACCACGAACGACTTTTAGAGCTCTATTTTCCATGATTATTTTGCAACCATTCTACTATAACAAATAAAGAGAAATAAGATTTTTTTGTAGATTCGGGATATGTCTCACATCCGTCAAGGTTCTTACCACTCCATCATGCATCTTGATTCGTATTGCACCTAGCTCCACAGTTATACACGCATTATCATTTCCCAATAAAACGGTGCATTTTGATCTAGACTTTCCTCCCTTGCCCTTTCCTACTTCATTGGTCCTTCCCCTTGTTACAAACAATCCTTGAGCTTGTTCCTTGTATTCTCTCCCACTAGTAGACGACATTCCACTTGTATCAACCTTTTGAAGATCATCCGCTAAAAGTGACGTTCTAGTCTCATCCATAGTTAGAGTCTCACCCACAAGCATCAAAGTTTGAACCAGATTTTCATAGGACTTTGGCAATGAAAGTAGTAGCATGAGTGCTTGGTCCTCATCATATACCTTAACATCTATATCCTTTAAGTTTGATATGATCCTATCAAACCTATTGACATAGTCTCGAATTGATGTGCCTTCCTCCATCTTGCATGTAAACAATTTGGATTTCAAATAGATCCGATTCGTTAGAGTCTTTGTCATGAAGTTGCTCTCTAACTTTGCCCACATGCTAGCTACTGTTGCTTCTTCATCAACCAAGAATGCAACGTCCCTTTCTAGTCATAAGATGATGGCCGCTCGTGCTTCAAGATCTAATTCTTCCCAATCCTTATCCTTCATATCTTCAGGTTTCTGTTCTATCCCCACTAAGGCCTTGTGCAACTTTTGCGAAATCAACAGATTTTTCATCTACATCCTCCAATAGGAAAAATCATTTTTTCCATTAAATTTCTCTATTTCGTATTTTCCTACCTTGACTGTTCTACTAGTAGAAGTCATTATCTTCAAAATTGGAGCTTTAACACCCTAGACTTTGACGTTGGCTCTGATACCAATTGTAGAGTCGCAGTGGAAGTTAGCTACCAATAGAAAATACAAAAACTTGTAGACGTATAAGATTTAACGAGGTTTGGCGTTGCCTACGTCCTCGGGGTGAAAGAAATCCACCGACGACTTGCACAAGTAGCAAGTTCTTTCCAAAAGGAGAGCAAAAATGTGTTACAACAAAGAAGACACACCGCTATCTCTATTAAATTTCTAGCTCTCTCTTTTTCTTTTGTTTCTAATGTCTCTGATGATGATTAAAGTAATAATATTCTCTTTATGATCTTGGTGTTTATATAGCTGCAAGCATGACTATACATCGCATGCTTGCTATTTGCTAATTCATAGCCACCATTAGTTGTAAAAGACAGCATCCAAAAAATAGATTTTATTTTTTTGTTCTTTCCTTCTTAACCATAAACCACAAACCACACCAAATTTTGTTTATTTTTTTTCAGCTGCCTTTTTCCACGTCCACAATTTTATTTTTACCACACGATCAATGAGTACCTACGGTAAGCTCATGATTAGTTGTGTTACGTTTGCTTTTGCAGTCATTGAGATTCTAGCAGATACAACTGTTGCTGATGCAGTGAAAACACTTTCTGAATACAATATCTTGTCTGCTCCTGTGAAAAATCCAGAAGCAAGAAATAGTGAAAATTGGAGAGACAAGTACCTAGGAATCATAGATTACTCTGCCATTATATTGTGGGTATTGGAAAGTGCAGAACTTGCTGCAGTTGCTCTATCAGCTTCTACTGCAACAGCTGCTGGAGTCAGTGCAGGTGCTGTTGGTGCAATCGGAGCAGTCGCATTGGGTATGACCGGTCCTGCTGCAGTTGCAGGGCTAACTGCTGCTGCAGTTGGTGCTGCTGTGGCTGGAGGCGCGGCTGCAGACAAAGGGATAAGCAAGAATGCTCCCATAGCAGCTGGTATATTGGGCGATGACTTTTACAAAGTTATCCTACAAGATGAACCATTCAAGTCAACCACGGTAATAAATTAAATCTACCAACAAAACATATGAGTTTGAATGCATAATCGAATTGACGTCAAAATAGCATATAAGTTATATATTGTATATGTATATATGCACAGAGATTATATGCACGTAATGTATAACTGACATGTTATTTTATGGATTTAATATGTCACAATTACCATGATTTGAAATCAATTGGGATAAGAATCATGAAGGTGAAGAAATCATTTTATTCGTTTCAGGTTGGATCATTACTTAAATCTTACCGTTGGGCACCTTTCGTTGCAGTAGCATCAGATAGTTCAATGTTAAGCGTTCTACTTCTACTGTCAAAATATAGGTTGAGGAATGTACCAATTATAGAACCAGGTGAAGCTGAAATTAAAAACTTCATTACTCAATCTGCAGTTGTCCAAGATCTTGACAGATGCAGAGGAAAGGATTGGTTTGATTGCATAGCTATAATGCCTCTCTCTGATTTAGGACTTCCCTTCATGTCTTCCAATGAGGTACATTTTCCAATTTTGAATTCTTCTAGATAGTCATCGATCGAACTAGATTATCCTTGTTCTCTGACCTCTTCACCAGGTTATTAGTATTCAGAGTGATGAACTGATCCTTGAAGCTTTCAAGCGTATGAGAGAAAATCAAATTGGTGGTCTCCCAGTTGTAGAAGGACCTAACATGAAGCTAGTTGGGAATTTGAGCATTAGAGACATCAGCTACTTGCTACTCAAACCTGATCTGTTCTCGAACTTTAGGTAAAGCAAAGAAAAACACATTTTATAGGAATCTTAGGCCGGAGGAGTAACTTAATAACTGTTTTCTGTGTTAGAAAACAAAAAAATGGTTTTAAAAATAAATAGGTGTTTGGCCAATATTTTTAGGGAGAATAACAAAACTAACACCCTTTAAAATTTTTAATAACAAAATTAGCAATTTTTATGTTCAAATTTATATTTTTAAAATTAAAAAAATGACTAATATGTCATTTTTTTTTTAACATCCATCAAATTAGAATTGAACGACGATAATTCAAACTCATTTAATATTGAACATTCAATATTTTACGTTCAAATTGAATATTGAACGTTCAATATTATTGAGGTGTTAGTTTTGTTACTATAAATTTTAGGGGTGCTATTTTTGATAATTTTTCATATTTTTAAGTTATTATTTTAAAAAACAAATTTTTTTTTTGAAAATGCCTCGTACATATTTTGGAAACAAGTGAAAACACGAAAGAGGCGTAACTTTTCTCTTCTGGAATTTTTCTTCCTGTTTGCTCTCTTAATTAACCTTCTTTTTTTCTTTTCCTGGTGCTGATTCTTACATTTTTTTTTCCTCTTCGTTTTGTTCTTTTTTCAAGTTATATAGTTATTTTTAATATTACAAATATTTTTTTTTTATTTTAATCATTGCAAAAATAGTTATCATTATTTTTTTTCTTATTTAGTTTTAATTAAAATATAGTTGGATGACTAATTTTTTATTTAACTTGGCTTAGTTTTTAAAAACTAATTAGAATAAATTGTTACCTTAATTTTCTCATTTTCATTAATTAGTGTTGTCTATTTTCTTTATTGAGTAAATAAATATGGAAAAAATTCAAAATTTCCAACAATAGAGATAACATGATGGAGAAACTTTAATTGTTAGTGACTTTTGGGACAAACACTCCTCGCCCCCATCGAATTGCCAAACCCAATTATCTTAAAATTTTATAAAATTTCTTATATATTTAGTTATGAAATCACCTATTTTTGAATAAATAAATAAATTACTAAATGAAGTGTTTCATTATGAAATTATAATATTATAACTAAATATACATTTTATTTTGAATTATTTAGTAATTATAAAAAATAAATAATCTAATTGTATTTATTATTTATACACTAAATTTTGATATATGAGAAGCATAATTAAATATATATATATATATATATATATATATATCATTAGCAGAGAATAATTGATACCACAAATTCTTAAAAATTTCTTCGAAGAATCCTCCATCCCCACAAACATCTAGGGTGGCAATGAGATGCTAACCGCACTCCTATCTTGTGCCGACCCATTAACAATACTAATATAACTCTTTAAATTTAATTATATTGGTACTTTAATTTGTCTAATTTAATTAATTTGTTACATAATTTTTGTGGTTTGACAATATCTTTTAGGTTCCAAATTTTTCAAATTAAAAAAAAAAAAATTTTTTGAGGTAAGTAATTGATAAATTGAAAAAGTTTTATATAAACCAATTAACTAAATTTTTTGATATAATATTTCTCATGAATAAAAATTTTGTGCCATAATGAGATTTTATTAATTTTTAAGGTGGTTCAACACTTTGAGTTTGGAATTCAAATTTCACCTATGGAAAATATAAGTTCAATTATAATATTTAAATTATTACAAAAATGATAAATTTAATATTAG